>KV417551.1:314624-353246 GCA_001630335.1 Athelia psychrophila | reverse complement strand
GTAGCCTAATAGCTTTCAATCAGCCTGGCCACCGCCTCCTCCTCCGTCCCAGCGTCCATAGCTTCACTAAGCGCCTACACATTGCTGTCAGCGCTTGATACCTTAGAATAAAAATACAATAGCCAATAGCCCACCTTGTTTAGGCTCAAATATTTCTCCACCAGCTCTTCTCCCAGCACCTCCTGCAGCGCCGCGTCACCCGCAAGTGCCTTTCTCGACTCGTCCAAGTTCAAGGACATCCGCGTGGTAATTCCCGCAGCCTTGCGTGCCGCATCATCCATCTCTGCTGCGGAGAGTGTACTGCAATCCGCGTGCGTGAGCGGCTGCTGGGCCTTGACGCCCAGGGTGCCGGCGCCGAGGATGCTGGCGAGCGCAAGGTACGGCTGGGGTCACTTAGTGTCAGCATATAAAACATAAAGAATGCAAAAACCCACGTTAGCCAGACCATCGACAAAACGCAGCTCGAAATTGCGCGCGCTGCGTGAGGCGGCATTGCACAGCCGCACCGGCGCCTCACGGTTCTCGGTGCCCCAGGAGACGTAGGTGCCTCCCGCCCATACGCCGTCTACCATGCGCCCGTACGAGGATGTCTGGGGGAGCGTGAAGGCGGTTATGGCAGGGAGATGGGCAAGCAGACCCGCTAGGAAGGAGGATTCTTGAGGCGGTGGTGCACTCTGGCTTTCAGCGATCGCAGTGGCGGGACCCGGAGGTGGGGAGTCTCGGGGGTGGATGGAAAGATGGGTGTGGCACGAGCTTCCGGCTGTCAGAAGGTTGTTAGGGTTAATAATGTTAACCCATTGAGGCCTGTAAATACGTACGGCCGTCCATGTAGAGTCGTGGGGCGAGTGTAGCGCGCAGTCCATGCTTGGCAGCGATGTTGGTGATGGTTTCTCGTGTGTGGATCAATGCGTCTGCAGACTCCAGAGGTGGTAGGGGGCCAGTGACGAATTCATACTAGATTCAAATCGGAGTCGAAAACCGTTAAATGCAATCCGCGGTTCACTGGGCACGTAGGTTGGCACGCACCTGTCCAGACGCAGCTTCGGAATGATACATCTGCAATTCAATACCCGCATCTTTGAGGGCGTGCGCTATTTCCTCCATCACCTGAGCCTCTATGGAGCCGGATGTGAGGGCGTGGTTGATGCCGTAGCCATGCGTGTTGACGGCTTCGAGGGTGTTGTTCGATTTGAGAAGGATGAACTCGGATTCGAACCCGACGAGGAATTCTACGCCAGCGCGGTCTCGTGCGTCGCTTCGAGAAGCATTAGCGATTACAGCAAGAAGGGCATTGGTTGGTCCACTCACTCTATAATGCGCTGGAGATTCGTACGGGGACATAGGTTGGTGGACACCGTCGGCTGATTATCTGGCCCTTGACTTGGAGCCTTCTCCTGAAAGAAGCCCATCACGCTGGCATGTCCTGGTGCGTAAGGACATAGTCGGATAGTCTTCATGTCGATCACGTATATGTACTCTCCAATCGGCGAGAATCCATCAGCGAGCGTCATATAGACCATACCCAGGGCGCATCTAACGATCGCGACGCCAGGGCGCGGGGAGTCGAGCAGCTTCTCGAAGTACGCGATGGGCACTACACGATATCGAATGGTGTTGGTCATATCCACCCATTGGATGCGTACGAATTCAACGCCAGCGGCTTTGAGACCAACGACAGTAGTACCGTAGAGGGGCGTTTGCTGCGCAACGTTTTGCAGCGTGTATTTGTGCCCGTAGTCGAAAGACATTTTTGTGTAGTGAAGTGAAGTGAAGTGGTCGTTTATCTGACAGTGAAAGTGTCGATCATGCTTGTAAAGTGACAGTTATATATGAGCGACATACCCGCATGCGGTTACGGCGGTGCAATTGACAGGCTGTCACCCAATATTAATGACGGTACATACCCTTACATACCCGTGGTGCCCGGACCCATAACTACCGTCTAACCGTCAATACAATCGGCTTCGCTGTGAATGTGAGTTTTCTCAAGGACAAAAGTGATAAATTTGTGCGAATATGAACCAACCCGATACCAAACTAATGTACGCTTCCGACCAGGCTCACGAGGGCTCACGGGGCGTGACGCGTGATGGCGTTCACTCACCTGAGTGCAAGTACATTCGAGCCTTAGAGGATACACGCACATAAGGCGTTCCCGCCTGTCCCCCCGGGGAAATTTTCACATCAGTTTCCATCACCATCACCCTGCGCCAGCGCTGTTTGTCATTGATTTCCCCTGCCAATTGGGTGAGGCATTGGCAGCCTAGCAATACCTACACTGACATTTGGCTGTGGCGCTGATGTGGCGCATCTGTATTGCGTTAGCTGCAGGGCTCTTCATTGTCCTGTATGGCTCGAAATATTCCTCTGAGCTGCCCTATAACCGCTCCGCATCTCGGGTTAGGCCGGTGTATGTTTCTAGCCGACTGATTCTTGAGGAAGCGGTATGCGCTGAAATGGACACACCCGTTGCGCACCCGTATGCAACCTACCACGGTATCCGTCCAAGCCGTTGATACAGTTGACGGCTGATCATCCTTACAGCTATACAGGTTATTGCTTACTTCAGCGAATTGCTTGTTTACCGATTCACCCTTTCCCTGCGTCCACACTGATGGGGCATCTTGCATCATGGAAGACTCGTCCCACATGCTGTACCTTGGTCCTGGGCTCAGACCGTAAATATTCAAAGATAAACACTACTTGCCATTGATAAGAAGAAATCTCAGTGTGTATTCCAATCAAGTACCGGGTATCGTACATGTGCAATAGGGATACAATAAGTAGCAATGATGAAAGCAAGGGTAAGGGAGAGCATAGCGACACAAAGCAGATGTCATCAAAGCGTAGGTTCCTGTTCAATGAGAGCAGCAGCCTTTGCTGAGCGCGGCCTGATATCGCACTTGTATGGATTGGGGTGACTACAATGCCCAGCACGCGTCAGCATATGCACTTATTTCAGGAACTCGATCGAAGGGACGTACGTGATTGTCCCAGGCACGATGTCAACTTCTGGGGTGATCTCAACACCATTCTCAATTACCTTCTTGATATCGAAAACCGCAAGAGACATTACAAGCGAGATGAACACAGATGCGTCCGCAAGGTTGAGGCCAGGACAGATACGCCTGCCGAATCCAAAAGCGAATGTGCGAGGGTCGGTTTGAGCTGTTTTGCCTGGCGCAGGAATGTACCGTTCGGGATCGAAGATCTCGGGGTTGGGGTATCTTTCCGGGTCCCTGAGCATCCACCTGCAGAGGTAAGTAGTAAGTAGGCGACCGCATCTACGCCAGCAATCTATACCTACCAAACGTTCGGAATAATCAGGGTGTTGGCTGGGATATACTTGCTGTCTTGCCAGTCTTCTTCTGTTGACCGATGTGGGACTGCGAGGGGTACGACGACGTTCCACCTAAAGACTTCTTTCAGCACCGCCTCACAATATGGCAATGCGCTTCGGTCAGAGAAACTGGGTAATCGATCGTTGCCAACAACAGCGTCGATCTCAGCCTGTGGTGGAAGTGGTTGAGTCGATGCGGTGGTTCAAGCGCCGGAGTACCGTACCTGAGCCTTCTTCTGGACTTCAGGGAACAGCACCATGGCGAGATACAACGAGTAAATCGCGGAGACGGTCTATAAACCACCGTAAGTGAGTACGAAGTGCAAAACGTCAAAGCTAATCAACGAACCGTGTCAGCACCGCCCGAGTACAAGGATCCCGCTGCCCATTTCATGTTGTGTAACTCATCGGCCGTCGCCGATGCCTCATTTTCAAGGAGATATGAGACGAAAGAAGGAGGGGCAACACCCTTAGCCATCTGCTGCTTGGTGAAGTTGTAAGGCCTGTCAGCCAACTCCTGAAGGCTCGCTTTCCACTCTCTCGCGAGCTTTTTGAAATTTGCTCCAGGAATCCACTCAGGGACATGCCTGAGAATGGGCAGTACATCGACCAGCCATGCACCGGGAAGAGTGGATGCCGAGAATTGGCTAACCGTCTTGTCCGCATGGTCTACCAGGGGATCACGCCCATTGTTATCCTGCAACTCGTAGCCGTATGTGATGCGGAGGATTATAGCACCTGCCGTCCTGCATATAATATGTATTGAGTGCCATGCTTTAGTGCTAAACGAGAACAAGTAGCTTACCGCCTAACATGGTCGGACAGGGCCTCCGGCTTGGCCGCGACCCTTTGCAGGAAACGAGCGGTCTCGTACTCCTCTACGGGAAAGAACTTCCCAATGCTTTTCTTGCTTCCGATAAGCTGGTTCACGTAGCGTCTGTACTCTTTGAACTTTTGGCCGTATTGCACCAATACCAGAGTTTCACGCCAGCCAGCTGCGCTTTGTCAACACTGTCAGCACGCCCACAGAAAACAAACTCACAAAGCTCTCCACCCATCTGAAGAACAGGCCTGCACGAGTATTTGGCACTCTTCTTGTCCAGCATCTCAATGGCAAGATCGCCATCGGAGATGAGCATAATGTTCTGTCCAAAGACCGTGACCCACGCGCTCCCGCCTGTTAACGGTGTTTAAGTTTGTGAGAGGCTAATTCAGAGCGCTGCACTCACCATATTTACGCCCCATCTCAGCGTACTTCACCCACTCTCTTGTCGTCGGCATGTCCAGAAGGTTGCCAATCAACGGCCACGGACGAGGCCCTGCTGGCAAGGGCCCGGGATACTTTGTGCCCATATGCAATCGGTTGAGCAGATAGATAGCGCCAGCGCCGAGACATAGGTGTAGCCAGGTCACCGACATATTGACAGTAAGGTGTGACGAGGGGAGACGGAGGTTTAAAAACTCATGTGTAAGATTCTCTGATTCTGTTTTGTCACGCAAGTATTAACGTCAAGAGAAGCCCTCTGAGTCATCCGAGATCGTGCTCAATGGCTGAAACCCGCAGAGCCCGCAAGCGCTTATCCACGGCGATCGTCAGATGATCGATGACCTCCTGGCGGCCGGCGCCCTTGCCTGCAGATATTTATATGATCCTTAACGGCTGCCTTAGGATTAATCCCGCGGACGGGCCACCGAAGTCGGACTCGCAGATTGGCATCGTACTGCGCTTATCGTGAGACAATCGTTTCGCTCTGTAGTCTTCTGTAGTCCGTTGGTAAAGTTGATATAGTCACCACGAGAAAGGTACTTCAAGAAATGTCACAATGTCATCATTCGCATGCGCTTGCTCGCACAAAGGACGTGCCATTGATAGTACAGTTGGCCAGTCACAACGGCACCATTCGCAGATGATATCAACTGAAAGGATGTGTAAGTGACAGTACACTTGGCCCTGCTCAACAGAACGAATCCATGATTAGTTACGTCAGAATGAAGTGCAACTGCGACTCACAATCCATCAGTGCCCCCTTCCCTCACCAGCCCGCCCTTCGGGCACACGCACCCTGAACACACCCCGCTCTCTGACACTCCTAACAATCGCGTGTGCCCTGTCTTGTTCGGTATGGTCTTCTGCGGGTATTGGCGATCTACGCGTGCGACCTGCTTTCTGTTAGTATCCTGGATTAAACTCACAGGATAAGTAGCCGGAGACGCACCAACTATAGCCCAAGCCCGGGTGCTACCTATCCTAAGCGTGTCGACTTCCACTTTCCACCCAACATGGGCATGTAGCGAAGCCAGCCAGATTCTGTAACCCGCGTATGTCGTCGTGTTTGAATTAGCCCCACCGCCCAGGTGGAGCGAGGATATAAAGTCTTCGGTGATCAGAGTCTTTGCTCCTCCGTGGTCTGAGGTTGGGCAGTACAAAGCGGACCCGCGTTCCCATCGAGCGTCAAATCCCCAAGCGCAGCACGGGATGCTTGCGTAACCACTCGTGGGCAAGAGCGTAGCAAGTAGCGGAAGCCATGGGGTGAGCTCGTCAGCGTGGTTGCCTATCAACCACACCCCGTCCCAATCGTCGTCCTTCCATTGTTCTTCCCCTTCCTCATTCATATGCAGGTCTACTGGGTCCAGTATCTCCAAGGGGTCGAGGGCTTTGACGTGCAGATTTTGTTGAGTTGATGAAGGAAAGTACTGCCAGGACGGGCGTGTGCGTACGTCAACGCCTCGACCTTGGTAACCAGCGGTGAGGAGGATATGAGTTAAAAGACCATTGCCACATCTAAGAGCGACTGTATTTGAGTACGTGGAAACGATTTAGGTCACAGCATACGTACCCGAGATCAAGAAAGCCATTCATAGGACGAGACCACTCTGCCCAGCGTGGCGCCTCCGAGTTGCTTTCTTGAGGACTAGATGCAATCGAAGGCTCCTGCGGGCAAGAAGTATGGCCTATGTCTGAGCTCCGTGATGCTTCCTCTGTGGTAGAATCAGAGGCAGAGGGTTGGGCAGAGGAAGGCGGGTCGATTGGGGGCGGAGCGAACGTATCCCTCCACAACAACATCAGCCAGCACGCGATCCCAACATCCTCGTACACATGTTTCGCTCCATCCATCCCCGTTCTCTCCTTCCACTTTGACACCATCTCCGTCCATCCTTCATGCCCTGTCTCCTGTTTTCCCGCATCCGACTCGAGGAAGGCGCGCATGGCGAGGTAAAGGTCTTGGTATTCCTCGCGAGAGAAAAGGCGATCATGCGCAGACTGTGGGGTGTAGGAGGGTGTATAGCGATGGAGGTGTTGTAAAAGGGTCGTGCATTGTCTCGCCAGCTTGCTTCCCGGCTTGAGGGCCTCCTTCCGTGCCTCGGAGTCGACCTCAGGGAACAGGACTTCAATTCGGAGCAAAGGAGCGGAGCCAGGCAGATAGCGCATCGCTAGATGCGCCACTGCGGGATGGTAGTAGGGTAGTCCGGATGGGCCTGGGAGCGGGGTCAGGATGACTGTGTCGGTCGGCGCGTCCTGCGAGTCGTCTTCGTGATGTTGGTGTTGATCTTGCGATTGATCACAAACGGGGAGGCATTGCTTATCTGGTTTAAAGGTCGAGTAGAAAGTGCAGAGCTGCTCCAGCGCACCGTCCCTTCCCGGCCGACGAGGAAGCAGCACGCGATGAATGCGTCGCGTAGCCTGTAACGCGCCCAGTCTGGGCGCCCGCAATGGCGGCTCATCTTCCGAACTCAAACGCGTGTCGGAGACAACATCAGATCGCAATATGAGCGTAGAATTGTACTCGGGATGGTTGACCAAGGTCAATACCGCTTCCTCGAACTGTTTTCCCCGGCGATCTCATCAATGCGTGGCCTGTCGCAAGTGGCGGGAGAGGGACATACAATGAGAGGTGAGTAGGCAGCGGGACATGAAGCTATCGGAATCCATTCATCTGATAGTGGGGCATGGGCAAGAGGTTGCGTGGGTGGGTAGATGTGAGTTGTCGGTGTAAAAGTAGGCGACATGCCAGTGGGACCGAGCGCTACATTTGATCCCGATGTACGTACTTACTTCTTTCACCCAACTTTGACCTTCAAAATCTCCTGGTTATGAGAAGTAGAGGGCGCTGAATGTGGGTCATGGAGTGTTCACAAGAAAGTACATCAATGGAATGATATATCACAAGAAAATCGTAAGCCTCTACCCCCTGGTTAGGCACTGCAGCTCAATGCGCCCAGCCCAACACATACAATTATCCCCTTTCGCTTCCACTTACTCCGTTTCTACGCACAGTAGTCACTGCTTCCCGCCCCACCATCGGTGCATTTGCCACAGTGTTGTACCCAATTAATGTCGCCGTTATTCCCGCCCACGCAATGGAAGAGGTCTCCCAGACCGTTGTTGATTTTCGTCTGATCTGCATCCGAGAGTGCCTGGTTGATCTGTTGCTGGTATCTTCCTGCATCGAGGGAAAGGCTCAGTTAAGGGATACGGTTGTATATTGGTCGAGTAAAAAGCTCTTACCGATGTTTACGAGGGTTTGTCCGCAGTAGTTCAATCCCGGCGTGCAGTTTCTTGCAACGACGCAGCTGGCGAAGAGCAGTGCGACAGCAGCAGCGATGACTGTGGACTTCATGGTAATGATGTGAACGCTGGAGCGCGGTGAAATGTCAGTACAGGTGGCTGCATCGAATGCACAATGATAGGCGCACCTTGGTTTTGGTTAGTGCTCTTTTTGGGCAAGGAATCAGACGCAGAATTCGAAGATGTGATGTCAAAGAGAAGAGTATGTGAAGAATGGTTTGGGGGCAGAAAAGCTGGCTCTGAGGATAGTAAACTACAGCAGCGACTTTTATACATTCGGTTATTCCCCAACTTGAGCGTTCGAAGAGCACATGAATAGCCCACGCGGCCCTCGGCGCCTCCACAAGCGTGGTGCAGAACAGTAATGAGTGGAGTCGGTCATCCAGCGGGAAGCGTTAGAGGGAGTGGAGCAGCCGCTCGCGCGTGTAATCCCAGCGGCAGTCCAGGAAATGCAAGATAGATCCCTAAGATATCAGACCTTCAAGACACGTGAGATGAAGTCGCCGAGATGGAAGCGGATATCAGATGGGGGCCAGCGAATCTTCTGGCTTCGCCATGTAGAAGTTGGGCAGCCATATGGAAAGGAAAGGCGAGACTTTACAATCAAGCACCTAGGAAGTCTATAGGAGCTATAATGGGATTGATTGCTGAGCCGAGGAAGAAGAAGTTGTGGCACGAGGAATTTCTGGCTAGACATGCAAAATAGATCCCAAACATAGCAGACGCTCAAGAAACGTGAGATCGGAGATGAAGTCGCCGAGATGGAAGCAGATGTCGGATGGGGGCCAGTGAGTCTTCTGACTTCGACATGTCAAAGTTGGGCAGGGACATGGAAAGAAATGGCGAGTAGGGCTGTAAAAGCATGCACCTGGGAAGCCTCTGGGAGGCTAGAATGCAACTACTGAACCGAGAAAAGAGAAGTTATAGCATGAAGGCTTCCTCGCTGAGATTGGAGACAAAGTCGATTTGGCCGGTCACCGGTCACCGCTGGTATACCGGTGTATGAAGGCTTTGGAAATCGGAAGGCCAACTTGCTACTTTGATTAACAACGGGAATGGTCTGGATTTAGAGCTTCTGCATCGCTGGGAGGCGAGGTTTACCACGCTTCTGAGCGAGGATGCCAAGGAGCAGTTGGTGAGGATCGTATGGCTCCAGAAGACATTGTGCTCATCCTTTCCGCTAGGTGTTGTTCACCGATCCAAATTTCGTCGGGAGAGAGGGAACTAAGCCTTAGATGTACATATATCACAGCGAACAGCGACAAGTGTCAAGGCGTGCCAGTGGATCGGGAGTATTGTTAGGTTTGACGCGACGGCAACACTGCCCGAAGCAAGCCCGAAGCAGCTATTGAACTTGTGCAATGTGGCCTAAACATGTCCTAGTTGGGAGAAATAGAAATGATCCAAGTAACAGGAACTTCCCACATGCGGTCCGTGAAGGCGCTGAATGTCGGACTTGACATTAATACTTACTGAGCCGGTACTACTGAACATTCACAAGAAAGTACCTCAATGCAAGGATACGCTACACACAAATATCAAGCCTTTACTCTCCTGATTTCGCACTACAGCTCAATGTACCCGAACTAATACTGCGTCCTCTCGAGTCTCCGCCATACTGTACCATTTCGACCAAGTGTTCAGTAACGCGTAACGGCCAAAAAAACAGACATTCTGTAAAATCGCCTTAACTCAAAAGAAAATTTATCGGCCTCGCCGGTCGAGAAATTTCCCAAAATCGTGAACACTTGGTCGAAATGGTACAGTACATCCTACACATGCAATTCTCCCCGGTTGCGCTTCCACTTACTCCGTTTCTGTGCACAAGCAGACGTCCTGCAGACCGTTATTGATTTCCTATCGGCCTGCATCCGAGAGTGCCTGATCAATCTGCGCTTAGTAGTGTCCTGTATCGAGGGGAAAGCCAATTGGTCGAGTACAAAGCTCATACTGATGTTATCGAGGGCTTGTCCTAGTCTTATAGCTAACGCGGAGCCGCATGTGGAGGGTCGCCTTGGCTGTACTCGACCTCTGCTATGGCTCCTATGGCTCGTGTGTTTGTGCCCAGGGTTCAGAGTGGGCATTGCGATGAAAGCCAGTGTTTCGGGGGTGTGGTTGGCCACCGCTATAAGTCACGAAGGATCGTCGCACTTCTGAATTGGGAGAGCGCCGGCGAGGCCACGATATGCTCGTCATAAATGAACGGTTTTCGCGGATAAGACGCCCAACGTATCTTGCTTCCAGCTAGTTATCATGTCAGACAACGACCTTGTCCGCCCGCCCAAATTTGCATTAAATATAGCTCCACCTTCCAACGCTGTGCGGCACAGACATGCGAGTGATGCGTCTCTAGAAACTTTGCGCACAAGATTCACATTCTTGCCTCCCGCTCATGACAAGAGTGCGAGCTTCTTCATTGATAATGTGACGTTTCTGGTGAGTGGCATCGTTTGGAAATATCGCTGGTGCCTATGTACCGACGGTTGACTCAACACCAGGTGGAGAAAGAGCTATTCAAAGTACCCCGTGTCTATTTCGAGAAGAATTCGAGCATCTTCAGTGATATGTTCCAAGCCCCAACGACAAAGGACCGGGAGGGGGTAGCGACGAGCATCCCATTGTTCTGGAATCGAACAAGAAAGTTGACTTTGAGAGGTTGCTGATGGCGATGTTTCCAGAGTACGTCGTCATATTCTGGTATCATGGTTTTTACTGAGAAGGCGCATAGTCTGAGCAGATACGTTCCTCAGCCAGTAAACATGACAATTCCAGAGTGGATCTCCGTTCTCAAGCTAGCCACACTGTGGAGATTTGGCGAGCTCAGGATCGAAGCAATCGAGGAACTGACCAAGCAGGAGCAGGACCCTTTGGAAAAGATCGTGCTCGGAAGAGAGTACCGGGTGGAAGCTTGGCTTTTAACTGGCTATAAGGAGCTGATCCAGCGCGATTCTGGCTTGACACAGAGTGAGAAGAAGAAGTTGGGCGATGCGGCCATAATCAAGATATACGAGGCTCGCGAGGCCACTGTTAGAACCGGAGAGGGGGCGATGAGCTATGGCTTCAACGGCAACCGCGATATGAATTCCTTGGATACCTTGGTCAGGGGTGGATTTGGAGCAGAGCTCGATGACGCGCGCTATGATGGAGAAGCAGTTGAGGAGGACGCGAAATTGGCACAGGTGGCGGGAAGGCCTAAGAAGATGCTAGGAAAGAAAAAAGGCAAAAAATGATCGATCGTGGCACCAGAATTGACGGCTGAATACATAAGCAAGTGTCTCCAGACTCGCTGATCGATTGTAATTTTTTGTACCATGTAGCGCCAATACCTCATTGAATTACTATGTAAATATGTGAATAAGTAGCCAGTATGTATGTACTCCAATCCAACTAGTGAAGACAAATAACAGTGAGAATAACCAGCGAACAAGTGAACAGCGAAGACGACCTAGTGTGCGCAATCCGGGTCATGGCATGCATATGGCCTTGATTTGGAGATTCTGCATTCATGTTCTTGTCAATACAGCTCAACACGTGGATCGTGCGCCCTGTCTTCATATTTCGTCAATTATGACTTCATAGTTCGATTTCGGTGGTCAAGGTCAAGTCGTACGCGTACATACGAGCAGCGATTGAAAGTAGAAAGTCGTGCTGACGTTTCACTGTCCCCACCATTGCGGCCAGTTCGTGCCCTCTGCAGGTTCCACGCACGGCGCGTGCCAGGGTACGCTGCCTTCGCTGCGGCAGTGCCACTGGCAATGTAAGAATCACATACCCGCACCATCCTCAGGCTGTCATTATGGTCAAGCTTCGACACGAAATAAATTAAACCAAGTCTGACGAAATAACGCAGATCAAGAAGAGCGCTCGGCACTGAGTCGGCAGGGAAAGCAGCTGAGGAGTTCAGTCATATCGGCGGAGTTCAATGGTCAAGACGGTGATCAAACTGATGGTCGATATCGATGATCCGGTGAAGTGGCGATTGAATAAGCGCTGGCCCAGACATGCTTTCCCCTGAACCACAACAAGTTCAAAAGTGCCTTTCGACACTTTCTCGGCTCAGTCCGCTGTTAGTTCCTAATAAGGTCGCATTATATTTGCAAGTATGCACCCGAGGGACTGTCCCCAGCGGAGTATAAATATGATTTGAAAGAAGAAAAAAAGTATGCACCCGCAGTTTACAGTCCTGAATATCAGCATTTATTCCTTACCCAGTAACGTGCTCGTAACCTCGCTCCCATCCCGCACTAACAAACGCATGTCATCCTGATGTGTGCTCTTATCGCCAAGGAACCCCGCGCCCTCAAAAAATTCGCCTCCTCGCAGCTCTCTATTAAGGGCTTTCAAAACGTGCCAAAGCGCTTCTGCGGCTGTAAACACGCCCACTCCCAGAGCAAGCCATTGTCCGGTGACGCTTTCCCACTCGCTCTGCGTCCCCGTCCTCACGGCTGTCTCGATCATAACGAGCACGATTGTCACCAATGGGACGCTAGCTAGCAGCAGCACCAGCACCTTGCTCCAATCCGACTTCCCGCCACCCCTGTGCACCACCCATGTCAGATAACCTTCGCGTCCCCGAATGAAATTAGGCATCATGGTGGCAATGATGACGAGGCCCAAAACAAATAACGTGAGGATCGCGAACCGGCCTCCGCGGCTGAATAGCGGGATGTGGTCGAAGAGCTCCGTCTCTGCTACTCCACACACCACCTCGTCGCTCAGCTGGTACCCCAACAGCCAGAACCAGAACGTTTGCGCGTACGTGTACACAATGGCCACCGCGACAAGCACGCACTTCGCCATGCCGAAGAGCTTGTGGTGCCATTGCCCAAATATAAACATGAATGGTAGGAGGGTGACGAGGAGAAACAGCTGCAACTGCGTCACCCAGAAGTCCTGAACCACGGGATTGGCGTCGAAAATCTTTTGGCCGGCCTTCATCGTGAGGACGATATTGAGCGTCAGGGACGTCATTATAGCTGCGGGCACTGCGGATAGAGTGTCGGACTGTCCACAGCACACTCCCAAGGCGAGCGCAAGTATTTGAAGATATATGCCGAGGCGTACTCCGAGGCCCATCAGGTCGGAGTCGGGTATGGTCGTGGTGCTCAGGCATGATGTGGTACTGACATAGGTGTCCTCGCGTTCGTTGAGGATCGGGAACGCATATGCGCTTGTGTGTATCGTTATCAACGCAAGAATAAGAAAATTTCGCAGAGTAGAGGGGGCGTTCTTTATCATAGCGGCTGACTGAGGGAACTTCTGGACACCGGATGCTGGTGGGTATAAGTATTTCTCGGTCAGATCCGATGATGACTTAATTTTGAACGAAAATATCTCATACCTGTCAATGTAACTTTAAATGACAGCGACCGCAGAACCAAGAGTTTAAGGGGGTCTCCCCATTGTACCACTGATGTGAAACAACTTTATTTAGTGCATGCAATTGAGTGAACTTTGATTGACTTACCCTTACCCCTGATCAAGCACCTGACAAAAGGAATCACTATTCAGTCACAACAAACTCTGCTTAGTATTGATCTCGCTGTTAAGCCCAGAGCATCCACGCATCCAATGTTGCCAGATGAAGCCCTTGATTCCCTGGCTGATTTAATGATTGATAGAGTGTAATATCAATTAATCCCTTGTTAATTTTCCGACAGGAAACCGCCCAGGGCCCGGGCGTACTGTATTGACTGCGTTGAGTCCAAGTGGCGTCCTGTGCCTTGCGATCGGACATGCCACCCATGAGCATTGCTGATTGCCGCCTTGGTGAGGCGTCAATCTCACCAAGGCGTCAATCAACGAGTCAAAACAGAACCCCACCACCTTAAATTATTTTTGCTTGCATCCCGCGTGAGACCATCAGAGTCCAAACTGGCATTCCAATCCTCTCAGTAAGTAACATTCGATGATTTCAATTTCAAATTAATAACTTCAATCACTCCCACCGGTGGGCTTTTCACTGAAAAGCGTAGTAAGGCGCCGCTGCCACTGCCTTGCTCGCCGCGGCATCCAATAACCGCACTATGTCCTCAGGCAGGGGGCCACCCTCGCTAGATAATCAACCTCTCAATCAGTATTATGATTCACCGCAGCAAGGAGCTTGTGCGCGGGCACGTACCAATCCTTAATGTTGCCTTCCAATTGGCTGATCTTGCTTACCCCGATGATGACTGAGTCATTAGGTCCTAGGGCGCTGTGATGCTGCAGCCACCGCTGCGCGGCAGCTGACATGCTGATTCCGTTCTGGTCCTGCACGCATAATGCATGGTGATAAGTAATAAATCGCGGGAGACACCATGATTTAAAAAGGACAGGACTTACGAGCACTTCCTTGAGCTGCTGGAAAATCGGCAGTAGAGCTTGGTAGCGCCCCTGCATCAATCCCCCGACTGCCGAGGTGGGCTGGAAGCGGCTGCCGGGAGCGGACGAGATGGTGCCGTCCGACTCTGTGGTCAGCGCTCGGCCAGAGAGCAGGCCCATCCTACATGCAAACAAACGCACGACCGTAAGTCTCGGCTGAAATACAGGGTAAATACAAGGACAGTTTTTACTCACGCGAGAGGGCTGTAAGCGTAGAATTTAATGCCGTATTTGCGGAGACATGGGATCAACCTGAGGGGGAAAGCAATTCCCGCGTGAGTCGTGGAAGTGTCTAAGCGTGTAAGCAGCTTACTCGGGCTCAATTCCACGCTCAACCGCGTTGTAAACACCCTGGTACACGGTCGGTTGGACCCACCCTTTCGCTCGCGCAATGCCAACGAATTCGGCAACCTTAGAAAGTGAGATTCACTAGCTCAGTGGCTAGCCTCTGGGCGAGAAGAGCTAGGTGTAAGAACGTACCTCCCATGAAAAGAAGTTGCTCAGCCCAAACTCCTGGCTGCACCCTCATTAGCTCTGAATAACAAATGTCATTAGTATAAGACTGGGACGCACATAAGCCCAGCCTTGTGAAGCCCGTTGATGGCTTCCAGTGTCTCTTCGAATGGCACGGCTTTCCCCGCTTCGGTCCTGTCTGGAGCGTGCAGGTAGTACACACGTATCTTGTGCGGGCCCAATGCCTTCACAGACTCCTGGAAGACTTTTTGGATGTTTGCTGCAGAGAAGTCACCAGGCGTTGCGGGATAGATCCTGACGGGCACGCATCAGGCGAGTAAATTGAATGCAATTGGGAAGTTCAGCCCTACTTCGTGTCCACGGTTAAGCCATGCAAATCCAGCTGCCCGACATACTGCAGTGCATGGGTTCGTTAGCCATGTTTCGTATCGCGGTCACGAGCACGTCCTACCTCCTCGGAGCTTCCGCCACCGTATACTCTGCTCTCATCGATATTTTTCTGCCCGAGGCGGGTATAGAGATCGACTACGGCCTGCGCCTCGGGGAGTGTATGAATTCGGGCTACCAGTGTATTGGCTGCGCCGAAGGTGCCACCGCCCTATCAATGCATAGAAGGCAATCAGCTAATAGGGATATTGTGAATGAGTTATGCACGTACAAGGATGAGTGGGACCCGGGTGGTCATGTTGAAATCGGTTTGGAAGGTGTTCGGTGAAAGGAGGCTTGAGATAAATTATAGTCAAGGTTCGAGATGAGGGTATATAAAGGGAGTGCTTGGTGTATAACTAAGCATAGGAGATTAGTCATATCCCGAGAATTAGACTGAGCGGCCGTGCTGATAAATAATAGTGATGTACACAAATCAGTATTTGCACATCACAAGCTGGTGAAAGGATTGAAGCGGGTTCGTATGGTACAAGCGGGGAACCATTCATCAAGTGCCAAACAGATCACCGTCAAAGCGCCCGGCTTGCAGGGCATGGCAGTGAGGTTCGGTTTGTTTTGGGCCAAACTTCAAATTTATTCGTTGTGCAGGAATTTTTCTGAACGAGGGAATCATCATCCCTAGGCAAATCACAGTGATAATCGCAGCCTTCGAATCCTAAGCCATGCAAGAACACCAAGCTCATACGCGATCTTGGCCCCTGTATTACGCCATTAGAGCAATTTCAATTAAGAAGCTCACATTTGACGAGGAACCTTGACGTTCCGAGCTTCCCAGAAGGTCTTTGACGCGGATGGACCAGCCTGGTTGCGATCCCCATCCTCATCCGGCCGTCTCCGCTTCCGTTTACCACTGCCTCCTCGTCGGACGGCCATTGTGTATGCTTGCTTGGTTTCCTGGGGCGTTCTGAACGGCAGAAATCTTCTCGTGCAAAGAGTAGCGAGATTCACTGTTAAAGACTTACCCGCAGATGCAGCTGAATTCGGGGCCAGGCGTGGGGGAAGTGGAAGAATTGGAGGAGAATTGGAGACTCGAGAGGTAGCAGACTCTGACTGGGTAGTGAATGTTGCACTGGCAGCAGCAGTGGTGATATGGTGAATTATTCAAGCAGTGGGCTGAGAAGACGTCAATGTGTCGGTGCTCCGCCAATAGAGGTGGAGGTAAGAGAAGTTTAGTCTCTCCTAGACATTCTACAACTGACTCGTACCTCGTCTGTAGGAGTCTGTTTATACGCCAGCATTTCGTTGGCGGCCCCAAACATTTAACACTGATGTAAGCAAGTCACGTGTGGACCAATAATCACGTCGCGTCCTTGCTTCATCTCCTCGTTTCGCCATTTGCTATGGCAGTCCATGCGTAGAATACTCATTCATAGGTGCATATAATCCTTTAATGTACTGGTCACACATACATATCAACAAAGGAGCCAGGCAAGACGACAAGCAGAGATGATCGGAGTCGCTGCAACTCGAGGCGGCTAGTCACTTCCAGTGTACTTATCACCCGCGCAGAATCTCCCTCTTGTCCTCAAAGCCTCTTCAATCACTACAATTAATTTTACTGCACAGTATAATATACGAATATATTCACTGCCTCTTTCCCGAGCTCCCCAAATGCTCTCGGGCTATGCGGTGAGCATCCGAGTGCTCACAACCTCACCAGTACTCGGCCGTCTCAACAAGTTCTCAACCTTTCGCCATAAAAAAACACTCCTATGTACTGTTATGATTGATTTTGCTGAGGTAGAATTGATACCCTGCCGAAGTTGCGATCAGGAGGAAAGAATCATAGATATTCGACCTCCGGATCCGACTTGCTTACGTCGGTGTTTGGACCCTCACGAAACATGGGCGCGTTTACCACAGGACTAAGAAAGTTATCAGTGTGAATATAGAAGCGAGAATGGCGAGAGACTGCCAAAATCGGAGTCGATGGGGCAGTGTTGTGGCAGATGCCATAACACTGTGCAATGTGCTTGCAAGGTATGAAGTTCACTGAGGCGTCAATCAAAGAGTCAAAACAGAACCCCACCGCCTGAAGTAATTTTGCGTGAGACTATCAGCGTCCAAACTGGCATCCAATGCCCTCAGTAACATTCGATGATTTCAATTTCAAATTTAATAACTGGGTCTCAATCAACGCCACTATCGGTGACCTCTCACTGAGCCGCATAGTTCAAAGGCGCTACTGCCACTGCCTTGCTCGCAGCGGTATCCAATAATTGAACTACATCCTCAGGCAGGGGGCCACCCTCGCTAGATAATCAACCCTCAATCAGTATTATGATTCACCGCAGCAAGGAGCTTGTCACATACCAATCCTTAATGGTGCCTTCCAATTGGCTGATCTTGCTTACCCCGATAACGACCGAGTCATTAGGTCCTAGAGCGCTATGGTGCTGCAGCCACCGCTGGGCCGCAGCTGACATGCTGATTCCGTGTTGGTTCTGCACGCATAATGCATGGTGATAAGTAATAAATCGCGGGAGACACCATGATTTAAAAAGGACAGGACTTACGAGCACTTCCTTGAGCTGCTGGAAAATCGGCAGCAGAGCTTGGTAGCGCCCCTGTACCATCCCCCCAATCGGTGAGGTGGGCTGGAAGCGGCTGCCAGGGGCGGACGAGATGGTGCCGTCCGACTCGGTGGTCAGCGCTCGGCCAGAGAGCAGGCCCGCCCTACATGCAAAAAATTAAATGACTGTAAGTCTCGGCTGAAACGCAGAGTAAATACAAGGACGGCTCCTAGTACTCACGCGAGAGGGCTGTAAGCGTAGAATTTGATGCCGTATTTGCGGAGACACGGGATCAGCCTGAGGGACAAACAATTCACGCGTGAGTCGTCGAAGTGTTTAAGCATGTAAGCAGCTTACTCAGGCTCAATTGCACGCTCGACCGCGTTGTAAAGCCCCTGGTACACGGTCGGTTGGATCCACCCCTTTGCGCGCGCAATACCAACGAATTCGGCAACCTGAGAAAGTGCGATTCACTAGCTCAGTGGATATCCTCTGGGCGAGAAGAGATAGATGTAAGAATTTACCTCCCATGAGAAGAAGTTGCTCAGCCCAAACTCCTGGCTGCACCCTCATTAGCTCAGAATAACAAATGTCAGTAGTATAAGACTGGGACGCACATAAGCCCAGCCTTGTGAAGCCCGTTGATGGCTTCCAGCGTCTCCTCGAACGGCACGGCTTTCCCCGCTTCGGTCCTGTCTGGAGCGTGCAGGTAGTACACACGTATCTTGTGCGGACCTAACGCCTTCACAGACTCCTGGAAGACTGTTCGGATGTTGGCGGCAGAGAAGCCACCAGGCGTTACGGGATAGATCCTGACGGGCACGCATCAGGCGAGAATTTCTATGTAATCGGGAAATTTCAGCCTTACTTCGTGTCCACAGTTAAGCCATGCAAATCCAGCTGCCCGACATACTGCAGTGCATGGGTTCGTTAGCCGTGTTTCGTATCGCGGTCGAGAGCACATCATACCTCCTCGGAGCTTCCGCCACCGTATACTCTGCTCTCATCGATATTTTTCTGCCCGAGGCGGGTATAGAGGTCGACTACGGCCTGCGCTTCGGGGAGTGTATGTATTCGGGCTACCAGTGTGTTGGCTGCGCCGAAGGTGGCACCGCCCTACAATGCATAGAAGACAATCAGCTATAGATATAGTGTGAATGAGTGGTGCACATACAAGGATGAGTGGGACTCGGGTGGTCATATTGAAATTGGTTTGGGAGGGTGTTCGGTGAAAGGAGGCTTCAGATAAATCAGTCGAGGAGATGAGGGTATATAAAGGGTGTGCTTGGTGTGTACGCAGGTAGATGAGTCAGATCCGGGGAATTAGACCGGGACCGCGCGGCCCACCAGGTTGATCGCGCTGATAGACAATAGCGATGTACAAATCAGTATTTACACATCATAAGCTGGCGAGACAAGCGGATTGAAGCGATTTCTTATTGTACAAGCGGGAAACCCTTCATCCCGTGGAAGCAAACATGCACTCCACTCAAATCGTAAAAGCGCCCGGCTTGCAGGGCATGGCGCCAGGTACACCGTTAGAGCAATTGAAATTAAGAAGTTCACATTTGATGAGGAACCTCGACGTTCTGAGCTTCCCAGAAAGCCCTTCGACAGCCTTCGACGCGAACGGCCCTGCCTGGTTGCGATCATCATCCTCATCCGGCCGTCTCCGCTTCCGTTTGCCACTGCCTCCTGGTCGGACGGCCTTTGTGTATGCTTGCTCGATTTCCTCGTTCTGAACGGTACAACTCTTCTCGTGCCTAGAGTAATGAGATTCGCTGTTCAAGCCTTGTCCGCAGATGCAGCTGAATTCCACGCCAGGCACGGATGAAGTGGAAGAATCGGGGAAGAGTCGGAGAGGTAGCAGACTGGGTGATGAATGTTGCAGTAGCAGTGGTGATATGGTTACTTCTTCAAGCAGTGGGCTGAGCAGACGTCGATGTGTCGGGGCTCCGCCAATAGAGGTAGAAGCAAGGTAGAAGTAAGAAAAGCTGCCAGTGTGAATATAGAAGTGAGAGTGGCGAGGAACTGCCAGAATCGGAGTCTATGGTGCAGTGTTGTAGCAGGCCACATTGTGCAATGTGCTTGCAAGGTATGCAGTCAACAAGCAACTTGCAAGAAGATGCCAATTGCAAGACTGAACTGTGGCAAACGAATATTGCGAGCGGCCCGGCGTGAGTGGAAGTATTGCACACACTACATGCCACACGCCCAAATAATTTCCTGATGACAATGGAGTTTGCATCCATCTTAAGCGTCGTTAGGTGGGAGAACAAGCTCGGTCTCACAAGCTTCGGTTCAATGGAAGAGGCGTTGAAGAATTCATATTTTTGATACCGCACAGCTGATCTGGTGAAATCGTATGGCAAATGTTCGAGCGGATGACTGCACAATGCGCGACATTAACTCACCGCGAGCACGGTGTGACGACCATGCACTGCTCGTGCGCAGAATACCAAGAGGCACATGCACAAACACCTTATCACCCACCCTCCGTAAGGTCTCGATGTCGAAGCAGGGCCCACGATCACATGTCCGCACCAGCCGCGCATACCATGCTTGTCTTTGACATCCCTGACAATGATTCCAATTGTTCGACTACCGATGGGTCACGCGGGCTGTGTTGTTGGCATATAACTCACGTTCGAGTAGTTTCAGCGCTTATTAGTATCAGTCTCCATGGACATCGAGCAATTCCGCAAGGCGGGCTATGCAGCCATAGACGCCATCTGCGACTACCATGCATCTATCCCGTCCCGCGACGTCGTCCCCTCTGTCGCCCCGGGCTACTTGCGCGCCGCCCTCCCGACCGCTGCGCCCGAGCACGGGGAAGACTGGGCGACGATCGCGCAGGATTACCAGGATCTGGTGGTGCCAGGGTTGACGCGATGGCAGCATCCGAAGTTCTTCGCGTATTTCCCAACATCGGGGAACTTTGAGAGCATCCTGGGGGAGCTGTACGCTGCGAGCGCGTCAAATCCGGGGTTCAATGTGCGTGCCCCTCCTGGCGATTGCGATCAGTTTGCTTGACGCTTACAGTGCGCAGTGGTTGGCGTCGCCTGCTTGCACGGAGCTGGAGGCGGTGATGATGGACTGGTCCGCGAAGCTGCTCGGGCTGAGTGCCGCGTTCCTCAACGAGGGCGGCGTTGGCGGCGGCGTGATGATGGTTCGTCTCTTCTCCTCCTCTCCTCCTCTCCCCGATCAGTGCTGAAAACCGAGCAGACATCCGCGTCAGACTCAAGCCTCACAGCGATCACTGCCGCGCGCACGCGCTACATCCGCCACATCGCCCGAACCTCCAACGTCGACATCGGCGCACTCGACGCCGCCCATCCTGGCACTGACTCCAGTGCGGATGGCAGCCCACACAGGGCCGTGCCCCAGCCCCTGATCTACACGACCACCCAAACACACTCCATCGGCCTGAAAGCCGGCCTCGTCCTGAACCTTGCCGTGCGTGCCCTCCCGGTCTACGCCGAAGATCAATATGCCTTGAGGGGAGATACGTTGAGAAAGGCGCTCGAGGAGGATGAGCGTGCTGGAAGGGGCGTCTGCGTACTCAGTCAGTGTCCTTCCCATCTCCGAACTTGTATCGTTGATGCTGATGGGTGTGTGGATGGTAGTTGCGACCATTGGGACGACAAGCTCGGGGGCGGTGGATAATGTCAAAGAGATCGCGGAAGTCGGTGCGCATTCGCGTCCTTTGAGGGTAATTGTCCTAGCCGATGCTAACCCCCTCCCTCCCTGATCCACAGCTAAGGACTATCCCCATCTCTGGATCCACATCGATGCCGCTTGGGCGGGCATGGCCTTCTCCTGCCCCGAGCTGCGGCCCCTCGGCTACCTCGACGAGATCAACGCGTGCGAGGGCGTGCGGAGCTTCTGCGTGAATTTCCACAAGGTGCGTCGCGAGCCTCGGCGAAGGGCACGGGAAGAACGGGGCAGAACCGAGCCGCAGGCTAATGGAGATCGCAGTGGGGTCTAGTCGCCTGGGACGCGTCGACGCTGTGGGTGCGCGATCGGAAGGAGCTGACTGATGTACTGGATGTGACGCCTGAGTTTCTGCGCACGAAGGAGGGGGATGCTGGTGCGTGTTTGACTCTGCTGTTCCGCCTGGGATCCTTCCTCCCCGTCCCGCTCCTCGCCTGCATCACCTCTTCCTACATCCCTACGCCATCCCTCCTAGTCCTCTTCCTCCATCCCCAAGGCTAAAAGCAAAAGACTAACGCAAAGGTGGTCGTACAGGGACGGTCATCGACTATCGCAACTGGCATCTTGGCCTGGGCCGGCGTTTCCGCTCGCTGAAGCTCTGGTTCGTCCTGCGCAGTTATGGCGTGGAGGGGTTCCGGGCGCACATTCGGAAGGTGCGTTCTCTTCTCCTCCTCCTCCTCCTCCTCCTCCTCCTCCTCCTCCTCCCCTCTATACCTATCCCGTCTCCCTTCTACGAGCCCTTCTTCCCTGGATGATAGGCCAAAACTGAGGCGAAAAAAAACAGTGCATAGCCTTGAACAGCCTCTTCGCCGCCCTCATCGAAGAGTCGCCCATCTTCGAGCTGGTCACGGCCCCCTCGTTCGCGCTCAGCGTCTTCCGGCTCATCCCCGGCTCCAAAGGGGAGACACTCTCGGAGTCTAAAGGCAAGGACAGGGAGGCAGGCGCGGAGGCGGCCCTCAACGCCCTCAACCGCGCGTTCCACACCGCGCTTTCCGCACGGACGGATATCCTGCTGACGCAGACGACGCTGGACGGGACGTTCTGCCTGCGCTTCGCGGTCGGCTCGCAGCGCAGCGAGGAGGTGGACGTCAAGTGGGCGTTTGGGGTGGCGGAGGAGGTGGGGAAGGGGGTGCTTGCGGGGTTGGACGCAGCGGCTGCGCATGGGGCGAATGTGTAGGTGGGCGGGGGCTGTAGGGAAACTGACGCATGCGAAGTGTTGCATTTCGGTCTGATGAGATCCTGTAGGGATACCTATTAGGAAAATGCGTTATGTGTGCTGGGAAGTGAGACGTACCAGAGTCAAAAGCTTCACTTCCTGAGAATATGTCTTCCAAACTTGACTGTCCATGGTTTGGGTTCACCGCAAGCTGTAGTCTTGAGTAGCAAACATAACGTTCCAGACCAAATCAATGCCACGACAAGGTCAAAAGACATCTGCAGCCACATATTAGTCAGGTTTAAAGGCGGCCAAACACAGATGTTTAGACGTACAATTCAGCGTACAGCAACTTGTCGACTATAATTGCCCATCATATTTCTGTTGAGTTGCGCCTGCGCCATAGCCTGCGCATCTCTGCTACTTGGCCAGAGATGTTTGGGGGCGGTGTTCGATGCTTAGATGGGCGCCAGCGCTGATGATCACGAACTGGGCGCCGCCGAAAGAGCCGAAGTGTATGGATCTCGCGAGCTCAGGGATGACAAGCCCGGCAGGATGACTCCGTAGGAGTAAGAGCACGAAAAGGAAATATTCGATGCCCGATACCAGTACCACTCAAATGACTGTCAGTAAGCGTTACGCGCACCTATGTCAGACACACCTCAGCAGAACCGGATGAAATCGTGGCGAATAAGACACACCAAAAGCCCCATGGTAAAGCGCGCAGTCAGAAGCTGGAAAGATTCAGGTCTTGGGGTGGGCGCAGGGCTGAAAAATAGGATTACACCAGTGCTTAGAAGAAGGAGTATATTTATGGTGTAATAACAGAACATGTGAAGCAAAAGAAAGTGCTGTACGCCTACAAAAGCGAAATGTCCGAGGTCGATATGTATGCCACGCCAGTAAGTAACCTGCATGGCGTACGCATCAGTGAAATGTATAAGCGGGCGATAAGATGGATGAGCGCACCAATCCAACCATCACCAGGCTAAAGTCCGTGGTTGATATGCGCTCCTCTGAGACGCACACGACCGTCTTTGAGTTTCTCAGTAACCACCGGACTCGCTGCTGGGCGGAATTTATGTTCTTTTGAGTACCTGAACACCGGTAGAGAGAAACGTGTTGGTAACGAGCGCAACATAGGAAAGTTTATCGATAGGAGTGATAGAGTGGTTGGGGTATGGAGTGCTTGGAAATGGACTAGCACAAAGGAGATGGAGAACTAACGAACCTGCTGGCGTGCACAATCCTGGTGTCCTCCTTCTGGCCTAAGCCCCGCATATGCAAGCCGAGCCAGAATAGGAAGACTACGAAGATCAGGAGGGAGATGCGCTTCCACAACGCTGGAGTGACCACGTTGAAGCGGGGGTCCGCGTCGGTCTGCCGCTGCAGCTCCCTGTTCATCGCGTGGATGCGTTGTTCCTCTCGTGGTTGAAATCTTGAGAGGCCTTCCGGAGAGGTGGAGCGCGAGCGGGGTGGCGAGATTGAGTCGGGGGAGGTGGGGAGGCGTTCGTAGCGAGACATGGCTGAGGATTTGGTTGTGAGGGGATGAGGGCTGATGAGGCAAGGCTAGACCGGAATTGCCATAACGGGCGTGTTATTTGGAATGCCGACAGATTTGAAACCCTCCCGGTCCCTCGCCGTATGTGAAGCCGATATCCGTATTTCTGGCGCTGTATTGCGGTTTGTGAACCGTGTTATTCAGAGAGGCATGAATATGGATGAAATTATTATAAGCTCAAGTATATAGTAAATACTGATATAAACAATGTCATGTTAAACTCAAGGTCACGGTGGCGTGCACACGCACGCTTCGCTTGGCGGTTGCCTGGGGGCATGACGTAGTATTCCCGGTAAAAGTTGGATTCATATATCATCTTCCATCTCTCGTATCCCGTACTGTACCTTATACCACCGTACCAAGTTTAGAGCACCTGTGATGCATTCACGACATCTACACGACGTCAGTGTGTCGAGGGGCCATGTCGGGATTTGTGGAGGCAACTTTCATCCTAATGCGGGCCTGATTTCGCCGAGTGTCATGTATGCTAAGTCTACAGATAAATAACATGTTGGTTGGGAGATGACGCTCGTTTCTCCCTCTGGGATTGTATGAATGCGGAGTACTGAACAGACCGTGAGCGCTTACCAAGTTGCTCCTACTGCTTCACCTTGCACATCGTTTTGTGGTCATCCTCTTTCCAGGGAATTTTCTGGCATTCTACATGATCGGTTAAAATTGACATAGCCGTCATA
Source organism: Athelia psychrophila (assembly GCA_001630335.1). Taxonomy (NCBI): domain Eukaryota; kingdom Fungi; phylum Basidiomycota; class Agaricomycetes; order Atheliales; family Atheliaceae; genus Athelia; species Athelia psychrophila. The sequence goes on along the minus strand of KV417551.1, from coordinate 328,416 downwards.
TTACACTGCGGATATCTTTCGAACAGTAATTCGTAGTCCCACATGCTGAACACTTGCGAAATTGTTCCTTCGGCGCTACTTCGAGATGCCGGCCACATGGGAGGAAAGCACTGATCATCATGAAGTCGGATTGCCTCTGCACTAACGCAGATTATCTGCTGCACTCGCGGTGCCAGAAACTGACGCGCAATGGCCTTGCGTTCCTCTGCAACGCGCGCAAACGCCTGCCATGTGTCTGTGGCCACTTGGAAGACATGTTTGGAAGTAGCTTAGAGATCAAGCCGCTAAGCGCAAGAAATAAATAATCACCAACACATGAGGAGACCCAGCCGACCATGATTGAAACCCTTTTAGAATTGACAGCACAAGGTTATAAAAATTTTAAGAGCGAGCAGCCATCATGACAAAGTCACAAGTGCATGTATTTGACATGGGATTAAAGGAGAAGTCCCCATATGAACTCGCAATCGTGCACGAATAGTTGAATGATCGATTGTTTTCCAAATCTCAAACCGTGATATACCCAAAGTCGAGAACGCTTCAAAGGTTGAGCCAGTCGCCGAATATTTGGATGCGATCAGTTGGATGCAATTTAACGGAAATGCATGAGGATTTTAACCTGGGCTTTCTATTCATTGCGCAAAGTGGCAAGGACTTGTGTATTGACTGTCGTTTGGGAGATTTCTGGCTGCCTTGTCTGTATTGTGCAAGTTTCCGTTTGATATAACAACGTCCACATGTAGGTAATGGATAAGATGAGGGGGACAAGTAATTAGCAGCACTAGTAGCATTTGGGAACACAGCAGGCGTAAAGATGCAACGGTGATATATCCCTCCCAAGAAACAGAGTGTGTCCAGCACATTGCACAAGTTCGGCCATTTGCGACACACCCAAAGACCACGAACGCCGTGAGCAGATCTAGTTCGAAAAGAAAACAGCGCCCGTATTTGGCCTGTATGCTCTGCGTGAAACATATCGCCCATAAGAAGTGCACATGTGGGCGCCTGGTATTTCCCCATATGAGCTCGCGATCGTGTTTGGTGTCGAGATCCTTTGTCGCCGAACTTAAAGCGTGATATAGTAGGAAGCCGAGCAGAAGCCGAGAATGTCGAGGCTGAGCTAGCCCAATGCTTAAATAAAAGGAGTCAATATAATCGGCTGGATGGGATTCACCAGAGCGGCACGGGGATGGCAGCGAAGCAGAGATGTCTTCTCATCGCGCCGAGATGCAAGGATCTAAAGTTGCAACGACAGGCTACAGTTGGGCTATAGCTTGTCAGTACCAGCGTTCCGAGCAAACGCTTCTCGGTCCTCGGAATACAAGCGGCATGATGGTACAGACTTGAGCCAGGCAAGGAAGGGAACAAATTTCCCACATGCAGTGAGCGTCGAGGGCAAGTAGCGGCAATTGCGGACCACAGAGGATAACCTTCCCCACAAGAATTGCAAATGCATTGACCCAAACCCCGCAGACATAATGAAATAGTAAATAAATAATCCTTACTGAGCCCAGTGTGAGATATATAATACGGTCGTTTATACGAACACCCAGTCGACACTGTAGATGCGTCCAACAGACTCGGCTGCGAATCTCGTGAACAGCGACGGGGTCATGTCGAGGTCACCCCAGCCAGCGCAGCCGGCACACCTGTCAGTGATGGTAGCTTGGACGTTCACACCGCCGTCTGTAATGCAAGGGAAAATGTTAGTGGGCGCGATGGTAGACATATGCGCGAGAGCGGCGGCAACGCACAAGAGATGGAGATGGGCCGGTTGCAGAGAACGTTGGTGTTAGGATTCCCGGGGGAGGTCTCGCTACAGATTATGGCTGGTCTCAGCTTACGAGCGCATATTTTATAAAGCCATATACGCACGTATAGCTGTCGAAGAGGGCCTCGGAGACGGCGACAATGTAGTCGGTGTCGACGTTGTAGACTCCGCAGGCGCCGAGACCGGTCTCGAAGAAAGTGCCTAGACCATCGATGTAATGTTGAGCTCCAGGTGAATGCTAATAAATGCAAGGGATTGGTCTCACCGTCTCCGACCTCAGACTGGGCCTTCACCAGCGTGGTGGCGGCGGCGGCGACGACAAGGGCAACAGTGCGGCGGGAGAAGAACATGATTGTTAGGTGGTTGAGTAAGAAGTGAGTATGGCTCAAAGGTGATAATATGAATGGGAGGATGCAGATAATACAGCTGAACACCGCCAGAATTTATACTCGTGCTGCTACCGTCCGAAGGATGATCCATTTACCCAACGAAAGCCCAGAGCACCGGCGAGAAGAAAGAACTGAGCATGTTGCCCATCCAGAATCCGCTGGCAAGGTCCCGACAGCAATTGCTTCAGTTTTACCTGCATCAAGAGCTGATGTGAAATCAGAAATATGAAGCATCTTCATGAGCGCCCATGAGGTAGCAATTGAGAATTGATCACCTGCAGAGACGTTGGACCAGTTGGACGCGAGCATCGCACTTGCCATATTGAGTGCTTATTTTTTTTTTAGCAATGCCTGGCGGGCGCCTGTACTCGATTGAGTAGCAATGTCTACCTGCACTAGGTAAGCAGACCCATACGACCACGGTTGAAACACTTTCCCGAGTAGACAGCGCGACACAATGCACCTTTTGAGAGCGAGTGGCCATCATGACAGTATGTTTTGACATAAAAAGTGTACATATGGGCGCCTGGTACCTTCCCATATGAGCTCGTGATCGTGCTCTGTGTAGAGGTCCTTTGACTCTGAACCTAAGGCGTGACAGTAAGAGGCCGAGCAGGAGCCGATAATGTCGAGGCTGAGCTAAGGTCAATTAAAGGCTGGATGGGATTAATCGGAGCTGCACGAGGATGGCAACGAAGCAGAGCTTTCTTCTCATCGCGCCAAGATGCAAGGACCCAAAGTCGCAATGACAGGCCATATTTGCGCTGCAGCATGTGCACCGCTGCGCCAGCGTTCCAAGCAAATGCTTCTCGGTCCTCGAAATGCGAGCGGCATGATGGCAGAGACTTGAGTCAGGCAGGCGAGGGAACATATTTCTGACACTGACAGTGAGCGCCGACGGCAAGTAGCGGCAAGTGCGGACCGCCGAAAACAATCATGTGGGCAACTGGTGGTTTGCTGTGAGAGGCGTCAGCGTTGAGTGCCTAAAATGGCAATTGCAAGCTTGTTTAGGCTTGTTTACCAGCGACCCCCAGTAACAGCCATCAATTTGCCAGCACATTCAACGTCTGATGAACATGGTTTCACGTCCTGCTCAATACTCTACGCTTTCTCTCTGTATGTTCTATGACCATGAGCGTTGGCGAAATGTTTCACGCTGACCATATGGGCGCTGTTTTTCTACTAGACCTCCTCACGATGTTCGCGGTCTTTGGGTATGTCGCAAATGGCCGAACTCGCAATGTTGGTATTTGCTATATGTTTGCTGGACACACTCTATTTCTGGGGATGGATATAACTATTGCCGTCACGCGTTTGCGCTTGCTTTGTCTCTACAGAGGGAGAGTACTTTATGAAAGGCCCGTATCCGCTGCACATCTAACCAACATCTAACAAGTCTTGTTCGCCGGCCGCATCACGGCCGTGGCCACAGCCCCCGAGCTGCTGATGCCACCAGCATTGCAGCAATTACTGTCGGTACCTTGCCAGCGGATTCTGGATGGGCAACATGCTCAGTTCTTTCATGTCGCCAGTGCTCTGGGCTTTGGTTGGGTAAATCATCATCCATTCGGACGGTGGCGCAGTGCATGAGTATAAATTCTGGCGGATTTGAGCTGTATTATCTGCATCCTTCCATTCATATTATCACCTTCGACACATACTCACTTCCTACTCGACCATCTACCAATCATGTTCTTCTCCCGTCGCACTGTTTTCCTTGTCCTCGCCGCCGCCACCACGCTGGTAAAGGCCCAGTCTGAGGTTGGAGACGGTGAGACAATTTCCTTGCATTTGTTAGTGTCTACCTGGAGCTCATCGTTCCATCAATATCTTAGGTACTTTCTTCGAGACCGGTCTCGGCGCCTGCGGAGTCTACAACGTCGACACCGACTACATCGTCGCCGTCTCCGAGGCCCTCTTCGACAGCTACACGTCCGTACATGGCTTCATAAAACGCACGATTTCCAGCTGACACCAGCCATGGTTTGTAGCGAAACCTCTCCCGGCAACCCGAACACCAACGTTCTCTGCAACCGGCCCATCTCCATCTCTTGTGCGTTGCTGCCGCTCTCGCACATATATCTGCCATCGCGCCCGCTAACATTTATCCTTGCATCACAGACGGCGGTGTGAACGTCCAAGCTACCATCACCGACAGGTGTGCCGGCTGCGCTGGCTGGGGTGACCTCGACATGACCCCGTCGCTGTTCACAAGATTCGCGGCCGAGTCCGTTGGGCGCATCTACAGCGTCGATTGGGTGTTCGTATAAACGACCGCATTATATATATCTCACTGGGCTTAGTGCGGATTATTTATTTACTATTTCATTATGTCTGCAGGGTTTGTGGCAATGCATTTGCAATTCTTTTGGGGAATCACCTATCATTTCGACGGGAGTCCTGGCTGTCCACAAGTCATATTGGAAGCGATTGTTGTTTTCGTAAAGTTTGCTGTTTCATGTTACCTTAAAGATATCTGGCTACCTTGTCTATTTTGCGCAAGTTTCTATTTGGTATGGCAACGCAATGGCAGAACGAGTAATTGGCAGCACTAGTAGCACCGACCCCGTGTTTGTGCACAGACTCGGAGTTAATGCCATTCTCTAATCTTGACCACCATCTTCAGGGAATAATATCCTGTCCCCAAAATGGATGAAGCGGCTATCATAACTAAACTCAAGAAAGCCCCCAAAACAGTGCATAATATCTCAGTGCTCCTCCACAAGCTCCGTGTTGATCAGATCATCACAGGTATTGGATGCCGCCCGGAATGACTCGATAAGCGCCCTCATGGAGCTCGCCATGTATTGGCATAGGGTGCCAGAGCTACTGGACATGGGCGTGCTGGAGGTTTACTATGGGCGTCTCGATGCCAGCGAAGCCCCCGATTCGGAAGCGTCTGAGTCTCTGGCTTCCACCCGCGCATTCGCATCGCTCCTTGGTTTCACAAACCTCGGGATACTCGGGAATGATAAGGCAGGGAGGCAGGCGGCTGAAAGACTCCTGCAAGCCTGGCCGGGTGAGTTTTCATTGGCGTGCAGCAGTTAGATATGGTGTCCGATCCTGGTGGCAGGTATATTCAAATGGGCGTTCTACTTCTTCACGTCCCGGGTCAAGTCCACAGCGCAACCGCCCCAGATACGCAGGTCGGGACTAGATGTAAGTGCAACATAAGACCAAACCGCGAGTCCTGTGCTGATTTTTGTAGATCCTCTCAGGAATGCTGTGCGGCTCGCCGCCCTCGAGACGCCGGGCGCCGTCGAGATGGCCACATTTATATGGTTTTTCGAGGATTCTATCCCCGCCCCATCCATGCTCAAATTTCCCATATGCACAATGGCGCTCGATTCCCTCCTGCGCATGGGCGACGTGGGCAACCTCAATCGTGTGATGGCTGCATCTGGCGGCAATGCCGACGGGATAGCGAAGCTCGTAATGAAGCGCATCAAGATTGAGATGCGAAAGCCGGCCATCGAAACTATGCACGCGACGCCATCCATCCACCTGTTAGGCAAGTTCTCCCACCCGCCACAACACCTGCTGCGGTACGCTTTCGTGGCACATGGCGCGGTGGGTACAATGACACACCTGCTACTTGCGTGCATCACACAGATGGCTACTTCGCAGACAGAATGTCACCACCAAGTAATCATGGGCTGCTTCGTGTATATCAGGAACGCCCCGCAGTCCAACTGCACGGATGGGTTTAAGTGGGTCTTGGAGGCAGTCAAAGCCGGGCTGCTACTGGCCTTCGTCAATGCCAGTCCGCATTATTCAATGATGCCCCCCCGGCACCAAGAATATATACTGGAGATAATCGAGCTCATCGTGCCGCGGTATCTGGTGTACCGGACTGTGATCAACAATGTACACGCTGCGCTCGCAATAGCGCAAGCATCACCATATATTGCAAGCGTGTTCCAAAGCCCAGCGAAAGGCGTATGGGAGGCATTTGTGCGTGTTGCAAAAGATCGAAAGGCCTTTGAGCGGCAGTCAGTGGTGCCGCAAGGGCAGTTTCTCGTCTGCGATAATTCAAAGGTAGTCTCGCTTCGTGGCGATTGGTGCGTCTGCTCACATGTGATCAGTGTCTCAAAACGGCGCTGAGGGCACAATTTCGCAAGTGCTCGGCATGCGGGCATATGAATTACTGTTCAAAAGGTATGCGTAATGTAAAATGACGGCTGTGTCCATTTAACCAGCTACACAGAATGCCAGACGATGGCGTGGAAAGAAGGCGACCACAAAACGGTGTGCAAGTTAAAGCAGCGGGAGAGAATTGGTATGGGCTGATAGTCTCCACCAAGTAATCCTCATTTAAACCATCTCAGATCACAGGAGCATCTCCAACACGGATGCACTATTCATCTACAAGCTCAGCTTCTGCGATGCTGTGCAAAATTTGGCCCACATCAAGACGAAAGCTGCCTGCACATACCCCGGCATGCCCCTCTATGAGCTCGTCGTGAACATAGATTACATGTGCCATCCTGAGAGGTACGCCGTCTCACCACTCGCCGGATACCGGCCCGGGGGTACCCAAGAGCCGCGGCAAGCAGCACTGTTGGATATGGTCAGGGAGGACCCGAGGCAGTGGATGGTGGTTGAGGCGATGGTTGCGCATGGGGGAGGTGGACGGCGGCTGATGAGTGCTAGGGCAAATGTGTGGGAGCTGCCTCCGGATACGCTCGGTGAGTTGTACGACGAAGGCGGTCTATCAGCTGAGGTTGATTAGCAATTTCACGGGGCTAGACTGCGTGCATTTCCGTTTGAGGATAATAGATTCTGACGGTTCCGGCGTGCCCCTGAACTGGGACGCATGGCGAGCCGTACATCCTTGCTCATGGAGGCGCGGGGCACATGCAGCACATCAACTAGGGCGCGGGAAAATAGGTCCGATTTACTGGAATGAGATTGACGCTAATTAGCCAGTAAAATAGGGTGAATTTCCAAAATGACACGGTGAAATAGAGCTAGCTAGGGTAAAATCAAAATCGTGCTGTGGTCTTGAGAGGAGCCGACGGCCCAACAGGACATTGAGTTAGCTATGAAATGTATGGGTTTTGACGTATGAACAAGTATGCACAAGCACTGATAATTTTTCGAGAAGGCTAATCTAGAGCAGTTAATATTGGCTCTAATTTACCCTAATTTACCCTAATTTACGGCGAAATAGCTGGGTAAATTAGACGGGTAAATTACCGGGTCCCTATGTCACCCTGCCCTGCCATCGTCAACTGGCAGGATGAGATATGAAGAGAAATCGGTAGGATGGATGATAAGTCGTGACACCCGGATCCATATGAAATATATATATTGATTGTATTTGATGTATGAGAAAGCCACAAACCATTGTCGCTGGGGATCTGGTACGGCCTTGGGAGTAGATTCTGAGCCCATTTGATGCCGAGTTTGTTCGCCACATTCCCTGGAACTCTTGGTGCGATATATGAGACTCCCAGAGCCTCTGTATCCACTTAGAATTGCTCAGTATGTGCTTGAAGGTCCAAATTCCGGGGTTTTGGCGATTTTTGGCGATTTTTAAGCCATCCGGGGGGAATTTGGGGCTCTGAGCGAGGTCGGAGGCGACATACGGGGAATTTTGGACTTGGAGGACTAAATCCCATCCGGGGTATTTTCCTCATGCCTGCTTTTCAGGGGGCCTGCAAATATCCGACGCCGCCAGTCGTGAGTGGTGGACGTCTGGACGAGTAATTGGCAGCACTACACGGCCAAACCGCGCTAGCGGTCATTTTAAGCTAAATAGTTTATCGTCTTCTAGCACGCCGGAATGACATCTGTTTTCTCATCTAACGGAGACTTTTTCTTTGTTGCGACGGCCATCTCGTAAATAGGCTCTAACTGGCCCTAATTTATAGTAATCTCCAAATCGCAAACCAAGCCAAGGTTTACGTCCTGATGGCATTCAACTGAAGCCTAAACTATGCTCTAAGGTATCACATCTCATTGATACGGGCTACAACGTCGATCAGACGTCCAGCGCAGGCCCTACCTAAGCCTCAGACGAGACTTAGCAAAATTCTCGCTAAGTGCGTAGATGCGTCCCGCAGGACACGTCACACTAAACTTACCCCTCAACTGCTACCATCCACAGTTCAGCTCCTGCCTTCCTCTCCCCTGCTACATCTCCCCTCGCCATAGGTCTTCTCCGACTACTGTCTTAGCTCAAGGAGTCATTCATGTGAGCCAATGCATTGCTATACTCATGGTTCTTTTCCCTCACCCCTTGCATTTTTCTACCACAGGCTGAGTACTACCACACATGCACTGACACAACCCCCAACATCATTCCCATCCTCATTGTAGTCAGCACCCCCATTCTTCCCTTCCCTTTCCCACTCCCGTCCTGCACCCCAATCCCGCGCCCACGGCCCATTTTGAAGGCTTGGTGCCCTCAATCCCAACACACTTTCTATCATGTTTAGATATCTCGGATAGTTATTACAGTACTAGTGCCATGTTGTATGTAGCATAAATAAATGGATATATTTCATTCAAAACAAAATCCCCGCTGATCCCAGAATCCCCGCTGACCCCAGTTCTATGCTGAAATTACCTATGCAGCTAGACATCTATCTGACGTCTGCCGAATGGCCAGTCTACTGGACACCTGGCAGGTCATATCCTCTGAGGCTCAAGTGTGTGACATAAAATCTATGATAAACTATATAGGCGGTTTTGGTAATGAAATGGGCCCTATCAAAGAGGGGCGCCAAGGGGTCCCTGAGAGGTCTAGCACGTATTGGCCGTGTAGTAGCACCGAGTGTTCGTGCACAGACTCGGTGTTAATGCGATTCTCTAATCTTGACCACCATCTTCAAGGAATAATATCCTGTCCCCAGTCAAATGGATGAAGCGGCTATCATAACTAAACTCAAGAAATCCCCTAAAACAGTGCATACTATCTCAGTGCTCCTCCACAAGTTCTGCGTTGATCAGATCACCACAGGTATTGGATGCCGCCCGGAATGGCTCGTTCAGCGCCCTCACGGAGCTCGCCAACTGTTGGCATAGAGTGCCAGAGCTACTAAACATGGGTGTGCTAGAAATTTTCTACAGGAATCTCAATGCAAGCAGAGTCCCCGATTCGGAAGCGTCTGAGTCTCTGGCTTCCTCCCTCGCATTCACATCGCTCCTTGGTCTCACAAACCTCGGGAAACTCGGGAATGATAAGGCAGGGAGACAGGCTGCTGAAAGGCTCCTGAAAAGCTGGCCGGGTGAGTTTGCATTAACGTGTGGCAGTTAGATATGGTGTCCGATTCGGGTTGCAGGTATATTCAAATGGGCGTTCTACTTCTTCACGGTCCGGGTCAAGTCCACAGCGCAAACGCCCCAGATACGCAGGTCGGGAATGGACGTAAGTGCGATATAAATAACCAAACTGCGAGTCCTGTGCTGATTTTTGTAGATTCTCTCGGGGATGCTGTACTCCATCTGTGGAGAGGAAGCTGTGCGGCTCGCCGTCCTCGACACACCGGGCGCCCTCGAGATGGCCACATTCATATGGTTTTTCGAGGATTCTGTCCCCGCACCATCCATGATCGACTCGCCCATATGCACAATGGTGCTCGATTGCCTCCTGCGCATGGGCGACGTGGGCAACCTCAATCGTGTGGTGGCTGCATCCGGCGGCAATGCCGACGGGATGGCGAAGCTCGTTATGAAGCGCATCAAGAGCGAGATGCGGAAGCCGGCCATCGACATTATGCACGCGACGCCCTCCATCGACCCGTTAGGCAAGTTCTCCCAACCGGTGCAACACCCGCTGCGGTACGCTTTCGTGGCGCAGGGCGCGGTGGGTACAGTGACACACCTGCTACTTGCGTGCATCGCACAGAGAGCTACTTCGCAGACAACAGGTCACCCCCAAGAAATCGCGGGCTGCTTCGCGTACATCAGGAACGCCATGCAGTCCGACTGCACGGACGGGTTTACGTGGGTCTCGGAGGCGGTCAAAGCCGGGCTGCTACTGGCCTTCGTCAATGCCAGTCCGCATTATTCGACGCTGCCCACCCAGCACCAGGAATTCATACTGGTGATAATTGAACTCATCGTGCCGCGGTATCTGGTGTACCGGACTGTGATTAACAATGTACACGCTGCGCTCGCCATAGCGCAAGCATCGCCGTATATTGCAAGCGTGTTCCGAGGCCCAGCGAAAGACGCATGGGAAGCGTTTGTGCGCCTTGCAGAGGATCGCAAGGCCTTTGAGCGGCATTCAATGCCGCTGCAAGTGCTGCTTATAGTGTGCGATAATGCAAAGGTAGTCCTCCTTCATGACGATCTGTACATATCATATTCTCACGTGTGATCGATATCAGTGTCTCAAAACGGCGCCGAAGGCCCAGTTTCGCCAATGCTCGGCATGCATGAATACGAATTACTGTTCGAGAGGTATGCGCAATGTAAAATGACGGCTGTGTCGATTTAAATGGCTACACAGAATGCCAGACGATTGCGTGGAAAGAAGGCGACCACAAAACGATGTGCAAGCTAAAGAAGCAGGAGAGAATTGGTATGAGCTGATAGTCTCCACCAAGTAATCCTCGTTTACGCCATCTCAGAGAACAAGACTAGCATCTCCAAAACGGACGCATTCTTCATCAACAAGCTCAGCTTCCGCGATACTTTGCGAAATTTGGACCACATCAAGACGAAAGCTGCCTCCACATACCCCGGCATGCCCCTCTATGCACTCATCGTGAAGATAGACTATACGTGCTATCCTGAGATATACGCCGTCTCACCGCTCGCCGGGTACCAGCGCGGGGTGACCCAAGAGCCGCGGCATGCAGCGCTGTTGGATAGGGTCAGGGAAGACCCGAGGCAGTGGACGGTGGTTGAGGCGATGGTCGCACATGGGGAAGGTGGACGGCTGCTGATGAGCGCTAGGTCGAACTTGTGGGCGTTGCCTCCGGATACGCTGAGTAGGGAGTTGCAGGACGGGGGGAGTCTGTCAGCTGAAGTTGATTAGATGCAAGAAACCACCGTCGATTCCACGATGCTGCGTGCATTTCCGTTTGAGGATAATAGATTCTGAGGACCGCAGATGTTGTACATGGAGAGTTCCGGCTGCCTGAGTTTGCTGCAAGCCTTCGGATCACACTTGGTGAAGGCTTCCTAAATCAATTATAATCCATATCAGGCCACCAATGGGTGAAGTTCAAATTGTCCGGTTCTATCTCTATAATCACCTAGTAAAGCCAAGAGCGCTGCGAAATAAATGGACGATGAATTCTCACAAAGACCTTGTGTTTGATCTAGGTTGTTCTGTTTCTTTGCGTGCCATGCGAGAGAATCGGAAAGAGATGAGACAGCTGAATAAGCATTGTGGGGGAAGGGCTGCGAAGTGGCTCATGCTCGATGTTTGTGCCCCTGAACAGAGGCGAATGGCGGGCCGTAAGTCCTTGTTCAGAGGAGCGCGGGCGCATGCGGCACATCGTCCACTGGCCAGATGAGATAAGAAGAGAAATAGGTAGGATGGAGGATAAGTCGTGATACCCAGATCCATATGCAATATGTGAATCGTTGTATGAACCAACCACGGGTAGGCGAGATGTGCGAGTTTATCATTATCATTTAAATCATTGTTTAACCTCCGTCCGGGGGGTGCCCCTATGGTAGAGGTAAACTATCCGCTGTAGCTAAACGTATGCTAGGTTTGTATGCATATCAACATCCCTTGCCCGTGATGCGGCGCCGGTTGTTGGGCTCGGAACGAGAATGAAATAATGTGGCAACTACTGCCGTGCCCCGTGCGTTTCTCCCTCGCAAGTACCCTCGTCCCTATCACTCTGGCTCCGGCAGCTCCATCGTGCCAGGATGTGTGAATTACAGACATAATTTATTAAGATCTAGGGAGTCTCACCATCCGGCAAGCATAGATAAACAGCTATGTATACGCGTCGTGTATCAGCACCGGAATCCTTACGCGGTTGTATGTATCTCACATCCAAGTCCTTAGGTCTCAACAGAAGTAACGGCTTCAGTGCAAGGAAAAGAGAGCATCGAGGGGGGACTGAGCGGCTAGCGGACCCGGGGGCGAAAACGATGGGCGTAGCCGTGAATAACAGTGAGGTTCACGTGACCCGATTTGTCTCCTCGTATTGATGATAATCCAGTCGCTATCTGTGAGCAAAGATGGGGGTCAACGTCAATTTGGCATTAGAAACCCACCTTCCTAAGATATGGACGACCCAGTGGTCCTTCAAGCTTCAGCGTTGACTTGTCGCTTGAGCTTGAGGATCGCGACTGCCATTTTCAGCCCTCGACGGAAGAGAAGATCGGAGGTTTCACGAGTGGCGAGTGTTTGGGCCAAAAGCTATGCCCGTGTCACTCCATAATGGTAGAGAGTGATTAGGGGGGCTCAAAGTTGACGCATCTGCCGCATCGACCGTTTCTTGGCGTATGCGAAACCATACGTCCAAATGCGCCAACTTTGAACCCCGTTACTGATGTAGGTCAGATGGGAGTCACGTCTGCAATGGGGCGAACCATTGCGTTCAGCATAACCAGAGTTGTCTTGTGACGATCCTAGTGGTTACATTAGAGGTTAGACGACTTGATATATCAGCAAAGTGGGAGTAAACGTCAATTTGCAATGGTAATGGCCGCACCTACATTCTATACGGCTCTGAAGCGAGACGTAAAAAGGTCAGAAAGCCGGGTCATGTGCTCCAGCTCCAGCTGCAGATCATGGAGTGGCATTTAGACGTACAAGCATCAGATTAAGCACCAAGCCGCTTTGACACCCTTTCACACAGCAGATACCCCGAATTCCAAATTCACTTTTACTTTCTTGATCAGGTGGACAACGGGCTGAACCAAACGGAGCCGGATCTTGAATTGGGAAAGGCAGAGAACGCCAGAGAACGCCTCGTAGCTACCGTATCATGAGTCAGACGGCGATGACGAAGACGAACGGGCGGAGCAACATGAAATGAAAAGAACATTCGGGCTGACTTCGCATAAGGCCACGTGCCGCTCAATAAGCGAATTACGCAAATATGGCGCCTTGGCCTGTCGCTGTCATCCGATCCCGCTGCAGCCAGCCGTATAAAAACTGGATTAGATTGCGACCAGTCCCCGCCATCCCTCCCACCCTACACATACTCCCCGAAGCACACAATGAGCCCAGCAGTCTTGAGCAACGGCAACGGCCACACGGACAGCCACCCGGTGACCAAGGCCCCGGCATACGGCTTCAGCACACGCGCGGTGCACGTCGGGTCTGAGCCTGACGCAGCCACCGGCGCAGTCATCCCCGCCATCTCCCTGAGCACAACATACCAGCAGACAGCGGTCGGCGTCCACAAGGTGAGCATCTGTTTGTGCGGAGGATGCGGGTCCACGCGGGCATCGATGTACAGACGCCAGAACCTCGCTGCCTCTTCGCAATGTCGTGCTTTCCGCTGACATGCTCGTCCCAGGGCTTCGAGTACTCCCGCTCCGGCAACCCGAACCGCGACGCCTTCGAGACGACGCTCGCGTCGCTCGAGTCCGGCGGCCACTACGGCCTCGCGTTCTCGTCCGGCTCGGCGACGACCGCGACCGTCATCCAGGCGCTCGGCGCGGGCGCGCACATGATCAGCGTGAACGACGTCTACGGCGGCAC
>KV417551.1:245234-301982 GCA_001630335.1 Athelia psychrophila | reverse complement strand
ACGCTTATGGGTCAATGGTCACAGAGGAAACAGAGAGCAAAAGGAGAATATTGAGCAGGACGTGAAACCATGTTCATCAGACGTTGAATGTGCTGGCAAATTGGTCATGATTTGGCTTTGCTGGGGGTCGCTGGTAAACAAGCCTAAACAAGCTTGCAATTGCCATTTTAGGCACTCAACGCTGATGCATTTTACAGCAAACCACCAGTTGCCCACATGATTGTTTTCGGCCGTCCGCACTTGCCGCTACTTGCCGTCGACGCTAGCGCTCACTGTCAGTGTCAGAAATATGTTCCCTCGCCTGGCTCAAGTCTCTGCCATCATGCCGCTCGCATTCCGAGGACCGAGAAGCGTTTGCTTGGCTGCAGCGCGAATGCGGCCTGACATTGCAACTTTGGGTCCTTTCATCTTCGCGCGATGAGAAGAAAGCTCTGCCTCGTTGCCATCCTCGTGCAGCTCTGATTAATCCCATCCAGCCTTTAATTAACCTTAGCTCAGCCTCGACATTCTCGGCTCCTGCTCGGCCTCTTACTATCACGCTTTAAGTTCGGAGTCAAAGGACCTTTACACAGAGCACGATCGCGAGCTCATATGGGAAGGTACCAGGCGCCCATATGTACACTTCTTATGTCAAAACACACTGTCATGATGACCACTCGCTCTCAAAAGGTGCATTGTGTCGCGCTGTCTACTCGGGAAAGTGTTTCAACCTTGGTTGTGTGGGTCTGCTTACCTAGTGCGCACATTCGTAGTCATTTCTCCTTTGCTTGATATCTGACATATTTTGAAGAACCTCTTCAGGTAGACATTGCTCAATCGAGTACAGGTGCCTGCCCATTATCAGCGCGGGCATTGCTCTAGAAAATATCTATCACTATGACATGTGGGATGCTCGCGTCCGACTGGTCCAACGTCTCTGCAGGTGATCAATTCTCAATTGCTACCTCATGGGCGCTCGTGAAGATGGTTCATATGTCTGATCTCACATCAGCTCTTGATGCAGGTAAAACTGAAGCAATTGCTGTCGGGACCTTGCCAGCGGATTCTGGATGGGCAACATGCTCACTTCTTCTTCTCGCCGGTGTTCTGGGCTTTCGTTGGGTGAATGGATCATCCATTCGGACGGTGGCAGCATGAGTATAAATTCTGGCGGATTTGAGCTGTATTATCTGCATCCTCCCATTCATATTATCACCTTCGAGCCATACTCACTTCCTACTCAACCATCTAGCAATCATGTTCTTCTCCCGTCGCACTGTTTCCCTTGTCCTCGCCGCCGCCACCACGCTGGTAAAGGCCCAGTCTGAAGTCGGAGACGGTGAGACCAATCCCTTGCATTTATTAGCATCAACCTGGAGCTCACCATTCCATCAATATCTTAGGTACTTTCTTCGAGACCGGTCTCGGCGCCTGCGGAGTCTACAACGTCGACACCGACTACATCGTCGCCGTCTCCGAGGCCCTCTTCGACAGCTACACGTGCGTATATGGCTTCATAAACCACACGATTGCCAGCTGACACCAGCCATGATCTGTAGCGAGACCTCCCCCGGCAACCCGAACACCAACGTCCTCTGCAACCGGCCCATCTCCATCTCTTGTGCGTTGCCGCCGCTCTCGCACATATGTCTGCCATCGCTCCCGCTAACATTTATCCTTGCATCACAGACGGCGGTGTGAACGTCCAAGCTACTATCACCGACAGGTGCGCCGGCTGCGCTGGGTGGGGTGACCTCGACATGACCCCGTCGCTGTTCACGAGATTCGCGGCCGAGTCCGTTGGACGCATCTACAGCGTCGACTGGGTGTTCGTATAAGCGACCGCATCATATATATCTCACTGGGCTTAGTGGGGATTATTTATTTACTATTTCATTATGTCTGCGGGGTTTGGGTCAATGCATTTGCAATTCTTGTGGGGAATCACCTATCATTTCGACGGTCTTACCTCAGGCTGTCCATAAGTTATGTCGGAAGCGATCATTGCGCCCCTTGTCTGCGAGAATGCAAAGGTAGTCTCGCTTCGTGGCGCTCAGGGCGTCTTCTCACATGTGATCAGTGTCTCAAAGCGGCGCCGAGGGCACAGTTTCGCAAGTGCTCGGCATGCGAGACTGCGAATTACTGTTCGAAAGGTATGCGTAATGTTTCATGACGGCCGTGTCGATTTAACTGGCTATACAGAATGCCAGACGATTGCGTGGAAAGAAGGCGACCACTTAACGATGTGCAAGCTGAAGCAGCAGGAGAGAATTGGTATGAGCTGTTAGCCTCCGCTAAATACTCCTTGTTTATGCTATCCCAGGGGACAAGACTACCACGATCTCCAAATCGGACGCACTCTTCATCAACAAGCTCTTGACAAGCTCAGCCTCCGCGATGCCTCACGAAATTTACCCCACATCAAAGCGAAAGCTGCATCCACACACCCTGGCATGCCCTTCGATGCGCTCCTTGTGCAAATAGACTACACGTGCCATCCTGAGACGTACGCCGTCGTGCCGCTCGTCGGGTATGATCATGGATCGCCGAGGCAAGCAGCGCTGTTGCATAAGGTCAGGGAAGACCCGAGGCAGTACGCGGTGGTTGAGGCGATAGTCACGCACGGAAAATATAGACAGCTATTGATGGCAGCTTAGTCGAACTTGTGGGCGCCGCCTCCGGATACGCTGAGTGGCGAGTTGTATGACGAGGGAGGTCTGCCAGCTGAAGTTGATTGATGCAAGAGCCCACCGTCGATTCCACGGGTCTAGACTGAGTGCCTTTCCGTTTGAGAGGAACATAGATGTTGTATATCTGAGAGTTCCGGCAGGTTCCGAGTCCGGCTGCCTGAGTTTGGCCTGAGTTCGCTGCAAGCCTTCGAATCACAATCGGTGAAGGTTTCGTGAATCAATTATACATAATCCATGTCAGGCCACCATTGAGTGAAGTTCAAATTGTCCGGTTCTGTATCTAAAATCACCTAGCAAAGCCAAGAATGTTGTAAAATAAATGTGTGCCATGTATTAAGAAAATCAAAAAGAGAGATGAGAAAATTACATATGTAAGCATTGTGGGGAAGGGCTGCGAAGTTGCTCATGTTCAATGTGTGCCCCTAAACTGAGACGCATGGCGAGCCGTACGCGTAAGTCTTTGTTCAGGGGAGCGCGGGGCGCATGCGGCGCCTCGGCCATTGGCGGGATAAGACATGTAGGAAGACAAATAGGGATGGATGATAAAGTACCACCGCCACCGGCGACTTCGGACGCAGCGGGTCCGGTATCAGCGGATCGAAGCGAAGAGAACCGAAGCGAAGCAGAACCGCGTTTTTTGATCGCTCTCAACTCTTGCAGGGCCCTGCTCATTCTTGCTCAGCTCACCTCTTTTGCGAACCGTAACCATGCCTGCAGACGAGAGGTCCCCGCTCTTGAAAAGGAGTTCTTCTAAGGATGATACAGAGCATACCCATGTCAACGATGGCTTAGGTCAGGCGAATAGCAGTAGACGCGCAGAGGACGCTGGGGAGCAGGCTGTTTCGAAACCTGAAGTGAACTTCATAGCAGTGGTGCGTGCGTTTAATGATACCACTGCATTTCTACACTCTGCATGCCAACCAAACTACCCCCCTTTCATTGGCATGGGCGCGGTCAATTACACGGCCGATCATGAACACTTTCTGACTGTGACGATGGGTACCTTCAGGTTATACCAATGGCCATTGGCATATTTCTGGTGGCTATGGATGGAACTATTGTCGTATCATCCTACGCTGCTATCGGGAGTGAACTCAAGGAGCTACAGAACACAAGCTGGATTGCTACTAGCTATTTGTTAACGCTCACAAGTTTCCAGTGAGTTCAACTGCTCCGCTCTCCACATCACCGTTTAACATCAAACATTTAGACCGCTATATGGAAAACTGAGCGATATATTCGGACGAAAGGCCTGTCTTCTGTTTGCATATGTCACCTTCGCTATCGGGTGCTTGCTATGCGGGCTAGCTCAGAATATGTCCCAATTGATTGCGGCTCGTGCGTTTGCTGGCATTGGCGGCGGTGGTATGACAACGTAAGTTCCGCATGAATTTAGCATGCGCTGTTTCTAATAGTATGCAGCATCTCCTCCATTATTATGTCAGACATAGTCCCTTTAAGATCTAGAGGGACATGGCAAGGTAGGTCCGGACCATGCGTCCCAGCGATATTGGCACTGATCCGTATGTTATGTAGGTCTCTTGAACATCATATTCGCAACGGGTTCTGCCATTGGTGCTCCCCTCGGTGGGTTGCTCGCAGGAAGTATTGGCTGGAGATGGTAAAGGGCCGCTTCCTTATGGAGGTTTATCACTAACCAAGTTCACGCTTAGGTCATTTCTTATCCAAGTTCCCGCAATGGTGGTTGCGATAGTCACTGTCGCTTTCGCGTTGCACCTACCAACACCTGCAGCCGCCGACTTCTGGTCTCGCTTCCGGCGAGTCGACTTTCTGGGCGCGATTACTCTTGTTGCATCCATCTTCTTCCTCTTGTTGGGTCTCAATAACGCCGGCAATGTCGCATGGTCAGATAAAAAAACCGTCCTGTCACTGGTGGCCTTCGTAGCTCTTTTCCTGCTTTTCTGTGTTGTTGAGATGACAGTGGCCTCTGAGCCGTTCGCGCCGAAGCGCATTGTCGTGAATCGCTCCCTTATAGCCTCATACATGGTCAATTTCTTTGGTGTCGCATCTGCCATGACTATGATATTTCACATCGCACTGTACTATCAAGCCGCCCTAGGCATGACTGCCGTCCAAGTCGGCTTGTGGCTTCTCCCCAGTATCTTCGCGGGTGTCGCCGGCAGTCTAGGAGGGGGTCTCATCATGCAAGCTTCGGGGAAGTACTACTGGCTCACAATATCAGGGTACTGCAGCTTGCTCGTAGGCTCCGTGATCGTGGTGTTTGCGGCCGGTGTAATATCCCATTCGATGGTGTGGATTGTTGTCGGGTTTGTCATATTGAGTCTAGGAAATGGTATGCACTTTTACTCTCTTGATCAGTCACCGAGGATTCTTCACATACTCATACTATACTCTGCAGGCAACGGTATCACGGCTTCTTTGATCTCATTGATCGCGAATGCAGGAGAAAAAGACCAGGCTATTGCCACTGCCAGTATGTCACAGTCCATTATGAGCGTAATATAAGAGGCAGAAGCTAAGCTTACATGCCCATTTCTGCTTCGTGTAGTGTCCTACCTGTTCCGCTCTCTGGGTAACGTCGTCGGTCTCTCAGTGGGCAGCACTCTCACCCAAAACGCTCTCCGCGCTTCACTGCATGCACATCTTTCCGGACCTGACGCTGATTTGGTTCGTGCCATAATTTCTACACATACGCTTAAACTAAGAATTCTGAACTCTTGCGCAGATCATCCACCACGTCCGAGAATCTTTAGACTACATCGACACTCTACCTGATAACACACGCGCCATCGTGCGCGCATCGTATGAAGACGCGATGCAAGTTGCTATGTGGTTTGCGGTGGCACTGGCGGCTGTCGCTGCGGTGTTTTCCTTCTTTATCAAGGAGACGCCGCTTGAGCGAGCGCCCAGTGCCCCTGTAGCGTCAAGCGAAGGAGATGGGGTATAGGTAATATATCCCCAATAGAAATTAGGTTATGAATATCGAGGCGTATTGAGCATTGTTGAGTGCGGCCCACCCATAGATTAGGTATGGGCGCGGACAAATAATCCATGATACCCCAGCACCGTTCGACTTACGTACAAGAAACCTATAGAAACATCCAGATCCCAGGTGATTCCTATCAGCAAGAACATGTTATTTGTTACATCAGCTGCGAGGACAGTTGTTCAGCATTACAGGGAGACTGGTCCTTGGTATGACGGTCCAGGCGCCCCCGGCTTAAGTTCCGGTCCCCGCATCTCTATGTACTCTGTCGGAAGAATCGACACTGTGTCTATCATAGACCGCCGAGTCGCAAACACCACCCGGTTCGCCACGGCCGCCTGATGAGAATAAAAAGGAATGTGGAGGACATCTCTTCCATTGTCGGAGAGGCCCAGCTCCATCTGCCGTTTCACGTGTCGAACATTGAGTACAAGGCGGCTGCCCATGACACAGGACATCGCCACGGAAAACCCTACGGGAATTTCGATGAGGCCGACCTTTGATAGATATTCATTAGTGCCGGTGCGCTGAGAAGCAAGTATAAAACGAACAACGCCGGTAGTCCAGATCAGGCAATTGACCAGGTACGCGAAAAAGATGCTATTCGTTAAGAAAATATCAGTTGCTATCAACCGGCCATGAGCAAACATACTCACACGAGGAAGTATATGACAGAATCACGGAGCAATATGGTAATGAGGTGTTTCCCGGATTGGAATACCGAGTATCTCTGTCGAAATGTCTGAAAGCCGCGAGCTATTGACATCCCGCACAGAAGGCTTTCGAATACAAGTATGGGTATCCAATAGGCGTAGAAATAGCTCGGGACTTGCGAGGGCACGCAGAACTCCAAGCCACCGAGGGACATTGCATTGGCTACAATAGAAATTGCAGCCCATGAGTCCAGGATGCATCAGAAATTGTTAGGAAAGAGACGCACTTTTGATCTTCGAGAATACCAGGCCCAGTATGGTCGCAGCCGAAGCGGTAGACACGATAAAAAATGACGCCATGACGAGCAAGACTTTTCTGTTCAAAGAATATAGAGCGTAAAGGCGCAGTTGTAAGATGGCTGGGCGAGATTATTGGTCAACTGGAGAGGAACGGATGTACGATCTGGAACACACTTTCAGCTACAATGACTGAGGCCAAGCTACTCCATCCTTGCCAAGATAACCATGTTACACCTAAAATACACGTGAGCATATGGTCAAGGCTTTGCATGATAACGACGTACATCTATTTCTGGTAAGCACGGCTCTCGCGAGATCTTGAAAGGACACACAGCTATTCCATTGTGGTATTGTGAGAATTGCCCCAATGCGAGCTTGAACTCAACTGCTACGCACTTGATCGGTCAGATGCACATTGAAAAGTACTGTCCAGCCATGAGCACGAGAGTTCGAAATCACATTTGGACCACGAACCATATTGATTATACCTGGCAGGTTTCTTCAGTTTACGATATCACTCTCGAGTGCAATGCGAAGCTCACACGACGGTACAGAGGGGATAATACCGATTCTGTGAAGTGCATGTGAGCGTGTTTGCACAATGCATATTGGCTATCACACACCAATAAAAACAGCAGTTTCCCCGTCGTCCACGAAGACCTCTGCGCTGCAATCAGGGAGACATCGTGGAATCAGTCGTCCCTGCAACTCACCCATACAAGCTCAATCTGAAACAAGAGTGCAAATTTACATGTGTGGAACGGACAAAGATGTGGCTTCGTAAATATACCTCTTGGTCCAATGTTACCACTGTGTATGTTCTTTCAGCTATGCAAGGTCTAGGGGAAGAGAGGCACATACGGTGATCGAAGACGATGATCGTACTTGCTGAAACTTAGATAACCCACAGGGGTAAGAAATCGGAATTTTGGAGCTCTCCCTACAGAATACACTCACGACTGGCGAACCGGGAGTTCTGAACATCTTGGAGTATTGACACCACGACGTTCATGGTTTAGAAAGCGAGCAGCGCTGGGGCGTGAAGGGGGGAGGGGGGGGACGAGGACGAAGCGCAGTACACTTTCGTGTCATATTTAAGTATGTGTGCGACTTTGGATCTAGGGCGAGAACATCCGATCCCATGCGTAAATTACCAAACCCACTTGAAACCTTTAACCCTCTATGAGCATTGAGTTCAACGTAAAGGTTCGAAGCTTCGTTCTTTGGGGTCTCCTCCTGCCGCGCACTGGCAGGCATTATACATGACTCTCACTCCAACATCGGGACCAATGAACACGATACATCAACATGAGAATTGGGAATGGGTCATTGAATGGGCTGGCTGTGGGGGAGCGAATTAAGGTTTTGCGCGAAGGCTCGCTTTGTTGACGGGTGCTGTCGCTACTGTATTATTATAAATGCCAGACGCCACCCGGCCGCGCCGAATTCAGCAGATGCGCATTTGAGTGATGTCAGCAAATATAAAACCCCCTGAGCAGGCCAGGGCCTGTTTGTTTCTCGGGCGCCGAGGTAGCGTCGGCAGGATACATATGCAATCCACACTCGGCCGGATAAATATGGCACCAGAGCAACCTTGAACCGTCCCCGTGATCATAATTTGATCCTACATGGAAACTCCCAAAGGTACACATTCAGCAATAACGAAACCTTGCTTGCATACAATTGAATGCCATTTGCATACGAAAAATAACAGGTAGAAACTTGATATTAAAACAATGATCGTCGAGATACTATTGATACAACAAGGCTAGCCATATTTCCCAGTATTACAATGCAAGAGGTCCATCCGAAGGCGATTCCCTGCTACTTGCTTCCCGCATTTCTATGTACTCTGCGGAGGGGATTGACCCCGAGTCTCCAGTTGATCCAGCTGAATAGCCCGCGAACACAACCGGGGTGAGTATAGTGGCTGAACGGGAATTGAATGGGAGGTGGAGAATGTTTCGCTGTCTGTTGTGGATGCCCAGCTCCAACTCGCGCTTCATGAAGCGGATATTCAGGACAAGACGGCTGCCCATAACACATGACATCGCCATCGTGAATCCTACGGGGATCTCGAGGAGACCAACCTACGGCGGGGGCTGATTAGCTGCTGATGATTGCCTGAGATGAAGGAACAAGACTTACGGCGCCAGTAGCCCAGAGTAAACAGTTCACGAGATATGTGACAAAGATACTTAAAGATAATGTTAGTCCGTATCGGGGGGGAACGAGCCGATGTACGCACATTAGAAAATAGACGATAGAGTCGCGGAGTAATATCGTCATAAGATGTTTCCCAGATTGGAACACGGATTGTCGTTGTCGGAATGCTTGGAAACCTCGGAAGATGGACATGCCGCAAAGGAGGCTCTCGAAAGCCAGTATGGGGATCCAGTAGGCGTATATATATCTGGGCACATGCAGAGGCATGCAGAAATTCACCCCTGCGATGGATGTCGCATCTGCTACGATAGCAGCTTATAAGACGGGATGCATAGGCTATTTAATGGGTGGAACGGACCAGCAATATTCGATAATACGAGGCCCATTATAGTTGCAGCTGAGGCTGTGGATATGATGAAGAATGAAGCCACAACGAACAAGACCTTCTTGTTCAAGAAATATAGGGCGTAGATTCGAAGCTGCAGGATGACTAAGCGCAGCCGTCAGTCGTTGGGGAAGATACACATCTGCAAATCGAAATAAGAAACATACTTTCAGCAACCATCACTGCGATGAGGCCACTCCATCCCTGCCAGCGGAACCACGATAGGCCTGAAATGAGTGTGAGTGGATGGAGATTCATTATCACGATGCATGACTTACAACTATGCAAGGTCAGTGACACGTTTATTGGAGGTGCAGATAACATACAACTGTCGATGTGGTGAGTGTCGCCCTACGCAATAATAACGGTGCAACAAACCTCATCAGTTAGATTGATCTTGAAAAGAACTGCCCTGCAATGAGTACCAGAAGTTGCGAATTATGCCCGTTTACGAACCGTATTGATTAAAACTGTCAGGTTCATCAGTTTGCACTCCTAAATGTACAGTCAAGATAACGGCTTACACGACGGTGGAGAGTGGATAGTACCGATTCTGTTTACGCAATGTCAGCGCTTCTGTGATCTCTTTGAATTGCAGGCCACGTACCAAAAAGAACAGCAGTTTCCCTGTTGTCCATGGAGACCTCTGCGCGATGTTCAATATGACAGCGCCCGTCGTGATATTCCCTTCCTTACCCATACAAGCTCGATCTAGCGATATACAGAATGAATAATGAGTGGCTTTCAATGTTCAGCTCCTGCTTACCTCTTGGTCTAATGTTATCACTGGCAGGCCTGTCAGCTACACGGGGTCAAACACGGGGAAAGTGGACGCACGATGATCGAACACAATGATCACGCTGGCTGCAACTTGAGACTCGAAAGTTAGCAATCCCCGAATCGGACGACCATCTGGGAGGCTCACGAGTGGCGAACCGCGCGTTCTGGACATCCTTGACTATTGACGCAAGCTCGGCTGAAGAGAGGCTCATTGTCCAAAAAGAAAGCAACGCGTATGAGCCGGGGGCAGGCTTTATACCTCGAGCGCATTTAATCTAGGCCGATCGGTGCTCCGAGCCCATGGCTATCCTTCGATTGCTGCGGCGTGTAATGCTAAGTAGTCCGAGTCGGAAATGCCCTTCGCCGGCTCGTCCGGGTTGGCGCGGGTGGATGGCTATCATTTCCCAATGGACGAGAAAAGATAGCGATCAATTGGAATAACAATTGAGAAAGATACAGCACGGAATTAACGGTAGCTGGGAGTTGACGGAAGGCGTGCCTCGTTGGACCTTGAGTGTGGAAGGAACAAGTTGGGAACAAGGTTTGGTGAAGGGTCGCTCAAGGCGTGGTTCAACTGGTTGCCTTTCCGAGCCATCCAATGGCACAGCATTGGCCTCGGGGCAGTCTGACGCCACAGCTCATCTCAAGCTCATCTGAACACGTTCCCATTCGCCATTTCTTTTCGCCGGTCCTTGCTTACAACTTTTTATGTATCCCAGAGCCTTCAGACTCCAGAGGCTCAAAGATGTACCAGAATATCATCTTACATATGGATCTCGGTTGCCTATGCGACTTCGTAGTCAGCTCAGAGATTGCTTAGAAATGTATATGTCTCGTGATTGTGGAACAAGAATGGAACCTTCTTTCTGTGCGGGGAATGGTGTGGAACAGTGTGGACCTGGCCTCTGATAAGCTTTTGGAAGGCATGTTGAGCGATCCCGAGCTCAGAGCTTGGGCCTGAGGATCATCCCATTACGCAGACAAATCTTATTAAAATCTAGATCTATCTCGAAAGTACGACTATGCACTGAGGACATGCGAGGTTCCGGGACAATGTAATTGAGGATGTTGATCAGGGAGCTCATCGAATTTCAGTTTGGAATGTCAGAGTACCGAGTGGAAATTTGAACTATGGCTTGAGGGGCATTGCTCTACACATGGTGGTCTCTTCATTGGAATTGCCTGAGCCGTGGAGATAATTGAATACGCCTCAGCATGTTTCTCTATAGATAGAAATTGTGATGCGAAATCATACGGGACAACAATTACATCGAGTACTACCGAAACACGACTGCGATATTCTGACGACCCTTACGAAGCGATCTAGGTAGGCAGCGAAAGGAGATTGTATGCAGATTAAGAGACCACCTCTACCTAACTCCGCCGTCTCGTACACAACACCACGATGAGGATGGAACGCACTCACCTATCTGGACAGAACCGAGTCAAGGCAACGAACAAGCCATAATAAGCTGGTCACAGATGGTTCTAGATAACAGCTTTGGAAATTCAAGGCCGTGTAATGCCACGACTTGAACGAAATAACCGCTCACGCGATCTGATATGCACCCAGAGCTCGGCGGATGGCTAGGCTTGTGAGAAAGCTGTCCAGATGCGCCAATGAAACACGATCAACAAATACGGCCTGTAAAAGACCTGGCAGAAATACCTGGAGGATCTCGCATACAAGCCTGCAAAAGTCTCCAGCCAGGCAGGTTTGAATGAGGTTGGGACAAGGTACTTAGAAGAGAAAAGATGCGGGGCTCGGAGTCTGTAAATTGAGCGCCCGCGACTGAATTTTCGTGCTCAGCGTCCAGCTCATCGCCCTGACGCGTCTTGTCTATTATCCATTCTAATGAACTCCATATTTACTCGAGGCCACAGGATATGCCGCTCAACGCGACTTAGAGCCACACCCCTAGCCGCGACAGTGGTCTCAGGTGCACGGAGACACATACAACAACAAGTTGTCACAGGTGAGCACCTGCCTTCTTCCCATGGACCTATATTATGCATCCTAAACCGACTCTTGTCTCCTAGCTGAAGCCCTTTCGGAGTCCCTGCCAGTTGAAGTCTCTTCGGAATTAACGCCAGTCCCAGTGACGCGACCACGCCCCGCCGAGGTACCCCGCCCCGAACGGTTCGAAGCCGTCTTCAAATACCTCGAGGATGGGCTCACAGCGCAGCGAGAAGTGAGGAAGGGGACGTGGATGCAGCTTCTCCAGCTCGCAGAATCCCCAGCACAGATGGAACGCGTGGTAGAGACCTTCCCGCGCTGGCGGGCAATGCGGAAGTCGTTCGACAAGGCCGACTCTGAGCTATTCATGCGTGCGTAACCTGCCTTCGCGTCCTGCCCAGTCCATCCATACTGAACGCCTGTCATAACAGGCCGCTGTGAAGAGCTGAACTGCGCGCCTCTGGCTCTGTCCGTCTTCTCCGACCACCCCAAATACGGCATCCAGCTCTCCCACCTCGCCGGCTTGCAGCTCGTGCATGCGCTCCACCTCACCCAACCACTCGCATCTACAGTCACTGCGTCTGCGCTCCTCAAGGCCGCTGGGTTCCCCGGTCCAGAAAGCGACCTGCCCGCATGCGCAATGATGGTCTCCGCATCATTGGAGGCGCTCACTGCGCCCAAATCTTCACCTGCAGCTGAAGTCGATTCTTCCACCGAAGCAGCGGCTATCTCTGCACCCGAAACAGAGACTACGGCGAAAATGGCAGTCGGCCCACACGTGCGGCTCCTGCGGTCCCTCCTTCCCGCATTGAAGCTGCTCACTTTCACGACTCCGGCCTCGCTGTACCGCCCGCCTCCGCCCGGGTCAACACTTCACTACATGCGCGCACGCTTCTCGGAGAAGCCCAAGCTGTGGCTCGGCGAATCGTTGGTGAGGATACAGAGCCAGCTGGGACACCCGGAGGTGAGGGCGCTGCGCTTGGAGAAGGAGACGAGATGGGTTGGAGGGGCTGTGGCAAAGTTTGCGCCTGAGGTTACGACGGTGCAGAAGGTTAAGAAGATACAAGCGGAGAAGCAATAGAGACCTGTGTATGTCTCGCTTTCGGTTTATAGTGCTACACTTTACCCACGTGTGCTTAACCACTACCCCTTATTCCTAATTGAAGATTGTCTGGGTGCATTCTTTCCGATATACAGGTATACTGCCATATCGCGTCGCGCTCCAAATGAATCTGAGTCAATGTTGAGTACTGAGTACCAGATGTTGGCTTCGAGCGCAGGAGGTGCCTTGCAGCACATCCGACGAGGATGATGTCTAAACCTGAAGAAGTTCCAACATAGATTATTTGTACTTGCTCGATATCATTCGAAGCCTGGCTCCTCAACTCATACAAGTTGATGCCAATGCATTAATGGACATCGACACTGGCATGAGATCTAGAGGATTCTAGACGTTTAGTCACCTGATCTCCATCCCCTTCTTTCCGATTCTTCATTTCGCACCGATTATCGCTGGGCCTGGCTTATCCATCACCTCAACGCTTCATCCACCCCCTCAAACCATTCACCATCTTTCACACCCGCCCTGATCTCATTGATCTCCAAGCTGGTATGTAGCTGCGCCTCCGCCCTCATACCTATCTGTGTAATGCTCATCTTCATACGCAAAACCAGCAGGTCAGCAAGGGGATACCCCAGAAGAATCGATCGCCAAGCATCCGTCTGGTGAAAATGCCACTATTCGCATGCGGCATTCTCGCTTGACATACTCTCGGTGTCGCGATGTCGCAATATCGATATCGGCATCAGCATCAGCATATGCATAATCATGAACTGGCAGAAAGCAGATAGCAGATAGCCAAGTCAGGTCCATGTCGCGGTGCCGTCCGTCTCTGGCGAGTATGCAACTGCCTATGCACGTTCCGTTCACGCCCGAGAGGAGGCAACGCAAGGGCAGCGATGGTGTGGACTACTATCGGAGTAGCGGGGTTACGGGTATGGAGGGCAGGGTGTGTGATGCTGGCGCGCGCTCGGGGAAGCGGTGATGGTGAATGGGATTGACTCGCGGATGTTGAGATGTAGAGGCTAAGGCGCGGGCGCACGCTCGCGCTGGTCACCGTCTCGGGGACTCGTTGTGTGGCGCGGATGGCGGTCGCGATCTGGGTGCGTCGTGCTGTCCGCTGACGCCATTTCACTCTCGCTCTTCCCTTCCTCTTTCTGTCTTTCTATGAATAGGACCTATATCGGCATTCCAGTCCATCTGGTGATGCATAGGAACGCTTGGAAGCAGGCAGTGAGTGGTGAATGGCCGTTTTGAATTCGACGCCAATTATTATTCCACATTTCACAATTTGTATTTCGCATTTCGCATTTCGCATTTCTTGCTCACCCTAGTAACGCAGGCCCATCGACTTCGAAGCGAGCAGTGAACGCTGTTTTCACATTTGAATACGACGCAATTTATAAAGTTGGGAGGCAATGTTTGCATGTGCTGATTGGCTTTACTTCTGTATATCGGATGTATATGGTATATCATATACCGCATATCGCATCTTGCATTTCTCGCAGATCCAGGGACCATGGATGGGGGTGCATTTCTTGTTGAATTTTAATCCAGCCCCGAATCCCTGTACGCATGGCGAATTATGTCCGGACTCTGTGTACTCTCTATCGATAATAATACGATGTATCTGTCTCACAATCATCATACAGGGCCAGTATTGTGTACACAACTGTCTAGATCTGCAGGGATGGCATTTGTGGTGGCGACTCGCGAGCTCGCGATGGGCAATACTCATATAGTGATCATTCCGGCCACTGCTAGTTTCGAATTGCCATCAGCTCTCCTCGCCGTCAATGAGCCGCCATCATCGTCTCTCATTTCATCCAAAGTCTCGGGGTTTCGTGTCACCATCTCCTCTCTAGGAATCAACTAGGAATGAGCTAATTTTGTGGCGTGCCTATGCGAAACTTCGACATCTGTGCTAGATATTTACGGGATAGCCTGGTTTTGAATATTCTGCATGTCGCACCAGTGTGAGCGACGAAACCGACATTTGCGGTTGACAATACATCGGATCGACTGGGAGGCCGGTCCATGGACCAGTCCACAAGTCCACGGTGGCGCGTGCGGCGTCGCGGCCACCGCATTGCCTTACTTGCCCCTATAGCCCATTGCCCCTCCCAACCCAACGATAGGCCCAGACCTTCGAATATTCACCTTACTACACGCCATCACTGCTGCGAGCTTGAGCATCCTTCCCGCAACTATCCTTCGCCGGCGGTGGCTTTGGCCTTCCCACTTTGCTTCCTCCCGATGCCACCAGCCAATCAGCCGCAGCTCCCAGCTCTCGAGACTCTCGCGACTACAAGCATTTTGGAAAGCACACATGTAGTATAAAAATGAACCTTGTAGAGAGTATAACCGGCATTTTTGAATCATTTCTACCTATCCCACCAAATTTAAATGAGCCCCGAGTCTCCAGCCCCGCCAGCCAGGAACAATGATCTCCGACGCGTCTTCGGCGGCTTACTCGGGGTCGGGGGCTTCCGACACACAATAGTTATCATGCACTGCTTGGTGGCAACAAATTGTGGACATACCGGTATCCTGTAACCATTCCATTTTACAAGACTCTAAGTATGCCACAATGTTACCGCTTCCCTACTTATTACCCGGTAACCATACCACACGCCACAAGGTCCATGGACGTCCATGAACCTGGTCCATGGACTAACCTCCCAGTCGATTAGATGTTCTCGCGGTTGAAGTTCCATTGCTCTGCACGTGGACTTGCGCTGGGCGTCTGAATGAGCCACGTGCATTGTTACCTTCAATTGCAAGTTGTTCAGTCACTCGTGAGTCGCTCGTGTTCTTTGTATTTCTCTTGGCACCAACGCCAGTATTTGGCCATCTCTTGCTGCCAAGTTAGTCCGATCCCTCATCTAACTCGCCATCAGGACTCTCTATCTAGCTGTCAACGTCGGCCGACCCGTTACATCTGGTTACGATAAACCAACGATAAACACCTCTCGAAACAACCTTGCGTGTCCTGAGTTGATCCAATAACAAACATCTTCGATGCCCTCCGCTAGTGCTGTACGTCTTTCCGTCATATGTATCATCCCGATAAGAAGCCAGGTCTAACGATCTACGAAGGTATTCAACACGACTCAGGTGGGCGGCAATGCCCAGATCACCAACGTCAATGGCGACTTCCACGTCCATAATGTGTATACGATGACTCCAGATCAAAGTAATCTTACAATGGTCGATATTTATCAATTGTCAGCTGAATGATGTCGCATGTTAGAACACAGAATTTACGAATGGCTGGCTGCTCCGGACAGCTCACGCAACTTTATTGCGGCGCGGGAGAAGCATCACGAGCGGACAGGCGCCTGGTTTATCGAGGGAGGCGATTATATTGCATGGGAGGAGACGCCGGACTCGGCACTTTGGGTCTATGGAACTCGTGAGTTTGCCATTGGGATCTATCAGTCTCGATACTCATCGCGTCTTCTGCAGCGGGCTGCGGGAAAACAATCATTTGGTGAGCTCGCATCGTCTTTCTCAACCATCAATTGGAAAAGACCGTGACAATTTGAATTCCAAGCTCGACTGTCATCGAGGAAATACAGCTCCGCTGTTCAGAAAATCCTGCCTATGCATGCGCCTACTTCTTTTTTGACAACAGAGACGCACAAACAGACCAGGCGTTGCACGAAAAGCTGATCCGCTCCATCATACAGCAGCTATGTGATCAATCTGACGGCGTACCTGCACCACTGGTTGAGATTTATGGAAGCGGACGCCAGCAGATATCTGTCGCTTCCCTACAGAGTACACTCCAGAAGATCATCGGCGGATTCGAGCGCACCTACATCATCATAGACGCGCTCGACGAGTGCACCGATAGGGAGAAGGTACTGGCCTGGATCAACGAGCTGATAGAATGGAAATCGGGCAAGGTCTGTATCCTGTTTTTCAGTCGCCCGGAGCACGACATCAAAGACACAGTCCGGTGCATGGCCTATATCGCCCGGGTAACTCTCAATAGTAAGCTCGCAGACAACGACATTGTGGTGTTTCTCGATGCGATGCTGTCGACGATGACCAGGTGGAATCGGCAATTAATAGCGCGCATACGAGAATTGTTGATTACAGACGCAGATGGCATGTGCGTATCATTTTCGCCAGATCATAAATTTCCAAGTACTGATAATCTGGTAGGTTCCGATGGGTCGCTTTACAGATTGAAGCACTTAAAAAGTGTCGCACTCCGAAGGCCCTAGAGGCCCAGCTTCAAACGCTGCCCAAGGATCTGGACGGGATGTACGAACGAGCTCTTCTTGACCATCCTAATCAGGTGGAGCTTAAACAGTTCCTTACGTGGCTGGCATTTTCCGTCCGTCCACTTGAGCTTCGACAACTAGCCGAAGTTGCCGCGGTGGATTTTTCGTCGAACGGCCTGCCATCCTATGATCCCAATCTCAAATACTTCGCTCCCTCGGACATGCTGGTTGCGTGTTCCACCTTTATTACCGCGCTTAAAGGTACCAATCCACACAATTATCGCCGCATTCATATTGTTTAATTACTGTCTAGGGACCGTCAAGCTCGCCCATA
This sequence comes from Athelia psychrophila, assembly GCA_001630335.1. Taxonomy (NCBI): domain Eukaryota; kingdom Fungi; phylum Basidiomycota; class Agaricomycetes; order Atheliales; family Atheliaceae; genus Athelia; species Athelia psychrophila. The sequence continues at coordinate 284,475 of KV417551.1, read as the reverse complement.
TGTCAGTCAAGGATTATCTAGTGTCCGACCGTCTGAAGAACGGCGCGGCATCGTATTTCTACATCAACGCTATGCTTGCGCACTCGCTGATCACCAAGACTTGTCTGGCTTATGTGTTTCATCTGCGAAACTTTCCTTCCGTCGATGACTCTCATTTCCCATTGGCATATTATGCCGTTGGTTATTGGATACACCACATGTACTCAGGGGGCGGTGAAGACGAGCATCTCTTGCAAATGATGGACTGCATCTTCTCGCGCGCAGCCTTAGCCAACTGGGTTCGGTTGGATAAACCAGATCGACTTTCGTGGCAGCCCAGAAGATTTACAGAGCCTTCTGCAGAAATAGCTCGGGCGTTATATTATGCTTGTGCCCGTGGTCTGCAACGGATATCGCAGCAGCTTCTGATAGGCGGCGAAGCGGTGGATTCGGAAGGAGGGAAGTACGGAAATGCGCTGCAGGCCGCATCATATTATGGCCACACCGCCGTAGTCCGGTTTTTGCTTCAGAAGGGCGCGGATGTGAATGCGCAAGGAGGGTGGTGCGGAAACGCGCTGCAAGCCGCATCTCTCGAAGGCCATGATGCCATCTTCCGTTTGCTGCTCGAGGAGGGGGCGGATGTGAGTGCGCAAGAAGGGCAGTACGGAAACGCGCTGCAAGCCGCATCTCTCGAAGGCCATGATGCCATCGTCCGTTTGCTGCTCGAAGAGGGGGCGGATGTGAATGCGCAAGGAGGGGAGTATGGAAACGCGCTTCAAGCGGCATCTTACAGCGGCTATGGTGATACCGTCCGGTTGCTGCTCGAGGAGGGGGCGGATGTGAATGCGCAAGAAGGGGAGTATGGAAACGCGCTGCGAGCCGCATCTAACATGGGCCACGATGTCGTCATCCGCTTGCTGCTCGAGGAGGGGGCGGATGTGAATGCGCAAGGAGAGTACTATGGGACCGCGCTGCAGGCCGCATCTGACAGCGGCCACGATGACACCGTCCGTTTGCTACTCGAGGAGGGGGCGGATGTGAATGTGCAGGAAGGGGAGTACGGAAACGCGCTGCAGGCCGCATCTTATAGAGGCCACATTGCCATCGTCCGTTTGCTGCTCGAGGGGGGGGCGGATGTGAATGCGCAAGAAGGGAGGTACGGAAACGCGCTGCAAGCCGCATCGTATAGAGGCCACGATACCATCGTGCGATTGCTGCTTGAGGAGGGGGCGAATGCGAATGCACAAGGAGGGGACTACGGAAACGCGCTGCAGGCCGCATCTTACAGAAGCCACAATGCCATCATCCGTTTGCTGCTCGAGGGGGGGGCGGATGTGAATGCGCAAGGAGAGCACTATGGGACCGCGCTGCAGGCCGCACTGTACGTGCAAGGCCACACTCAGGCTGACACCGTCCAGTTGCTGCTCGATCAGGGCGCAGATGTGAATGCGACAGGAGGGGAACATTGGACCGCCCTGCAGGCCGCTTCTGCGGATGGCTGCACTGACATCGTCCAGTTGCTGCTCGAGGAGGGTGCAGATGTGAATGCGCAAGGAGGGGAGTACGGAAACGCACTGTATGCCGCATCTGACATAGGCTATGATGCTATCGTCCGGCAGCTGCTTGAGATGGGTGCAGATGTGAATGCGCAAGGAGGGAAGTACGGAAATGCGCTGCAGGCCGCATCTTACAGAGGCCACGATGCCATCGTCCGATTGCTGCTCGAGGAGGGGGCGGATGTGAATGCACAAGGAGGGGACTACGGAAGTGCGCTGTATGCCGCATCTGACAGAGGCCATGATGCCATCGTCCGGTTGCTGCTAGATCAGGGCGCAGATGTGAATGCGAAAGGAGGATGGTATGGCAGCGCGCTGACAGCAGCAATGAAAGCATACCCCCCGGGAAGCGGTGCACTGACCATGAAGCTACTACTGGCGCACGGTGCTATTGACGAGGATTCGGAGCAGGATGAGAGCAATAGCGGTGGAGACGAGGAGAACAGTAATGAAGAGCAAGATGTCGATTCGGAGGCCTACCGCGCGGACATCGCGAGAGATGATAGTAGCGGTACAGGTTCAGAAGACGAGTGGGCGTCGGCGGAGGAGGATTCAGCGGATACATAGCACTGAAGATTCGATATATATGATCGTCTCGCATTGTCTGGCATGGAGCTTAGAATTATTAATATTGTCAATGGTCATTCGTGTGTGCGGCCTTGCTTACCTTAGTGTTAGTTCACCTGTTTGTAGATATATTTCAGATTAGTATCGGCATTTCAATGTTTCCATGTTTGCGACGGGCCTCATGTAATTTGTAAGAGGAGGTAAGAGGCTGTCAGCTGTCGCTCAGCGCTCAGTGCTCGTCGTCGCGCGCGCGGCGGCGGGCTGTCGGCGCCTGTTCGGAGTCCCTATTTCCTGGCTTATAAACGAAATGATGTGAGTGTTAGAATTTCAACCAATCATGTCCCTCGTATAGTGCGCAGTGTCGTGCACACAAGATGGGCGTTTGTCGCAACGACCGATCAGGTGATCGAGGTTGTCGGTATTTGCCACGTGCTCTGCTCTGCGCCTCTGGAGTCTGCGGCCAATTTGAGTCTTGAGGTGTCTCTTATTATTCTATGCTATGCTTTTTTGCTTCTTCATTGTCCCCCCCATTGGCTACGAATGCTTCCAGGCATAACAGCCATAACTTTGCAATAATCCCTGGTGACTACCAGCACATACGTATTGCAGTAATCCTGGTAAGTCACCAAAGGATTGTATTGCAATACCTTACCATGCACCTGCGACGGGCAGCCAGGGCGGCCCAATTCCTGAATTGATTCGGCTTGGGGTGAAATGGGGGCTGTGCCGTATATTATTTTGGCTTTGCCTGGCTCGGGGGTGGCCTCGATTCGAAAACGAGCACTTCTGCATGCGGCTGGCCTTCTTCGGGATGTGCCTTGCGGCGCGGCAGTGAGTATGAGGCTGTGCCAATATGTTTTTCAGCCTCTCGTACCTCAGAGGTGGCTTCAAAATGAAAAAGACTGGTTCCAGACCACTTCCGCATGCGGCGACGATGCTTTGGCACAATGGCACAATGGGCCGCGCGGCGTTGAGTTCCCGATTAGGCGATTGCTCTCAATGGCTTCCTTGGGCCGGCCCTCCCGTATTCCTACCTCCATATTCCCTCTCCGTTCATTTGTACAATAGCTTACTTGCTTACTTAGCATAGCATTAGCATATTGAATGAAAGCATTCTTAAAATGCGATTTAAATCGGAATATTTACTTGGGTTTGATGCGCGATGGGTCAATTTTCTTTTTGCCCAGCCAGCCTGGAATCATATTCAAAAGTTCAGAATGTAATAGTATGTAGTAATGCATGTACAGTTATGTCGGAACACCGAGAAGTGAGGAGCGGCAGAGTCGACATCTTGGATGTACTGTACAAGTCGGAGTCAATTAGACGCCAGATTTCCGATCGCTTTTTCGGCATTCCTCTCACTGTGGCGATTGAGTCTACCAATTGATCCTCACGCGGCTTAGTCTCCCTAGGCATAAGTTCTCAGTGATGACAGTCAATCAATGATCATATAGTCTGCACTCGGTGGTAGGGGTGCAACCGTTGCTGGGCATTTCAGAGAAACGACCCCCGAACAGCGGAACGGAGCAACACGAAGGCCGGATCATATTGTTAGTGCTACCGAGATAGCTATAGGTTGACCACATTCCGTCTCACCCCACCTCTCCTGCGGTTTGCTAAGAGAATCTCACAAGGTAGCATTGCCCCTCACACATTTTGAATGATAACTGTCTGTTCAGATAAGGTCGCCAACAGGTGTGCTAAGTACATGATAGCATATAATAATTCAGCCACAATTTCGCCCAATTTGGAACAGATGTTAAGTCTGGCCGTGTATCCGCCCTCTCACTTTCCCTGCGGTTTGCTAAGGAAATCTCACAAGGTGAAAGTGTTTAAGACATACTTTTAAAGATATCTGCCTCTTTCAATATGATCGCCAACGTGTTTACCATGATAAACCTCACATTTCAGATCTCAGCCACGTTTGCACGTGAGCACAGCTTATGTCCGCATAACCGTCCTTAAGTGTGAATTGTCCAGCGACGGTTCCCTGCCATCAGATGAAGACTACATGCGGCTATGTCTTTTATGTATGAAAGCCGTGATGGGTTTAGATAGCAGAAAAGTAAGAATCACATGTGATAAGGTGCCATGTGTGTAGTACTACTATTCTGCGCTACACTAATCTTTCGACCTCTTTGACTTCGGGCCAGCCGGCTTCCTTTTCTTCGGTTGAGTCTCTTTCGCAGCAACAGAACCATTCGCTATAGCACGTGCAGCTCTCTTGGCGGCCGACGCAGTTAAGGCTGCCGCCTTGGCCTTCTTCTCTTCTGCCAAAATCTCGGCGGCAGCGGTCATATGAAGCTCCCGGCGAGGGCGACCTTGGGGGCCAACAACTGCAATAGGTAAAGTGATGGTGGGCGGGGATGGTTGGTGGACGGATGGATTGAAGGCGACGACAGGTTCGGTCACTCCTGATTCCACTGGCACCTGTGTCTCCTTCAACGGGTGGGATTCTGATCGTGAATGCGACTCAGCAGTGGCTGCTGGTTCCTCAGTGTTGACAGCTGGTTCCTCGGTGTTGACGGGTGGCGCTGTGAGGGCGTTGGGTTTCTTCTTCAACGGGCGGGGTTTTGGTCGTGGACGCGGCTCCGCAGTGGCCGCTAGCTCCTCGGTGCTGACAGCTGGTTCCTCGGCATTGACAGATGACGCTGCGAGCACCTCGGGTTTCTTCCTCAACGGGCGGGGTTTTGGTCGTGGAGGCGGCTCGGCAGTGGCTGCTAGTTCCTTGGTGTTGACAGCTGGTCTCTCGGTGTTGACAGGTGACGCAGCGGGCGCCTCGGCTTCAGCTCGAGCCTTGAGTGCAGCTTTGTACCCAATTTGGGTAGCAGGTGGGGGGCTGGCCACCTCGCGATCAGCAGCGGGCGGGGGGCCGTGCAATGCAATGCGATGATGGCGTGGGCTAGGGTGGATGGTGTTTGGGGTAGCGGGCCTCGGTGCTGAACTGGTGGATGGTGATGGGACAATGTCGAGGAGGGCCGCGCTAGGCGAGAGCTCGTGGGGGACAGTGATCGAGGGGGTTGTCTCGTGCGGGTCCAATGTGTGCAGGCCTTCGGCGGAGAGGGCCGTCAGCGCATGGCCCAATGGTGGGGCATTGAGCGCGCGTGCAGATCGGGTTTCTAGCGCTGTAGATGATATTAGCAAGAATATAAAACAATAAAAGACAAATTAACAACTTACAGTAAATTGTGCGGAGAAAATCCGTGTATGGGCCTATAACATCGGAGTTGTAGCTCCTGTGGGCCGTACCGAATGTCGAGCCAAAGGGATTATTGCCCATGTGGTAACTAAGGTTCAGTCAGCGAGAAGAACAAGAAAGTGAGGATCAGAATAGCTTACCTTACAGTTGATATGGCGCCGTTGTGCGCCGGGATTGGGCCGCCCATGATGAGTGTAGCACAAAAACCCGTGTGTTTGGTCACCTCCTGTAGGAGATTGTCGATGTATGGTGGGAATGAGTCAATTGCTCTAAGTTGATATTAGCTGTGCACGTTATACAAATGATTTATGCGGGGCTCACTTTTGATATTGTTCTGGTGTCGGCTTGTCATCTTTCTCGTCCCCTTCCTTGTCCTTGTCCTCCTCCGCATGCGCCACACGCTGAGCGTCCATAGCGGCGGTGACTATGCCTCGCGTCTCCTCATCCTCAACCTCTAACATTTGCCGGGCAATTTGGCGAATGATATTCACTGCGGGGCCTTTGAACTCGTCCTTCTCAATATGTTCTCTAACTTTGTGGATTATGCGAGTGGGGTAAAATAAAGAAATATATATCTCGTCTTCTTGATTTAGACGTGTGGGGCGGACGGCGGGGTGTCTGAACACGGGCAGCCCGAACATTCCTGGCGCTGATCCGCCCTTTTTTCTTGATGCCCTTGGGATCGGCGGGCAATGCCATTGCATAAATGACTTGAGCTGCTACGTGGTCAAGTTAGTATGAAGCATTGTGCCGTAAGGAAAATACTGTACCTTTTGGTGTTTGCGGATGAATCGTTGTACTAGGTGGCTTGGCCTAGGACAGTCGATCGGGCAAGGGTACGGAAGGCATCGTGGTGGTTGACTGAAGAAGACGACAGTACAAGTATTCTACTTGTACTTACCCTGTCCGATGTCCGATGCCGAACCCTGACCTCGTGTGCGCAGCGAGGGTGCATCACACCCTAGTCCATCGTCCTTTGATGTTAGCTTCTCGGCTGAGACCTTGGTGTTGCGCTGTCTGGCAATGAGTTAAGTTATGGCGGGGTGGTAGATGTCTGGGACAAATACCTTTTTTGCCCGCTTCACCGACTTGTAGTTGTCGGCCTTCTGCTTCCTTTTTCCGGCAGCGCTTTTGGCAAACACTTCCTCCTCTGCGGAGTCCAGGGGAGGCTCAGAGTCTGATTCGTTTTCGGAAGCCGTATCGGTTGTGTCGTCCGCTGTCGGTTCGGGTGGAGGGAAAGCCTCAAAGTAGGACTCAAAGAGTTTTGGCCAGTATTTGTGGTAACAATGCGTCTTCTGAGCTTCGGAGTAGTCAGGAATGCTGGCCATGAGCCAGCCTATTTCTGCCTTTGTAGCCCATCATCGTTTATCGTGCGGCACCATGGAGAAAGAGAGTTGAATTTTGATTTAATCAGGGTACATTTTATGCGCTACTCTTTGTAAATAATCAGCACCCCAAATATGCAAAGAAATAAAGAAATAAATACCTTTATGCGCGGTGCGCGTCATTACGCGCGTAAACATGCCTCACTTAAACCTCAGAAAACGACAGTAGGGAGAGCGATCATCTATGCAAGATCCGATCTGAGTGATATCCACTTTGGGGCCAGCTAATTGGCCAGTGAAAGGTGATCGAGCCGTGAATCAGATGCTGGTAGTCAAGTGGTTAATGATAGGGTGCAGGCATTTCAAACCCTAATTATACCTTGATGATTCATCTTATTTTTCAGCTGGATCGCTTTGGTCGGCCAGGGGAAAGAGGAAAATATGAGATGGAGATGGATGGAGTCGCCGGAAGAAGGTGGTGGTGGTGGTGGTAAAGGGTTAACGCGAAGTCAACACAAACACAGTCGCCGGGCTAACTTTGATTGAACTTTCTCCGTCTTTGCCCACACCTATTTAAATCTACATCTTTTATGTTCATTTTCCCTCTCGGACCTCCCTTCCTACTTAGACTGCATCAAAATGAGTGGTGGGAACGTTGCCGATGATATCACACACCTCATGGCCACTGCAATGGCCGTAGGTGAGTGCCTGATTCTTGATTATGCTTGTGCACCGATCACTGATATATATTCACTTTTTAGGAGCCACCAGTTCCGACATTGTGCAGACCAAGCGCACACTCCATTCGCCCGATGGCGAAGTGAATGTTACACACGCCAAGATCATGTTTACCTTCCACCATCCTTGCGACCATTCACCATATCACCCGCCCCTTGAGTCTACACTGGCGGAAGCCACACTCGCCTTGCTCAGAGGCGAGTGGCCCATCCCCTCTCCCATCCCCTCTCCCCGTCTCACTACTCCTGCCAGTCCCCCCCGGAATCCCTCCCCAATATCTATCTCAGGCACCACATCACGTAGCTGCAGTCCCCCAGCGTATATTGAAGATGCGGCCTCTCTGGACCGCGCATTGGCCGAGCCATTCAGCTTCGCCAAAGTCACCGGTCCCCATGCTCGGCGCCATCGCCGCGCTCGTAAAATGGCGATACCACCAGCCAAAAGGTGGTACACTGTGACGCGAGGTCTATGCGTCGGCACAGTTCAGGGAGTGTAAGTGTTTAAATAAAACATTCATTATATTCAAATTACTAACATTTATTATCTTGCAGTGTTATGGTCCGCGCAATCACTCGCGGCATGAACGGGGCAGTAGTAGAGCACTACCCCTCCCAGGAGCTGGCCGAGGCGGTCTTCGATCTCGCGCTGCGAGCTGGGTTTGTCGAAGTGGTATAGTTTATGGGACACAGTACATATTTTAACATGTAATCACTACTCTGCCTTAACGTGCCAGATAAACAACGGGGTGGGCACATGTACAAATAGGCATGATGAGGCTGTAGAAAAAGCTGAGTGAGCGCCGGGCAGAATATTGATAATGTGAGGCAAATAATAGGGGAAGTGATGACCTACCATGATTTGATGCGCCAGAGTACAACGGCAGTTGCGACACCCAAGCCCAGTACACCGATCTGCCTCTGCCTCGTTCTGTTGCGGTGAAGCTAAATGAAAGAAGTCGAAGCTCCCCATAGGCACGAGCGGTCCTACCCCTCTGATTTGACGCGCCAGAGTACAGCGGCAGTTGCAACACCCAAGCCCAGTACACTGATCCGCCGCTGCCTTGTTCTGTCGCGGTGAAGCGAAATGAAAGAAGTTGAAGCTCCCCATAGGCACAAGCTCCCATGGTTTGCGCTAAGTGCAAGCCAGAGGAATGCATGTAGTTCATGGTCACGATCCTCAGCCAGATGGTTTGCGGACACAGGAGACCACAGAGCATGATCGGGTGTGGCTGGACCCCGCTTCCGATCATCTAACCATCATTGTCCGCAACACCAGTTGAGCTTGGCTGAGCTGGATTCAGCGTCAGGTACACAGGGTCTCGTAGCATACAATCGAAATACTGACCTGAAATGCTTCGAACTTATCCGAATCCGACTGTATACCTGCTCATCGAAACCAAGTGTCTGGGATGGGCGCTTATACAGACAGTGTTCGTGGTCGTTGGTTTTCAGGATCCTATGATGGCTACAACTCGATGATACACATTCTAAGAAGCTAGGTATGTTACTTACATATTATTGTATCACTCCAAGAAATTTAGCGCATCATTTATCAGTAGTGGCCATTAATATTATCCAACATCGGTTCAGACACAATGAGCCGCAGGATCTGTGTATAGATACTTGACCGCCACATGTCCTATTCGATGCTGAGTGGGCACATCCTCTCATTTCTTGAAATGGGTTTCTCTGGCATCATGATACATCATATAAATACTAATTGCAAGCATTTTTATGCTATTAGCTCCATCCATCCCCTAACAATATAGGCATCTGTACCGCAGTTTTGACCAATTTGGAGCAATTTGAACCCCAAGTCTTCGAATAAGAAGGGCCGCGCGGAGCCATATTTATATATCAATTAATAGACATGTATGGGTATATGAGCGAAGGCGATTTGACCTCACCTGTGTAGTAAGCTCAATGCGACCTCAGAAATCCCGTCAGAAGGTAGCATAAGCCATATAAGCTGATTAGCGGCAGTGGGTAGATACTAATTGTATAATGCACCTGCTCGGAGAGATAAATAAATATATTTAAGCATTTCCGAGAGCTTCCGAGAGCTATTCAGTGATCTGTGGAAGGTGCGCGAGAGGATATGAGGAGGTTGAACACGCGCCACAAGCCGTTGACAGGCAGGCCATCACGCACAAACACCAAACATGCGCAAACATGTTTTCGAACTGTATATAGCTGCTGCGCGCGGAACATTTTCTTATTCATTCCTTTCTCCCACTTTCTATCAGTCCCTCACTTCCGCTTATTTTCCTCCACTCTGAGCTTCCACATCCGTCAAGCGATGCCTTCCAAAGACCTCCAACCCCAACCCGCTCTGCGTGAGCCATACTCTCGCATTGATGGTTAGTGTCCCCTCCATCATCATATCGTATTGAAGATGTACTGACTCCCAACTTTTACAGCGCTCCTCTATGCCAGTCTTCGTCGCCAGGAAGAAGTTTTAGTCCAGCGGGAAGAGCAGGAAAAGGTTGTTAGGATGATGAGTTATGACAATGCTTGTCGCTGCCAGTGTCGCGGGGCGCCTGTGGTGCAAGGGAAGCTGTGATCAGGTGCATGTTAATAGTTCGCTTCCTCAGTGCTTTGCTCAATGTTAGATTTCCAATAGCTTTGACGTCGCCATCATCCATCCTCATCATCATTCCGCTCGCGTCTACCTCCTACTCATTCATCTCAGCTCCTACCGCAGCCCAAGTAGCCATTGATGGGAACGCACTAGCATATGTCATCGTCGTAAGTCGTTGTGAATGCATCCCGGGTATTCAGTCACTAACAAACATTCACAGTGATTTAATGGTTGCGCCCACTCAGGTCATTCAGTCATGACCTTCGGGGCTGTGGATTTATGACTGTACATAGCCGTTATCGATATATATTCGCGTCCTCAGGCCCTAACAATAGATCCACAGTGAAACCCGCCTATTTGCTATTAACTCACGACCTTCGGGGCTGCTGACCTATGACAGTAACTGACGCCAAAGTGAAACATACCTGAGGGAGGGGAAGCTATGCCAAAATATCCCAGGCCCGTTATTGTAATTTACATCCCACGGCCGCATCATGTATTATTACTGGGGCTATCACCCTTCCGGCCTGTGCAGTAGTCTATTGTATAACTTGACCAATATAATTTGTTTTTACTATGAACTGCATTGACTTGTGTTGAAGGACTTGACTGCAGCATATTTTTTTGATTTTTCTTCGTCCTAACCCTAACCCTAGCTGCAGGACTTGGGTGGTTCGGACCTGTTGTCAACACATTTTCTGCTCCTTCCTTCGCCCACACTCGTTGTGTTTGGTTTCCACACTCGTTGTGTTTAGCTTCCACGCTCCTTCTCCCCGGCTTTCACACTCGTTAGTATTTTGTGCTGCTTTACTGTTCTACGCTGCTTCCACTCTCCTTATCCGCTGCTTCCACCCTCCTTATCCGCTGCTTCCACCCAAAACCTCAGCATTTGCATCCTGCATAAAATAGCCCTCAGACATCCTCAAGTCCAATCCCATGATGCCACAGCCAAAAGGCAAGAGACGCGCTGCCGCCGCCTTCGACTGGCACGACATCGAAGATGATCGCTCAATCGATTGCCAAGAGCCCCGTACAACCCGCTTCCGACACACTGGCTACAACCTCGATGCAACAGGCAATTCCTCCTACGCGACCACATATCTCACCGCACCAGCATCCCCCGACAAAAGACCAGCCCACAGCTCTGGACTAATTGACGAGGAGGACATGGATAGCTTGCCGCAACTGCAAGACTGTCCCGATTTGGATGACGACGACAACGACAATAGGAAGGGTGACGCTGAGCTGGACCTCCAGTATCAGTGTCACATCAGCCAACTCTCTGATGCCGACGCGCCGAGGAGGAAGCTTCGAACGACAGCAGTGAGTATAGTGCAGTGTTGTCGGACTCCCCACTGATACTTTACAGGACAATCCAACCCAGAAATGGCTGGACGACAATCATGATATGTTCCTGCGGGAGCTGCTCCGCTGGGACGGCCGTGGTGATTATATGCACACCTTGAAATGCCCAGCCTGCGGGGACACTGCAGATCCCACCATGTGGTGTCATGACTGCTACGAGGGATCCCTGATTTGTGTTAATTGCGCTGTCGCAACTCACGCAGTCCATCCTACCCATCGTGTAGAGGTAAGTCCCCCAGTCCTCTCAATTCAAATGCCGTGCTCACCCTCATTTAGCGCTGGAATACCAGCCACTTCGAGCCGACGACACTGAAGGCCCTGGGCCTTCATATTCAACTGGGGCACAGTGTCGGCGAACACTGCATTAACCCCATCCCCACTGCCGGCGACGACTTCGTAATTGTCGATACCAATGGCATTCACCAAGTTGCGCTTGACTACTGCGGCTGCGCAAGTGCCAAAGTCGTGACTGTCCAGCTCCTTCGCGCCAGACTATACCCCGCCACCGTCCAAGCTCCCAAGACCGCCACAACGTTCAACATGCTCGAGTTCTTCCATCTTCTAACCTTCCAATCAAAGGCATTGGCCTTTGAGTTCTATTATACCCTGGCCCGCCGGACGGATAATACTGGCACTCTTCACATCCCGGTAAGTTTTCTTATTCATTCTTATAATATTTCCATTACTAATAGTTGGCTTACAGGATCACTACGACGAGTTTTTACGGATGATCTGTCAGTGGCGGAACCTCAAGATGCTCAAACGAGCAGGATGCGGCCATGATCCCTCCGGTGTTGCTGGTACCAAAGAGGGTGAGTGCGCCGTGCTCTGCCCGGCCTGCCCGCAGCCAGGCAAGAACCTGCCCCCAGATTGGCGCGAGGCCCCGGAAAACACTCGGTAAGTCCTTGCATATGTTAACGTGAACTTATGGCTTACCTTGAATATCACCCAGCTTCATCTTTGAGTTACTGCTCGCCGTGGATGCCAACTTTCACATGGTGTGAATGAAGGTGTCCAGCGAAGCCGCCGATCCCACGTTCAGCGCTGGCTTATCTTACTTTTGCGAGATGTCTAAATATCGCGAACATCTAGCCAAGTAAGGGGACCAAAAGGGAACTGTAGGTACATCTAACTACTATCTAACTGTCTACAAATGCTAACACTCTGAATGTTTCTCAAAGCACTCTACCTGTGTCAAGCATCACATGGTGGGTGATGCCAATACCAGCCGCTTCGCCAACTTGGCAGCATCTGGTATCGGTACAGTAGATTGTACATGGCATATGATGAAGTGCCCGACCTCTGTCGGAGAGTTGCAAAAGGGCGAGCGGTATGTTTTATTTTATTATTAATTCTAAAATAGTTTTCTTACCTGAATGTTTAGCTATGCTAACATGGATTATCTCTTCTTCTCAAGCACCTCTCAACAAGATTATGTGCACCTTGTCATGTCTTATGACATTGTGTGTCAGTGGTCCGTCCACCTCTGGGGGCGCATGCTGGATATGCCCGGTTACGTGCATATTGACCGGGAGGACAAGCAATTTGTCTTCCTCATCCCCAAGTTCCACCTCCCCGCTCATGTAGAAAGGTGTCAGACATCTTGCTCATTCAATCTCACCCGCGGCGTCGGATGGACAGATGGCGAGGCCCCGGAACATTGATAATAGCTTTAATGTGAGCCCTGGGCCACCCTTATCCATCAAGCATCGGCTGATATCCAGGCTTATCAGTATTTTATCGGTAATTTGATCAATTGCTAATATCTTGTGATCCAACCGTTCAAATTCCGATCAGTGACCAGATCTGAACTCGCCTTGAAAAATGCTCCCTGATGACCCCCTGATAGTCCCCGTGGCACCCCATTTCAAATTTGATATCTGGTGGCACCACTGGAATGCCCATATCTGCTCACCCAGCCATCCAATCAGGATATGGGTTTCAGATTCGGACTCTCCTGAAAATTCCGGTTCTGGTGAGGTATGATATGTACCCCTATCACCCATTTCCAAATTTGGTATATGGTGCCACCACCGGAATGCCCATATCTGCTCACCGAGTGCTCCAATAAGGAAATCGGTTTCAGATTCAGACTCTCCTCGAAATTCTGCTTCTGGTGAGGTACAACATGATGGGGTATGTGTATATTTATTTTAAATCAGCCACCGGAATCGCCTGTACCTGTTGCTATGGGCACCCAATCCAAATTTGGATTCCAGATTCGGATTCTACGGAAAATTCCGCTCCTGGTGATATAAGATATATCCTATTCGGAGGTGAAAAATATTTGTATGAAAGCCCGTGAACGGACTAATTGGGCCTTACCGTGGGAACTGGGCCACCCCCAGGCACAGCAGTACCGGATAAGGACACCCATAGCTAGGGGCTATCCATATGGGTCACCAGCCCAGCCGCATATTTTCAGCCTGGTGGCAATCCCATTTGGTGGCCACCCAAATCTATTTTCAGCCACCAACCTGGACCTTTTACTGACCCAGCCCAACCTGCCAACCCGAGCCCCCCCCCCAATACCAAACCAGCCTGGGTCCAGCCACCCTAAATTGTGGCCCGCAGCAATAGGCCTGCTTAATTGATTATTTCCTACAGCAGTAGCTGGACAATAATTGATATGCCCTACAGCAAACGAGTGTGAAATAATTGATATTTGGCCTCAGCTACAGGTGCGGTTATTCCATATAGTATAAGCAGCAATTGCTGTGATTATAATGATTAAGGATGCCAGGTCCACTGAGTGGATGGGCCCTGCTTCTTACCGCGAAACGATAGATGACCATTTCGGGGATTGGAATTGGCAGAGGATTGTCGGATTAGGTAAGTTTCATGTCAATCACAAGTATTCAATTGTTCTGACTATCGGGATAAAGGAAGAATGTTGCTGCAAAAGCTGAAGTTAGCAGGGGAATGTTGTGATGAGCACGTCGAAGACTTTCACGACTTCACCACCACGCTTCCCGCCAATAATGTACTGGACTGGGCATCAGCCGTCGAAGGATGGGAGAAACAGAACGAGCAGGTAAATCTGTATGTATCAGTGTCGAAAAGTAAGCCACCTATAAATTACTATTTGATTACTATTCTGACTTGTGATTTCTAGGTGTCACACAAAATGATGTTTGATTGGCTCTTGCCGAAGAGGACACCGAAGACTTACAGAGCGATGCCACCGCCCCGTTGCACGAGCAAGTCACGCCGGGGCTCTTCATTTCGATGGGCCTCGAGCTCGAAGCACAGCAGTATGTTCATCAGTTCTTGCTACTATGGCTCACACTGACATTGTGCTAATATAGAATACGGCTGAAGGCCGACACTAAGGCGTTGGATGCTTCCGCCACGACCCTTCAGCTCGCCAAAATGCAGGAGCACAAGAACGGCTTGTACCGCAAGCTCAAGACCTGGACTGACATCCAGCAGCTTTACATGCCGGAGGTCTTCGTTCTGCGGGCTCGCGAAGAACGTGCAGGTGCTGAAAGTACACGTGAAGTCCCATCCCATGACATCGCCCTCCACCTGCCCTCATCTCTTCCTCTGCGGACACCAGCGAGCCAGAAGCTCGTCGAGTATGAGTTCCGGCTTCGGATGGCCCAGGCATTCGAAGCCCTTGAAGAGATTCGCCAGCATCTCCGCTTGCGCACGCACATGTACCGGTACAAAGACCGGCACGTTGTTGGCCAGCGAGCCAACACGCGCTCACACAATCTCCTCAGTCGAGTCCAAACCAAGGTCGATGCCAGCGCCACGAAGTATACTTGCGCCCGGAACGCGCTGGCCACCCTCGCCAGTCGCACTGGCGCTGTAGGATGGGACACGCAGCTACAGGAGCTCAGTGATGAAGACATCCGAGCCTTCACAGACGACAGTGAGAAGGAACGAGAGTGTAAGGGGCGGAAGACTGCGCAGGGGAAGAGGGGGAACACCGCACAGAAGAAAGCGCAAGCTCTGGGTGAGGGACACAAGACCCTCTCCTGGATTTGGAAGGTTGTCGGGGTACGGGATGAAGGGAATGATGAGGGTGTACAGGAAGGTGTGTATGCCTACGCTATACTATTAGTATGTGTGCTGACATTCTTCTCCAGCGCTTCGCATCGAGTGGTGTAGAGCCCGTGCACATGTGATGCGCTGGTCAGAGGAGGTACTCCTCCTCCGGGAAGAGATGCGCAGGGTGCAGGGATTCTCCCGATGGCAGGCGGACTGGTGGGCAGGCCAAACTCGGTGTCTCACTGACCTACCCCCTGAGGATGCCGAGGGCATTTGTGCGTATGCGCAGCAAGCATCAATTCGCCTCCAAATGGCGAGCAGCTTTGATCATCTCTGGCGTACAGAGTGGCTCTCCATACCCCACAGTGCCGGGGCTGATAACGAGCTTCTGGATTTGGAGCCTAGTGCATCCTCATTTCTCACTGACTATCCTGCCGCCCCCTTCTCCTCTGTTTGATTATACACCTACATATATATGCATTATCCAATGAACTTTTTGCCTGTCCCATCAATATATTCTGATTTAAATCGCATTTTAAGAATGATTTCATTCAACATCCTAATGCTATGCTAAGTATGATACAAGTAAGCTACCGTACAAATGAACGGAGAGGGAATATGGAGGTAGGAATACGGGAGGGCCGGCCCAAGGAAGTCATTGAGGGCAATCGCCTAATCGGGAACTCAACGCCGCGCAAAAGCATGGGCAATCACAATCAAAGCAAATGGGCCCATTCCGCGCGGCCCATTGTGCCATTGTGCCAAAGCATCGTCGCCGCATGCGGAAGTGGTCTGGAACCGGTCTTTTTCATTTTTAAGCCACCCCTGAGGTACGAGAGGCTGAAAAACATATGGCATAGCCTCATACTCACTGCCGCGCCGCAAGCCAGGCACATCCCGAAGAAGGCCAGCCGCATGCAGAAGTGCTCATTTTCGAATCGAGGCCACCCCCGAGCCAGGCAAAGTCAAAATAATATACGGCACAGCCCCCATTTCACCCCAAGCCGAATCAATTCAGGAATTGGGCCGCCCCAGCTGCCCGTCACAGGTGCATGGTAAGGTATTGCAATACAATCCTTTGATGACTTACCGGGATTACTGCAATGTGTATGTGTTGGTAGTTACCAGGTATCTTGCAATAGTATGCCACTACTAGGTGCATGCAATGCAGGAGCAAAGCTGAGAGGATGTCTAACGGCTGAGTTGCAGGCTGAGTTGCAGGCTGTGGTTCCAGCAGGCAAATGTGGTAAGTTGGTTTCCGGCTCATCGTGTATGTGTCGAGGCATAAAGAAGTTATGTATTAGTTTTGTACATTATGTATCTACATGCCGAGCAATTTTTTGGATGCACTAGATATGTTGTGCGGTCATTTGTGCCTCAATTTTCTGAACTCTTCCTTTCTTTCTTTCTTTTCCCTCTTTTTCCCCTTTGGGATACCCAGTGAAACCACGGGAAAACCAGTCGATCTGATGTATTTGTTCAGTCGTCCGCGTCAGTATTTGGCCATCTCTTGCTCCCAAGTTGGTCCGATCCCTCATCTAACTCGTCATCGGGACTCTCTATCAAGCCAAGGGGGTCGCGGGACCTTTAAGTGAGATATGGCGTCGAAAAGTTTTCGGGACCCTCGCAGGGCTGAACTAACTAACTATTGATTACTATATTGGGTAATAGATTAGATTAGATAACAAGAATAGCCTCCGAAATATCCAAATGGGTGGCCCCGACGAAGAGGGTGGCAGGGCGGTGGGAAGGGCGCGCACGGCCAGCTATCCAGCGCGTGCACGCGATAAGATACAGGGAGGAAGAATATGTATTGTCCGACCCAGGCGCAGACCGGCACACTATGTCACCCGTCGCGCTTATCTGCCTCACCCTACAGCGGGTGCAACACGGACATAACGACTCATTGGCGAGCGAGTGCGGGCCATGGGGTGCAAACACTGAGCGTCCCCGCGCGCGATGTGACATGCCGCCCGTACGCGAGTTGACAGTGGCCAACAGGCGGGCAAAACACATGCGGTGAGGTCACGCGCGCAGGGGGCTTCGGCGAGCGAGAGCGTAGTGGGGGCCGGTAGTATCGGGGTAATATACAGAGTGAGGGAGACATAGCTGTAGAGCCGGGATGCATCGAAAACCATGATATGGCACCTAGAGCGTGCCCACGCTCTACAGCGGATATGATACCACAATATCCTTCGCAATGTCACCCGGGCACTGCACACACAGCTCAGTGACGCAGAGCGCCTCGGGGTACACCAGCGAGACATATTTCTATTTATTGGTGCAGCAGAGCTGGTGAGTGCCTTAACCATAGCTTCTGAATCACACACCTGAACGTCCTGCAGCACCGCGACTGCTTTCCTCCTGGTGAATATACCACACTGCGCAGCAGCGCCGATGCGATGGTCGGCGACTTGGATGATGTGTGCCACCGCTCAAGTGACAGCCCAGATTGTCACAAGTAGGCAGATGGGCTCGTTCCCCAAGAGACTCTCAAAATGGGACTTATCGTAACTTCACCCCCAATGAACCCTTGCGACTAATATATCCAACCACCGAATGGAATACGGCTTATCACAAAAGAAGTGATGTTGGACAAAAGATGAATATTGGTGTATACCAAAGATGACAAGGAGGAAAAGCTTAGAGAAGCTCCCTCGTACAAATGGTGCTAACTATATACTACTAGTGTTACTGCGGATTGGTAAGTCTGTGAGAGAATAAACCTATACTAAGGGAATCTTTGTAATACTATCAGTAAGCATGCTGCACAATGTGGAGCTAAGTGGAGCCTGCTGAGTGAGCATGACGAAGCAGGTGCTAATAATAGGCCTTGAGCCTAGGCCAGGTCCGGAAAGGTCGGACATTAGGTAATCAGGATGACATAATGGTCTAGAGCTGGTCTAGAGCGTTCTGGGTGAATGACATCATGGTCTAGACCCTCGTGGAATGATCCAGAAGACCATGGAATGTGGAAGAAATGGAAAGAATAGAGAGAATAATGAATATGGTGACACGTGGTGGAGGGCAACTCGTGACACAGATGGGCCATCACTTGTGGTGGCAACACGGCAACACAGAGGCAAGCCCGGCCGACCCCGCCTTGCCATTGACTCGACATTCCTGCATGCAGTGCTTGCCCTCCGTGGCACCACGGGTCTCGCACCAGTGTTTAATTGCCATCCCCGCACCATCCGCAGGCGAGCGCTGGAGCTCGGTTTGGTTGAGGCGGCGCAGCCTGTCTGCCGTCAAACGGCGCAGGTTGATGGCGGCGTCAGGTTAGAGTATAACATGACAGAGCAGAGAGACCCACCCGCTCTCGATGATGCAGCCCTGGATGCCATGGTATCCGACATACTGACGGTGTTCCCAACATTAGGACGCACCATGCTCGCGGGATATATGACGTCAACGGGCCACCGAGTCCCCCGCCATCGTCTCCAAGACTCATACTTGCGAGTACATGGCACTGCTGCAGCATTCAGCAATCGCGCCACCCACCGCCGTGCGTACAAGGTCGCTGGTGCCAACTTGCTGTGGCACCATGACGGCCAGCATAGCAAGTATTCCCCCGTGTCCCCCATGCCCCGCTCTGTCTGATCGATTAAACAGGCCTCATATGCTTCAAAATCATACTTCATTGCTTCATCGACGGGAAATCCCACATGATCACTGGACTCCACGCCAACAATAACAACCGTGCGGAGACCATTTTCCAGCTTTTCCGGGAGGCCATCGAGATGCACGGCATACCCAGCCGAGTGAGGGGTGACCATGGCACAGAAAACCTGGTCGTCGTGAAATACATGGAGGATACCCGCGGCTATGACCGCGGCTCATACATCTGGGGACAGTACGTCAATTCCCCAGTCATCACTCAATTTTGCAAGCTCACGAGTGATTACAGGAGCGTGCACAACACACACATTGAGCACCTTTGGTACAACATCATGTCGGGCTTCGGGCAAAGTGGAAGAACACGTTTCTGGAGCTGGAAACACACCATGGCCTCCTCCCTCACCAGTCTGCCCACATATGGCTCCTCCACCACCTCTTCCTTGCCGCCATTGAACAGGACACACAAGAATGGATTGGTGTCTGGAATAACCATAAGATGCAAATCAAAGGCCAACGTGGACGCACCCCCGTCAACATGTTCACATTCAGTCTTCTCCAGGACGGCGTTCACAAGTGTGGGTGGAAGCTCTGGCCTTGTGTAATCAGTTGTACGATGATGAATAGTTTAGCCAGTTAATTTATTTTCGTGAAATGGCTGTGGCGGAAAAATTAAATATCATTGGGCATACACATTCCAGGAACCCGAGTGCTGTGCCGACACCACAGTGGTGTAGAGCGTGTTCACGCTCTAGGTATCGCATTCCGGATACACCACCAATCCCCCGAGATCCCACCGGGACCTACGAGCTTTGAACGGCCTCCCCGCCGACCTTCCGCTACGCCGAGCCCCCGGCCGGCACCCGTCTATGTGCTACTTAGGGCCCCCCGGCCCGAGTTTGTGTGTTGTGTGTTTATGAGAATCCCCCGAGTCCAATTGTGAGCCCTGTCTATGGACCCTACGCCGACCCTGAGTCCGGCCGCCGATCCCGAACGTCTCCCCGCTGTATGTTTGATATCCCAAACGCCGGCCGGGCCCCGTCCATGTGTTAGGAGTCTCCCCGCTCTGTATTAGTGTGTTGTGAGTTTATGCGAACCCCCGACTACATCTCCGCTATCTTCCGTGTTCCCGCCTACATCCCCGCCATCCTCCGTGTTCTCGTCTACGCCCCCCGCAATCCTTATCCACTCGGTATACGCCCATCACCACGCCTCGTCAACGAATCACCACATTCCATCACGAAACGCGCTCGGCCCGGACTCTCTGAGTGGCTGAACACATCACGAGTGACATCCTGACATAACGGATCACCGGGCTGACTCCAGTCTCATCACCTCGCGAACACGACTCGGGCACCGACCCTCGAAGACAATAAACGAACATCCCGGAACGATCGATAAGGCGGTATGGGACTTGGTCTCACCAATGCGGACACTGGAGGCGTGCAGCCTGGCGGTACGAGCTCCTCAGAACATACAGACTACATAGTGTTCCCCCTACATATCATTTACCTATAAATACGACTGTAAGTCGTCTCAATAAAGCACCTTGGTTTCCCCCCTTCTCTCTTTGAAGTCCGAGTTCACTTTCCCGTCTCCGGTTTACGTTCTCTTTTCCCGTCTCTTTCCCCCGAGTCGCCCGCCGGACTCCGGTTTCAACGTCCCATCCCGGTCCCATTCGTTTACTTACATCTCTGTCATTTCCGATCCGTCCCCACCCTTCCTACATCACACTCCCTACGCTCCGCCCTCCGGGCCGGGTCTCGTTTTCCTTAAGCACTACCCTCGGGTCGAACACTGGCCGGCTACTCCTTTGGGTTCTCGTCGGAGACCCTATGGAACATCGGCGATCACATCCTTCACCGTCCGGCTAGCTCAGTCCAACCCCTGGACGATCCTCCAGCTGCCGGGTTAGAATCTCTACAGTGGTACATTTTTTTTTACCACCATCTTTTCATCAAGTCCCCCTAAATCATATCACACTTCATTCCCACACATTTCTCTTCCCTTCCCTCCGCCCCACCATGCTTCAACGCCCCACTTGTGTCACGAGTTGCCCCTATCCACCTATCACATGGCCAACATGTTCTACCTGATTCCATATTGTTCCACTGTGTTCCCACACTATTCCATCGCATTCTATTCCATCACAGGTTTACTTCACCCATTACGACTCCACATGTTGCCCGTTATCAACGGATCTTTACATACACATATATGACTCCCCGGGCCCCTTAGCATCATACACGCTTACCCATAGGGCCCCGCATCGTCAGCACAGTTACTATTACATTGATATAAGTAGACAGCGACTTGGACCTTGAGACCTTAGCTTATCCTCTTTGTCTCAAGGTACAGTCTCGCTTACATTATTCTGAATAACATCTAACTTTGTCTCAAGTGACTTGTACTCGCTCTCGATCACAAGGATCGATACCTCAACTACACCACTAACTATCTACACCACTATAAGGCCCATCTGGGAACGACTACGAATACACGTCGTAACAACTTGCAATTGCCGTCCACCCTCTTGAGCAGATGAGGTGATCTCATTTGCACCACCACCTCGCACCACTGTTGAAAGCTCAGCACCGCCAGAGCTTGTTACCGCAGCCACAGTCACGACTCCTGGGCTTATCGTATCGCAGCGCAACCATCCAATGGAGGACATGTGGTCTGCCGAGGCCTTGCCAAACAACGCCGGTGAACCCATCGCCATGGAGGTCCCAACCATCCCCGACAGTGGGAACAACATAGATCCCGACGACCTTGACAAGCCCGTGCCTCAATTGGAATCCCCCGACGACTCGGACTCCTCAGAAGATGAGAGAGAAGATGCAGCCAACCCAGGCGCCAATGATTGTGCTGCACACAATAACCCTGTAGCCAGCCCCACTCCGGTTGTCCCCCTTGCCACCAGAGCTGGAGTGCCACCTGCGTGAGAAGCACTGGAAAGTACGCCATTCTGTCCTTCACTCACACTCCGCAACTAAAGGTCTGCCTGGCCAGTATTCACCACAGATGAGCCTGCAGAAAAAATCTGTAGCCGCTTGCTAGCATATCACAATCATGTGATTCAGCCGCAAGCAGTCGCCGCCGCTCCTCAGGAGTTCTTGAGGATGGACACGGACACTACACTGTATGATAACCTGCAGAACGTCCTTGTTAGGGCTGGACGGTCCATTCCCATTCCCAACCAGCAGAGCCCCTTAACACCACCTGAGGCAAGCAGTCCATTTGTATCCACCTTCCCAAGTTGACTAACATCCCCACAATAGATTATGACTCCCGCTGCTCTTCCTATCTCCACCAGCCGTCCTCCCACCGTGGCTAACACCACCTCTGCCTCGACTTCGTCCGCCACTGCTGAGCCTCCCAGTCCCGTCCAAATCATGCTAGCTCGTTGATTCACTGCAGAGTGCGAATATTTTGTCCACATCGGAAACCGCTGGTATGGTACAGCTTATCTTGACGTCCTCCAGGTCAAGCACGTCCTGGCAGTGTGTGAAGCGCTCGGCATACACCCCAATAAGCCACAGGATGCAATTCACATGGAGCACATGCAGGTATCATATGGAGACGTCCTGAAGTGTCTCGGCGTCGAGAAAAGCCACAAGAACGCCCATACATTGTATAAGAAAGTGCTCAAAGTGTACGTGGCTCTCCAAGCCCAAGACTGCGGCGCCAGGTTGCAAGATGAGACACTACTCATCCGACTGCTGGAGTTCATGCTCACCGACGCGCCAATTGGTGTCGGTGAGGGAAATCGGGACCCATGCGCCGTGCAAGCATCCCAGATGAACCGCGGAGAGCTTGAAGCTAAACTTGTGCGATTCTGGGCACGGGCTGCGTAAAATTATACTGTAATCGCGTACAGTACTTCTGAGAATGCCAAAGGTGCAGATGCCGCTGTTCTACTTGGATAGAAACAAGTCTATTATAACTGTCGCTCAAATTAAACTCAAGCGAGAGTTTTTTTTTTGGGGGGGGGCTTCGGCCTGCAGAGGGTAGACCGTCACTTATGTTGGAATTTAAGTGAGGGCGGGGAGCGGTGCCAGTGTTCGGTACAGACAGTAGCTATAAGCAATGTCAACGAAGTCCATAACAATGGGTAAAAGGCAGACTTACGCGTAAATTGTGAACGTGAAATGCTAAAATGCCATTCATGTCCGAATGAACTCCCCGCGTCACATATGTTTCAACATAAGTACAGCGGGGGCGGTCAGTTGAGCAAATAGCTATAAGAGATGTCAATGAAGGTAAAAACGATATGTAAAGTACAAACTTACGCGTCAATTGTGAGAGCGAGTCGGGTCATAAGGTGTTATGGCGATAAAGGGGGCACACAGATCAGGTTCACGTTTCTCAACTTCAGCGGCGGCGGCCTTTGCGTTCAAGGGCTGATGACCCTCTGCGCTTTTGCCCTTGACGTCAGTGTATATATTATGAGTCCAGTCCTGCGTGTCCATTAGCAAGAAAGATCGATGTTGACAGTATATCTACATACCTCAATGCCAATGAGCCAACACAAATCCATGCATCCCCAAGTATGATCACCTTCGTCATACCAATCTGTTGTATAACCACGGTCCACACAGTTAAACTGTGTGGAGCACGGTCTTGACTGGATGGTCAATGTCCTGTCATCCTCACATATGCACACCCTCTCCCCAAAGCCGCTTTCTGTCCAGACGCTCCATCTGCCGATCATATCGTCTGTAGTCCTGGAGTTGGCTTTGCTGGGTCCTGTCGGATGGTCTGCACAGTTAAACTGTACAGAGCGTTTCAGAAATGTTATCTAGGGGGGGGGTAGTTAGTATAGGCAGGACGAAGGACATGACTTACATGACTTGTGACTTGAAGGTGGGCGTTCAGGGCAAAGGTAAAAATGCTTCCGTAGCATAACCATCCGGATGTTGATCCGCTTTAGGCCCTGACTACCCTAATATAGCAATTAATTAGGTTCCGCCTCGCTAACTTCAAGGCCTGAACCGTCATGTCGATCACCATCAAGTCCACCACCATTACCGTCTCCTTGCTTGTGTTTAACGCGGTGACGAATCAACCGCGCGCATAGCATTTTACTGATTACATATTCTACTAACGAGTCCCCATTGCCTTGTCCTCGCTTGCGTTTAACGCAGAGACGAATTACACACCTGGAGTTCATTCGGAGGCACGGTTCAGAATTTACACGTAAGTTTGTCCTTTACCCATCGTTCTTCCATTCCTTGACGTCTTTTATAGTTATCTCCTGAACCGAACACCCCCACTCTCGCTTATGTTTCAACATGAGTGACGCAGGGAGTTCATTCAAACGCGAATCGGCATCTCACGTTCACAATTTACGCGTAAGTTTGGCCTTGACACATCGTTATCGACTTCATGAACATATTTTATAGCTACTCCCTGAACAGAACCCTGATGCCGGTGCACCCTCTGCCGGCCAATCCCCTCCCCCTCGGACATTCCACCACCCTCGCTTGAATTTAATTTGAGCAGACAGTTGTATCTAGAATTCATGTTGACCTGTAGGACCACTTGGATATGCACTTCCGTCAAAACCGCAAAGCCAATCAGAACATCGGGTGTGGGCACAGTCGCAGTTGGTTCATTGGTGTTGAGGTATACTGACCAGTGTCGATCCTTCTTGCTCATATGGACACGCAAAACTGGACCCATGATATATACACTGACACCAAGGGCAAAAGCGCAGAAGGCTGCCGCTGCCGAAGCTGAGAAGCGCGATGCTGATCTGCGTGCCCTGTTCATTGTGTTACCACCTGGCGACGAAGCCAAGCCCATCTCTTGCCCTATATGCAAGGAGACCATCAAGTCGGAATTCCTTGAAGATGACAAAGATTGGGTGTGGAAAAACGCGATTCTCAAAGACGATAAGGTATGATATTCACTGTTATCTGCCCAATCCGGCTGAGATTCATGGGTATTCCATGCAACTTGCCATGCGGAAGCCGTCATGTTGACGAACAGCTTGGCCGCCCGACTGCGCCATGAAGTCGGGTCACACAGTAGATCTGGTGCTCTGCAATACCACTCTTTTTCTCCTTGAAAATCATAATTATACTCCGCTGGGGGCAGTCCCTATACTACTTGTACTCCAATTATATTCTTGTTTTTATGGAATACCCACTCTGCATGGCTGGCACCTCCTAAACTCAGCGCGTCTAGCTCTTCAACCCTTGTCAAACATTCACCATCCCCCATCGCGCAAAGCACGAAAGGCAAGGTTGAGAGCGAAGAGTCTTCTACGCACACTGAGGCGGATGGATCACCGCCAGTTAAAAATTAGCAACTGTGACATAACATTGTTCTAACATTAGAATATAGTTTATTTATCACATTAGCATCGTGCATTTGTACTACTCCTATGTATAATCATGTAGAGAGTACCGGAAATCTATTCCCACCCCGCCATTCCATTGCATTCACAGATTTGTAGGATACATCGGTTGTTTGCATGACAAAATTGTGGCTGGTTAGTTGCAGTGTGATTCTTGTTGTCCTACTTATCCACATTATTGTTCCGTTGTAATTCACAAGTAGTACAGCCCCAATGCGATCTATTCTTCTCATTATCCACATTCAAGTCGCAAGTTTGATGTCCACAGGATAGGCAAGTCATGCAGCTGTCTGACATTGCTTTTATTATAGCTGAGGGCGATATATATGTAATACACGGCGTGATGCGAGTAGAAAAAGAAGCCAGTCACCGAACTATAGCGAAAATGTAGTATCTAGAATGCCCACCGCTCTCCGCCTTCGCCCTCACCGCAATCTAAACAACTTCTTGAGGGATGCCCAGAATCTGTGCTTCCGCGACAACTGCATATCAGTCTATTAGCGAAGTGCGTGGAAGTACGCGTCATTAGTATATATCTTGATGCCAATATCGTGAACCTCATTGTGGACCTTGTGGTCGCGCGTCTGACCAGGCGGCTGTTGATTCGATTCAGGAGCTGCTGGTGAGGAGGTCGTCGCGTCAATATCGCACAAAGCCACTATCGCGCAAGGAACTCACCAGACTGCACTATGTAGTAGTTGTTGTTGACTATATTGATTATAGTCGTATTGCCGTTGTTCGTAATGGTGCAGTCGCCGTTGACGTTGTACACCTTGCCCTGGTTGTGTACATTTGATGTGGCGTAGTTCGATGTCGCCGGTGCAGACATTTGGGGGCAGCGATGGTGTATCGAGGAAAGTTGTTGAGAAGTGGCCACATCGAACGTTCGATAAAGCACCAACAGAGCTACGGATGATGAGCAAACAGACCAAGTTCGTTGTTGGAAGGCAGCCTGGTCGGTGGCTTTCTGCCGCGACTTTGTTCAGTTGGTCTCACCTTCGACAAATAATCGCCGCCGCCGAAGTTGAGCAACGTGATGCTGATCTGCGTGCCCTGTTTATTGTTGTAAGTCATAATTTCTTGAATGTGACACAGATTGGGTGTGGAAGAACACGATTCTCAAAGATGATAAGGTATGTTCTTCTCTGTTGTCAGCCTTTTAGCTGACAGCGGAAAGGACATTGGAGACGGTGTTGTAAGACTATGGTCTATACAGTTGAACTGTACAGAGCGCGGGTACATCTACATATGTATACTATGGCTAAAATCGTGCTGGTTTCTTCGTGTGACATAGACGGGCGCCCGTAATGAGGCGCCACAAATTGATTTTTTTTTGGCTTTTTACGGGTTTGGTTTGGTTTGGTTTTCATTGGTCGTCGCGTGTGAGCACAATGCTCGATCTGCTTCATTTCTTCGTCGTCTTTCCTTTGTGCGAGTGTGGGCATCCCCTGCCATGCTCCGATCCTGTTTCTTCGGCCCGTGTCCCTGCGCGCTTAGCGTGCTTCATGACCGTGGCTGTGATTTCGCCCATCTCTCCTCACTCCTTCCTCTTGCCCTTCTTTGCCACTGGTTCTGGTAATGTCATCATCCCGTAGCGCACCCCCTCTCCCAGGTCGCTATCTGTCCAGGAGCTCCGACCGCCGATCATATGGTCTGCAGAGTCAAAACTGCACAGAGCAAGTTTGCCCTGTTGGGTCCCGTTGGACGGTCTGCACAGTTAAACTGTGCAGAGCGCTGAATAAATCATATCTACAGTGAGACGAGGTAGTTAGCATGAGGATGAGAAAGGTAGGGACTTACTGTTTATGCAACTTGAAGGTGGGTGTTCAGGACAGGTTATAATACATCTGTATGCATAACCATCCGGGATATTCTATTCTGCTTTAGGCACTGACCACCCTAATACAGTAATATGAGGGCTAATTAAGTTCCGCCTCGCTAACCTGAACCATCAGGTCGATCACCACCAAGTGCACCACCACCATCACCGCCAACCCCTTCCTGCTCTCTCCAACACAACTACTCACCACGCTAGCCCATGATAAGTCCCCCCCCCACAGAAATTATTATTCTACTCACGACCAGCCCCGGCCCATTACCGTCTCCTCGCTTGCGTTTAATGCAGTGACGAATCAAACACGCACATTCAGAAGCAAATTGCTTTTGGCATTTTACTGATTGCATATTCTACTAATGAGTCCCCATTCCTTTGTCCTCGCTTGCGTTTAACGCAGTGACGAATTGAATCTTTACCCATTGTTCTTCCCTTCATTCACATCTCTTATAGTTATTCGCTGAACTGTACGGCCCCGCCCTCCCTTACGTTTTAGCATAAGTGATGCGGGGAGTTCATTCAGACGTGAATCACATTGTGGCCTCTCACGTTCACAATGGATGGGGAAGTCTGCCTTTTACACATCATTATTGACATATTTTCTAGCTACTTTCTGGCCTGAACGCTGTCGCCGATCTACCCTCTGCTGGCCAAGCCCCTCCCCCTTGGACATTCCACCACCCTCGCTTGAATTTAATTTGAGCAGACAGTTGTATCTAGAATTCATGTTGACCTGTAGGACCACTTGGATATGCACTTCTGTCAAAACCGCAAAGCAAATCAGAACATCGGGCGTGGGCACAGTCGCAGTTGGTTCATCAGCGTTGAGGTATGTAGATATACTGTCAAGTGTCAATCTTTCTTGCTCATAAGGGACACGCAGGACTGGACCCACAATATATACACCGACATCAAGGGCAAAAGGGCAGAAGGCCATCAGCCTTTGAACGCAAAGGCGGCCGCCGAAGTTGGGAAATGTGATGCTGATCTGCGTGCCCTGTTCATTGTTGTACCACCTGGCGACGAAGCCAAGCCCATCTCTTGCCCTATATGCAAGGAGACCATCAAGTCGGAATTCCTTGTAGATGACGAAGATTGGGTGTGGAAAAACGCGATTCTCAAAGACGATAAGGTATGTTATTCACTGTTATCTGCCCCTTCTAGCTAATATTCCAACACCACATCCATAGGTATTTCATCCGACTTGCCATGCGGAAGCCGTGTCGTCGACCAACAGCTTGTCTGTTCGCCTGCACCATGAAGTCGCACACAGTTGATCTGGCACTCCGGAATACAACTCTGCACGGTCGACACCTCCCAAACTCAGCTCATCTAGCTCATCAACCCTCGTCAAACATTCACCATCTCCTATCACGCAAAGCACGAAAGGCAAGGTTGAGAGCGAAGAGTCTGCTACGCACACTGAGGCGGATGGATCACCGCCGATTAAAGATTAGCAATTGCGACATAACATTGTTCTAACATTAGATTTTAGTTTCTTTATCACTTTGGCATCATGCATTTGTACTACTCCTGTGTATAATCACGTAGAGAGTACCGGAAATCTATTCTCACCCCGCCATTCCCTGGCATTCACAGAATTGGAGGCGATAAAATGATGGGGACATGTTCGCTTTTCATTTCGCGTGTTTCGCGTTGCCAACTATAACTATCTACTCTGTACAGTACCCTGATCTGTAGCCTCCGATATTAATTTATTGGCAAGCTCAAATCCAAATCATCTTATGAAATGAGTTTCAGGCAAGGGAGTCTATTGATCTGTGTATGTTACATTCGAGGCGGCTCTCCCTTTAAATCACAAGGGAGGTTTGGTAAGATCAGCGGGCGCAAACTAAGACCTTCTCGCACCGGAGTACTCTAACGAGATGAGGGCTAACTTATATATTCCATTAGACAACACGAACATACGGTTCAAAGAGTCCATTAATGATCCTTGTAATATATTTTGCCAGTTTCATGCTTTTTTATGTAGTTGAAGGTATTTTACATCAGTGGTAGATTCATTGTAAGGTCAGATCGAGGTGGGGTCCTTGATTGCTTTTGCGGATAGTTCGCGAATGGCTTTCATGAATCGCGGTGTGTTTTTGTAGAATTGCAATGTGCTCCTCCATTCTGCGCGACGTCATTGGGCCAGTTCGCTTTGGGGTCCATCTCGTTCTCTAGCTCCCAATCAAGCTCATCAAGCTGTTCGTCATAATTTTCGATGGTGTGGCGCAACTGCACATCCCTGTCTGCGGGTGGCTCGTAGGTGAAGGTGTCCTCAACGGCCATGGGCTGCAGGTGAAAAGAGTGTCAGGGAGGTGCTGTCAGGGCAAAGAGTAAACTCCCGCACCAAGGGGGAGCGGTAAGAATCAGAGTCCATTATGGAATCGGCGTCGCCCTGCGATATTACCATGTGAGTGGATGACACCCATCAGATGCTTTTTGTGACTTACTGTGAACCCTGCACATGCCTCGCTGCAGCTATCGACGATGTTGTCTTGGTCGAGGAGTACATTACTCCAGAAGCGGTCAGCAAAGCACGCATGTAATGAGTGGGGAACGGGTGGCACAGGAGAGGGGAAAGGGGCAAATTGATGGATGGGGCCGAGGAGATGACCACACTTGGGTGCTGATTTTAGGTTTTAATCAATAATCGGAGTGCGAATAAATATTGTTTATAACCACGTACCGATGATCACAACATGTCCACCATCTTGTCCTTCGATCGGGTTCTTCTGCTTCGAAATCTTCTTGACCTCGCTGGGAATGAGCTCAGGGGATTGGAGGACCACGCGCTTCATGGACAATGTGTCTGATTTCCCGCTAATCGTCGCCTTAACAAGGACCCAGTTCAGTTCTCTGAATAGCGGGTTTGACAACTCGGGACCTTCCGCCGGGAGTGTGAGGTTCACTCGGGCAAGCCCAGATTTGATAATTGAGTTCAGCAGGCGCCAAATGGGAGTTTGAGGGTCATGCGCCGATGGTATGGATAACCTGAACACCAAGCCGAGCTCGTCGGCCTTGGTATAGAACCGCTGCCAGTCGTCGATGGGCAGAATCACCCTGGTCTGGCTGCTGTGGTCCAGCGAGTTTAAATGAGCCTCAGCGAGCTATGGGCCAAGGTCAGGGGCACAGCTGGATGCTCTCAATAGCGAGAGTACTCACGCAGGTAGGTTTAAAAAGGATCCACCAATTCTGGTCTGTGTTCACCTCCGTGGCCGGGAATGGCCTCGTGTTGCCCGAGCGCCTGGAGCCTGGTCCGGACGACGATCCAGCAACTGCATTGTCAGCTGCTGATTCGGCATTGTGACGCTCGTAGTTTTGAATGCGGCGCGCATTGGCGTTGGGGTGCGCCGGGCTCCCTCGTGCTCCTTGACGGGTGGCGGTGTGTATGGGCGCAAGATGTGTGCTTGCTGGTGGCCTGGCAGCTGGCTGGTAGGTGAGTATCGGCCTGGCTAGTGCTATAAACTATGATCAGCGAGTGAGTGCATGGAGATGTGGTGGGCCTGACCTGACACGGTCGCCGGTATGGGTCTGGGATAATGGCATTTCAGTGGATGTGGTGCGGAGCATGACTATGCTGGACTCACTGCCTAGGGGCGCCTAACGAGTTGGGGGGGGGATTCACATTGTGTGCCCGCAAGGCAGCTGAGTATATGCAGAGGGTGGAGAACGTCCAGCTATCATCAGACTGGGAAAACAGCAGGCTTTGATAAAAGTAGGATGAGAAGGAAAAAAAGGAGTGTGCACCGAAAAAAAACCTCCCACAGCTGGTGCCCGGGTGGCCACCCCGGTTCATATATTCCATTGAAGTGTGGGAGGGAGGCGCCGCCTCGCGCTGGTGATAAATCCACCCGTGCTTGCATGCCTCGCAAGTATCCCGCGGGAGGCGGGGCATCTGGACAAGCAGTTATGAGCAAGACAGAGGTAGAACAGGTCCATACGCACATTGACCACCGTCAGGGGCATCCCCGGGCGCGGATTGGCCGCCCATTGTGCACATGGTGAATGTGCGGCTGCACAGAGATTGCAGCTCCCCCCTACTGTACAATGGAGGTGGCATGAAGGATGGATGTCGGTGGTGTGGAAATCGAAGGACAGATGGCGAGGGGCAAGACTGGATGTGGTAAATTTGGAATTCGAACACCTAAAACATCGCCACATTAGCACCAGTGCCACCACAGAATGGCTGCCGGAATGGGATGATTGTTGTGGCTCAGTGCATGCGGTATCAGGCGGTATCGGCTGATGCTAAACCCGTTTGGGGTTATGCCACGTGCCTCATCAGGCGCAGATACAGAAATAGATGTGGAGCGCCTCCTTGGCATTTGGCGGCATATGGCCACCAAAGGCGGCGGCAGGGGGTGGCGGAGGTCAGGAACATCAAAATCACTCTTTACACCAGATGTGACCATAGAGGATCAGAGAGGATCAGAGCTGATCAGCGAGGATTAGTTCACAACATTTTTTTTAAATTCACCAAGGGGGTCGCGGGACTTTTATAGAGCACATGGGGTCTAGTTAGTTAGTTCAACCTCAAGCTCGTTACAAAACTTTTGGACCTGGCTAAAGGCACCGAAGTGCCACCCCCCTGACCTGCTGTTCCTCCGCGAACCATATGTCCCCTCTTTCCGAGCCTTGTCGCGTCGCCCCACCTCCTCTTTCCAACCTCGTATGTCGAGCTGCCCCACGCGCGCGCTCGCTTCGGAAACCCAACCTGCCAATGCCATGAAAAGCGTGAAATCACCACGTCATACAGCCTATTCCAAGACAATGGCTGGCGCCTCACAGGGCTGCGCCCATGGACGGCCGGGGAAGGGAGGGCGAGGATGGGTGAAAGAACGGGGGACGGAATAATGAAGGAGAGAAGTAGAATTGATGCTGCCAGGTACGCACCCGCACCCGCCTCCCCCATGGCACACATACAAACACTCGCGGGCTTCTCTAGCAGCCTCTGTCGATGCTCCGCGTATCAACGCAGCCACCGGGTGTGATTCAGCCCCCTGCGCGCCTCAGCTTCTGTGCTCGCAATCCCACTTCCCCAGCATTGCACCAACATGATGCTCAGCGGTCCCACCGCTGCATGCACATCCACAGGGCCAGCAGCCATGGTCGACATCGTGGAAACTGTCGCCCTCAGCACACCGCACCCGCCAACGTCTCCACCGTCGTCACGCTCAACCTGTGCCCGCAACGCACAATGCGGATCCTCGCACGACTGTCTCACGACATGCGAGTGTCCCACCCGCGAAACAACTCGTGCACACGAAATACACAAAGGCCCCCTGGGATCCCACACGCGAGCTCGTTCAGCTCGCATCCCCAACGCAACCTAACCGTCCGCGCGAGCTCATCACACCGGTGTTGCACGCCTTTCCAATGTCGCGCTAACACGTGCACACTCGCTCCCGCTGCCACAGCGCCATCCCGGTCGGCCGTACGGGGACCCCTGCCGCCCAGTATGCGCAGCACAGCTTCCTCGCCTGCCAAAATTTCTTTGCACGCCCGCCCGCACTCACGGCTGTCACATTGCGTCGGCGCGCCGTACACTCCCGCCACTGCCCGGCCACCTACACCCCCCGGCAGGCACCCCCTTGGTACGCCTGTGTTGTATCTGACTTCGACATATCTCACTCGCCACGACATATCTCGCTCGCCACGGCACCACTGTCCAAGTGGCTCTACAAAGCCGACGTCAACACTCACGTGTGCCGCATTGCATGCTCGAATGCCAGCATCCATCTTGGCAAGCTTGGGCAGAAGGGGGGATGTTTATAGTCCAAGCTATCATTTTATGTCTATATGCTTGCTATCATCTACTTATGCTTCTAATATGACCATTATACCTCCTTTTCGGACTATAGCGCACTCCTTACAGACTTATCCGAGAATTCGGAGGTTATTAATCTAATCAATTACCCGATATGGTAATAGATAAGATAATATAGTTAGTTAGTTCAGCCTTCGAGCAGTTACAAAACTTTTCGACCCCATATACTGGCTAAAGGTCCCGCGACCCCCTTGAAATTCACAGCCGAGAGCACAAAAATTGTATAAATTCAGGTTGTGATCCTGTATGATCAGTTGTGATCACAATCCTAAGATTTTTTCCGACGTGATCATAGAGGATCCCACAGGATCACAAGTTCACAACATTTTTTTTTCATTTTCAGGGTTTTGTCCGAGACGGGCAATCATACTCATTTCATCCAAAGTCCGACCCGGGATGTAGTGTCATTGTCTCTCTAGGAGTGAGTTATATTAGAAATCTGTGCTAGGATAATACTGGGATAGCGTGATTTTGAATATTTCGCATGTTGCACCAGTGTGAGCGGCGAAACCGACATTTGCGGTTGAAGTTGAAGCTCGGTATATATGAACCACGTGTCTTGTTACCTAGTTCAGTCGCCCGTGCACTTTGTATTTCTAAATTCTCTTGTGGTACCAACGCCAGTATTGAGCCATCTCTTGCTTCCTTGGTCTGATCCCTCATTTAATTCGTCATCGGGCCTCGCTATCTAGCTGTCAACTTAGTCCGACCCGTTACATCTGGTTACGATCACCTCTCGAAATAACCTTGCATGCCAGTCGATCCAACAACATACATCTTCGATGCCCTCTGCTAGTACTAGTGCTGTAAGGCTTCTCATCTGTATGTTTCATCTCGATGGGAAACCAGATCTAACAATACACTCAAAGGTATTCCACACGACTCACGCGGGCGGCAATGCCCAGATCAATAACGTCAATGGCGACTTACACGTCGTCCAAAATGTGTATACGATGACCCCCGATCAAAGTAATCCAACGATAGCCGATGTCTATCGATCGTCAGCTGAATGAAATGGCATTTTAGAACACAGAATCTACGAATGGCTGGCTGCGCCGGACAGCTCAGGCAACTTTCTGGCAGCGCGGGAGAAGCATCACGACCAGACAGGCGCCTGGTTTATCAAGGGAGACGATTATATTACATGGAAGGAGACGCCTGACTCGGCACTTTGGGTCTATGGAACTCGTGCGTCTGTCATTGTGATCTATCAGTCTCAATACTGATTGCGTCTTCTGCAGCGGGCTGCGGGAAAACAATAATATGGTGAGCTGGCATCGTCTTTCTCAACTATCACTTGGACAGACGGTGACATTTTGAATTCCAAGCTCGACTGTCATCGAGGAAACACAGCTACGCTGTTCAGAAAATCCTGCCTACGCATGCGCCTATTTCTTTTTCGACAATAGAAACGCACAAACAGATCAGGCGTTGCACGACAAGCTAATCCGCTCGATTATACAGCAACTATGTGATCAGTCGGACGGCGTGCCTGCACCACTGGTTGAGATTTATGGAAGCGGGCGCCAGCAGGTATCTATCGCTTCACTGCAGAGTACGCTACAGAAGATCATCGGCGGATTCGAGCGCACCTACATCATCATAGACGCGCTCGACGAATGCACCAATAGGGAGAAGGTGCTGGCATGGATCGACGAGCTGATAGAATGGAAATCGGGGAAGGTTTCTATCTTGTTTTCCAGTCGCCCGGAGCACGATATCACGGACACACTCCGAGGGATAGCCTATATGGCTCGGGTTACCCTCAACAGCAAGCTCGCAGACAACGATATCGAGACGTTTCTCGATGCGATGCTGTCCAAGATGATCAAGTGGAATCGGCAATTAATAGCGCGCGTCAGAGAATTATTGATTACGGACGCAGATGGCATGTGCGTATGATTTCAGCCAGACCATAAGTTGAAAAGCGCTGATAATCTGGTAGGTTCCGATGGGTCGCTTTACAGATGGAAGCACTTTCAAAGTGTCGCACTCCGAAGGCCGTAGAAGCCCAGCTTCAATCACTACCCAAGGATCTGGATGGGATGTATGAACGAGCCCTTCTCGACCACCCTAATCAGGTGGAGCTGAAACAGTTCCTTATCTGGCTGGCATTTTCCATCCGTCCTCTTAAGCTTCGAGAGTTAGCTGATGTCGTCACGATGGACGTTCCGTCGAACGGCCTGCCCTGCTATGATCACAATCTCAAATACTTTTCTCCCTCGGACATGCTGGCTGCGTGCTCCACCTTTGTTACCGAGCTTGAAGGTACAAACCAAAACAATTATCGTGGCATTTATATCATTTAATAACTGTGTAGGGACGGTCAAGCTCGCTCACATGTCCGTCAAGGATTATCTGGTATCCGACCGTCTGAAGAACGGCGCAGCATCTTATTTCTGCATCAATGCTATGCTTGCTCACTCAATGATCACCAAGGCATGTCTGGCGTATGTGTTCCATTTGCGGACTTTCTCTCTTCACAAGGCTGTATTGGAACACTTCCCATTGGCAAATTATGCGGCCCAACATTGGATAAACCACATGCGCTCTGGAGGCGGTGAAGACGAGCACCTCACGCAAATGCTGGACTGCATCTTCTCGTTTGGCATGGAAAGCGCATTAGCCAACTGGATTCGCTTGGACGATCCAGATCAATCTTCGTGGGAGCGCATAACCTTTGGAAAGCCTCCTGCAGAAATAGCTGCGACGTTATATTATGCTTGTATCCATGGTCTACAACGGATAGCACAGCAGCTCCTGATAGGCGGCGCACCGGTAAATGCGGAAGGAGGCAAATACGGAAATGCGCTGCAGGCCGCATCACAGTCTGGCTACGACGCTGTAGTCCTGTTGCTGCTTGAGAAGGGCGCGGATGTGAATGCGCAAGGAGGGTACCACGGGATCGCGCTGCAGGCCGCATCTGAGGGAGGCCACGATGGCATCGTCAAATTGCTACTTGAGAAGGGGGCGGATGTGAATGTGCAAGGAGGGAGCCGCGGGAACGCGCTGCAGGCCGCATCTGAAGGTGGCCACGATGCCATCGTCCGGTTGCTGCTCGAGGAGGGCGCGGATGTGAATGCGCAAGGAGGTTTGTACGGAAACGCGCTGCAGCGCGCATCTTACGCAGGCCGCGATGCCATCGTCCGGTTGCTGCTCGAGCACGGCGCAGACGTGAATGTGCAAGGAGGGTACTGCACAAACGCGCTGCAGGCTGCATCTACCACAGGCCGCGTTGTCATCATCCGGTTGCTGCTCGAGCGGGGTGCAGATGTGAATGCGCAAGGAGGGTTCCCCGGAAACGCGCTTCAGGCCGCATCGCTGCACCCCGATGCCGGAGTTGCCCGGTTGTTGCTGGAGAACGGTGCAGACGTGAATGCGCAAGGAGGGCACTATGGGACCGCGCTGCAGGCCGCATCTGTGGGAGGCAACGCTCACGTCGTCCAGTTGCTGCTCGATCAGGGCGCAGATGTGAATACGACAGGAGGATTGTATGGCAGCGCGCTGAAAGCAGCAATCAGATGGGACCACGAACTGATCGTGAAGCTACTACTCGAGCACGGTGCCATCGACGAGGATTCACAGGAGGATGAGAGTGTTCGCTGGGAAGACGACGAGAATATTAATGAAGAGGAAGATGACGAAGTGGCAGGTAGCGCGGGTATCGAGGGAGATGATAGTAGCGGTAACGGTTCGGAAGACGAGTGGGCATCGGCAGAGGAGGGTACTGAGGATCCTTAGCACCGAAGATTCGAGATATATAATAGTCTCACGTGCACATTGTCTGGCATGGCTTGGAATTATTGACAGTTATGTGTGCTGCCTCGCTTAAGCGTTAGTTCATGTCCCAGCCGGGATATTTCGCGTACCTCGCAAGCATTCAAGTGCGCCACTGATGTAGATTTGTTTGAGATTAGTATCGACTCAATGTTTCCATGTTTGCGATGGGTCTCACTGTAGGAGGTTGTCAAGTGTT
Organism: Athelia psychrophila; assembly: GCA_001630335.1. Classification (NCBI taxonomy): domain Eukaryota; kingdom Fungi; phylum Basidiomycota; class Agaricomycetes; order Atheliales; family Atheliaceae; genus Athelia; species Athelia psychrophila. The sequence goes on along the minus strand of KV417551.1, from coordinate 247,548 downwards.
GCCACTGGCCCCGTCCCCTAACCCAACCTACACTATTGCTCACTACTTGTAAGAATCTTAGTTACATGCCGCTCACACTGAGTGTCGAAATCCACATTGTACCAAATCGCATATATCTTTGTCCGGACTCGGGATGTAGCTGTCAACGCGCCACAGGCTGAAGCGGTGGGAAGGTTGTCGTTGTTCGTAGTTATTCAAATATTCATGTATTATTATATCCGCACATTTATCTCAAGCTTCATCCGCACTCGTACTCAGATCGGTGTCGTTCAGCGCTCAGTGCTCATCGCGGCGCGCCCTGTTCGGGTTCCCTATTGCGACTCTCGTAAATCAAACATATGCTGCACACCTTTAAATTTGCAGGCATGTACACATCCAAGACGTGTATGCCGCAGGGCTCGGCCAGGGCCAGGATAGATGCCTACGCAGTTTCAACTGAGAAAGGAGTGTACAAGTTTAAAATTGATGTCGTTCTGATGATCCGGATGGTTCTAGATGTCAAGATGGCAGATATGAGTAATCCTTTGTGAGATTGACGGGTGATGGCAAAGTACCAATTGGTGGGCGAGGTGGTGGCGGGAATCTGTGTCACTCACTGGTGGCGCGGGGATGTGCACAAATGAACCATATACGTAGTGCCGTCCATGGCAGAATTCGAAGTCGACCAAGCAAACAAACCCGCCGTTGCTGCTGCTGCTGCTGGGTCATCGAACGGCATTCCCGACGGCGGTCATCTCGGCGCCCCTTTAACCTTTCTCGCGCCATCTTCGAATTCAAACTGCGTCATCGCCGGGCCGTCGAAGGCCGTCGATCGACCTCGAGCATGATTGGCGCCCCGATCATTTTTGATTTCAACTTGTGTTCCTCGATGTACGCATTCGGACGTGGCGCCAGGTTCGTGTTCGGATTCCACCTTCCAGCTCTTTTCGCGGGGTATCCTGGCGGGGTCACTCCACTGCAGCGCAGGGAGAAACGATGACAAGGAAATCAGAAAGAGGGACGTGGTTTAGGTAAAGGGCACATCTGAATGACTGATTCGCGACCAAGGCGGGCTGCAGATCCTTTCCCAGGTCCGAGAACCCCGACCCCGTGCCCTTCGAATTCTTTCGCCATCTCGCCACCCTTTCCCACCCGCCACCCAGTCCATATAAATACCCGCCTCCCGCGTGCGTGTCCCCCAATCCCCCTCAGGACCACCCACCCTCTTTAAACCCCCACTCCGCACCTCGTCCTTACCGCAACGATGAAGTCCTTCGCCCTCGCCACCCTCGTCCTCGCCGCCTTCGCCGCCGCCGCCCCCACCAAGCCCGCCGCGTCCGCCGCCATCACGGACACCACCGTGCTCAATTTCGCGCTCACGCTCGAGCACCTCGAGAACGCCTTCTACGCGGGCGCGCTCAAGAAGTTCTCCGCCAAGGACTTCACCGACGCCGGTCTCCCCGCGTACGCCCGCGGCCGCTTCGAGGAGGTCGCAGGTACGCCCTTTCCTCTCTCTTTTCTGCCATCTCTTGCTGACGATGTGCGACTTGATTCCACTTACAGCCGCCCACGTGAAATTCCTCTCCGACGCGCTGGGCAAGGATGCCACCGCGGCGTGCACCTACTCCTTCCCGTACACCTCCCCCGCGTCCTTCGCCGCGCTCTCGCAGACGCTCGAGGGCGTCGGCGTGTCCGCCTACACCGGCGCCGCGCAGTACATCTCCTCCAAGGCGTACCTCACCGCCGCCGCGTCCGTGCTCTCCACCGAGGCGCGCCACGCGAGCTGGGTCGCGAGCGCGGTCGACAAGGTCGCGGGGTGGAGCGGCCCGTTCGACGTCGCGCTCGGGCTGGACAGCGTGTACTCGCTCGCGGCGCAGTTCATCACCAGCTGCCCGAAGAGCAACCCCGCCCTGCCCGTGAAGGCGTTCCCCAAGCTCGCGTTCCCTGCGGGCGCGAAGCCGGGCGCGACGGTTAGCGCTGACGTTCGACGTGCCGAAGGGGAAGAAGGCGGAGGATCTGTATGCGGCGTTCTACACCGGCGGCGGGACTGAGTACGCGAAGGTCTCGAGCGCGAAGAAGGTCACGATCCCCAAGGTGCGTTCCTTTTCCCTGCTGTCTGCTTTATTTTGGGTGTTGATCTCTATTTCTTGCAGGACCTCATCGGCACCGTGTACGCGGTCATCACCACCAACGGCACCGCCTCGGCCGACGCGAACACCGTCGCGGGCGTCGCCGTGCTCGAGTTCGAGTTCGACTCGGCGGGCAAGCTCATTGCTTGATCGCGTATTCACCGAACGCTTCAGACTTCAGCTATCTGCATGTCTGACCATCTACT
>KV417551.1:166010-244570 GCA_001630335.1 Athelia psychrophila | reverse complement strand
TCGTCCCACGTCTACACTTACGCGTTCCTCCCATGATGCCGTTGCGCGACGTTCAGCGTAGAAGCTCTCCGGTGTTAATGTAGCAGGCCAACAACGAGCTCGTCCCGCGCCTACACTTACGCGTTCCTCCCATGATGCCGTTACGCGACGTCCGGCGTAGCAGGCCTCCGGTGCTAAGGTAGTAGGCCAACGACGAGCTCGTCCCACGTCTACACTTACGCGTTCCTCCCCTCATGCCGTTACGCGACGTCCGGCGTAGAAGGCCTCCGGTGCTAAGGTAGCAGGCCGACGACGAACTCGCCCCACGTCTACACTTACGCGTTCCTCCTATGGGACCTTCGCGCGACGCTCCGCGTAGACGCCGCCCCGTGTTAAGGTAGCAGGTCAAAAACGAGCTAGTCCCGCGCCTACACTTACGTGTTCCTCCCTACATGCCGCCTTTACGCGACGTACTACGTAGTCTATTTCCGGTATAACAGTAGCAGGCCGACGACGAGCTCGTACCACGTCTACACTTACGCCTGCCTCCTTATATGCCTTTACGCGACGTCCGGCGTAGTGTCCCTCCGGTGCTAAGGTAGCACGCCGACGACCAACTCGTCCCACGTCTGCACCTACGCGTTCCTCCTACCATGCGGTGGCGCGACGTTCGACGTAGACGCCGCCCGGTGCTAAGGTAACAGGCCAAATAACGAGCTAGTACACGCGTCTACGCTACCTTTGTTGTTCTAAGCCTCTTTTACCTAACTGGCTGCCACGATAACTGCCCCTAAAACCCCTCCTACTCTCGTCGCTGTCGCTTCTGCTACTCTCACTTCTCGTGCTATTGCTATTGCTTAACCGCCCTTCGAGCCTGTAGCTCCCCCTTTACCGTGGGTCGGGCGCCCTCGGTTCAGGAAGTCAACTGCGCGCGGACTCGGGAAGACTGGAACGTCGGTGGGATCCGCACCGAGCATCTTTCGCAAGAGCCAGGGGTCTACGCCGCCCACTGTAACTGAACGTAGCAAGTTTCGCGCGTACGACTACATTCTGAGGTACTATAATAGCGGACGCGGTTACGTGGTAAATGAACGGTAAAGTTTGACATGTTAAATAAAGTAATACAAAAGAGGTTCACAAGGAGTCTAAGGTAATACTGTATGACGACGTCCTAAGAGCGTGATAGGCGAACAGAAACATCCATGTTAAATTGGAACAACTACTTTAGCAGAAAGTCTTGGGTAGTTCCTAGAAAAATAAATAAAATTTTTAGTACAAATTGGAGGTAACCCCTCCTAAAGGGATACCATCTCCATATGATGAATATACATTGCATGCATAAAGTCTGGTCTATCGACATTGTCAAGCAGCAACCGGACGATGGTTTCGTGGCCTGTAGAAGATGCGGCCTGCAGCACGTTTCCGTAGAACCCTCCTTGCATATTCACATTTGCGCCCTGCTCGAGCAGCAGCTGGGTGATGTTATCGTGGCCTTCGCTAGATGCGGAGTGAAGCGCGTTTCCGTGCTTCCCTTGCGCATTCACATCTGCGCCCTGATCGAGCAAAAAGTGGACGATGGAATGGTGACCTTGCTTAGATGCGGCATGCAGCGCGTTGTCGTAGGCCCCTCCTTGCGCATTCACATCTGCATCCTGTTCAAGCAGGAGCTGGACGATGGCATCATGGCCTTCGGCGGATGCGGCTTGAAGCGCGTTTCCATACTCCCCTCCTTGCACATTCACATCCGCGCCCCTCTCAAGCAACAACCGGACTACGGCATCGTGGCCATAACATGATGCGGCCTGCAGTGCATTTCCGTACCTCCCTCCTTGCGCATTCACCGCTGCGCCGCCTATCAGAAGCTGCTGTGCTACTCGTTGTAGACCATGGAAAGACGCATAGTATAATGTCGCAGCTATTTCTGCAGATGGCTGTTCAAAGCTGTCGGAACTCCCCAAGTCATCTGGATTGTGCAAGCGAACCCAGTTGGCTAAGGCGCCCTCTTTGCCAAGCGAGAAGATGCCGTCCAACATTTGGGAGAGATGCTCGTCTTCCCCGCCTCCTGAGTGCATGTGGTGTATCCAATGTTTAGCGGCATAAGTACTCAATGGGAAGTATTTCAACACAGAGTCATCAATGGATGGAAATCTTCGCAGATGAAACACATATGCCAGGCATGTCTTGGTGATCATCGAGTGAGCAAGCATGGTGTTGATGCAGAAATACGATGCTTTGCCGTTCTTCAGACGGTCAGACAAGAGGTAATCTTTGACGGACATATGAGCAAGCTTGACAGTACCTAGACAGTTGTTAAATGATATAAATGGCATAATATTTGTTTGGATCTGTACCTTCAAGCTCGGTAACAAAGGTGGAGCACGCAGCCAGCATGTCCGAGGGAGCGAAGTATTTGAGATTGGGATCATAGCAGGGCACGCCGTTAGACGAAAAGTCCACCGTGACGACGTCGGCTAGCTCTTGAAGCTCGAGAGGACGGATGGAAAATGCCAGCCAAACAAGAAATTTTTTCAACTCCGCCTGATTAGGATGGTCGAGAAGGGCTCGTTCGTACATCCCATCCAGATCCTTGGGCAGTGATTGAAGCTGGAACTCTACGGCCTTTGGGGTGCGGCACTTCGAAAGTGCTTCCATCTGTAAAGCGACCCATCGGAACCTACCAGATTATCAGTGCTTTGAAACTTATGGTCTGGCTGAAATCATACGCACATGCCATCTGCGTCTGTAATCAACAATTCTCTGACACGCGCAATTAATTGCCGATCCCACCTGATCATCTTCAACAGCATCGCATCGAGAAATGTCTCGATGTCCCTGTCTGCGAGCTTGCTGTTGAGGGTAACCCGAACGATATAGGCCATGCACTGGACCGTGTCTGTGATATCGTGCTCCGGGCGACTGGAAAACAGGATATAAACCTTTCCAGCTTTCCATTCCATCAGATCGTTGATCCATGCCAACACTTTCTTCCTATTGGTGCATTCGTCGAGCGCGTCTATGATGATGTAGGTGCGCTCGAAGCCATCGATGATCTTCTTGAGCGTACTCTGCAGGGAAGCAATTGATACCTGCTGGCGCCCGCTTCCATAAATCTCAACCAGTGGTGCAGGCACGCCGCCCGACTGATCGCATAGCTGCTGTATAATGGAACGGATCAGCTTGTCGTGCAACGCCTGGTCTGTTTGTGAGTTTCTGTTGTCGAAAAAGAAGTAGGCGCATGCATAAGCCGGGTTTTCTGAACAGCGGAGCTGTGTTTCCTCGATGACAGTCGAGCTTGGAATTCAAATGTCAGGGTCTTTTCCAATTGGTAAGTGAGACAGACAATGCCAGCTCACCATATGATTGTTTTCCCGCAGCCCGCTGCATAAGACGCGATGAGTGTCGAGACTGCAAGATACCAACGACAGACTCACGAGTTCCGTAGACCCAAAGTGCCGAATCAGGCGTCTCCTTCCATGTAATATAATCATCTCCGTCGATAAACCAGGCGCCTGTCTGCTCGTGATGCTTCTCCCGTGCTGCCAGAAGGTTTCCTGAGCTGTCCGGAGCACCCAGCCATCGGTAGATTTCGCGTTCTAACATGCAACCTCATTCAGCTGACGGTTGATACACTGGCTACGGTGCGATTACCTTGATCTGGGGTCATCGTATACACATTTTGGACGATGTGGAAGTCACCATTGACGTTGGTGATCTTGGCGTTACCGCCCGCGTGAGTGTTGAATACCTTTCAGTGTATCATTAGATCTGGGCTCTCTCCAGAAAATACATATAGATGTGAAGACGTACAGCACTAGCAGAGAGCATCGGATATTGCTGTTGAGTCTCGATTGGCAAAATTGTTTCGAGAGGTATTAATCGTGATTAGACGCCCACTAGAGTGTGAATCTGTGTCGGAATATCAAGCATTCATGTCCTTCGTATATGGGTGTGCAGTGTAGATTGTTGTGCACGGAACTTCAAGCTTCAAGTTGCAAGATGGTCGTTTGTCGCAACAACCGATCAGGTGATCGAGGCTGTCAATATCTGCCACGTGCTCTGCTCTGTACCCTCTAAGTTACGACCAATCTGCAGTGCGCACTGCGCACCACTCTTTGATGGCTCAGGGCTTGTGACTTATAGGTCTTTATCGCAGGCCGAGACCATTAACAGCCTCTTCAAGAAACAGTCCCGCCCACAAACGAAGAACAAGCGCGTCGCACAGATCAAGGCCACGTCGCAGCCCACCAACAAGGCACCCACGCCTGCCTCCGCCTCCGACGCTGGCGAGGCAGTGCGCAGGGGAGCTGGAGCGGACGGGGCGTGCCACAGGAGTATCGATGGGTATCGGGAGCTGGGGGGATCACGCTCTCTGTTCCTGCGAGCCTCTTACCCCACCACCACCGCATGACAGAATGGAAGTGGATGCGGATGCGGGCGCAGGCCGAGGGAGGCCCGGGGAGGGGCTGCCGCCGCTATGCGATGTGCAGAGTTGTGGGGTGCAGAGGAAGTATCGATATCGACTCATTGGGAACGGACCATTTGAAGAATTTGAAGTTTGCAGCAGGTTGCATAGTGTATGTCGAATCTCAATCGCGATGACTGTGCCATATGCATGTTGTGCATTTCTTTACATTCTTATATACTAACTTCGGACTCGCATATGTTTAGATCTGGATGACAAGCTTTATGAATAATCATTTGTGCGAATGACGGGTGATGACAGAGTGCCAATTGCCAGGGCGGGGGGACCTGTGAGTCACTCACCGCTGGCACGTGGATGAGCAGAATCAAATCTCAAGTGCCCTGGGCCTCTTGTCGTGTAGTCCAAGGGCAGAGGTCGACCGAACAAACCAACCCACTGTCATTGACGCTGCTGCGTCATCGAATGGCATTCACCTGACGGCTCATCTCGGGCACCCCTTTAACCTTTCTCGCGCCATATTCGAGGACAATGTGCGTCATCGGCAAGCAGCTGACCCCGAGTGAGCCACTGACCGACCTCGAGCATGATTGGCACCCCGATCACTTGTAATTTCAATTTAGTCGACAGCTCGCTTGTATTCCTCGATGCACGCATTTGGGCGCGCCAGGTTCGTGTTCGGATTTTATCTTCCAGCTCGCGCTGCATCCTCTTCACGAGAATGCCTCTATTCACAAGCAGCATTCTTGTTTGACAGAATCCTTGTGTCCCGATGTCGCAGTATCGATATCGGCATCGGCATCGGCATATATATGAGCATGAATAGGCAGTGAGCCAAGCCTGGTGCACGCCGTGCCGTCGTCTGTCTCTCTAGAATTTAACGGTGTCTACGCGCGTTGCGCTCACGCACGAGAGACGGTAACGGTGGCGTGGCCCAATACCGGAGGGCATGGTGTGGGTCTGGCACGCGCGCTCATTCGGGGAAGTGGTGATGGGGAATGGGGATCAATTCGCGTGGATGTTGAGATGGAGAGGTCAAGGCGCGGGCGCACGCGGACTGGACACCTTCTGGGGGGACTCACTGTGTGCTGTACACAGTACGTAGCCAACGCAGATAGTGATCACGACCGGAGTGCGTCGCGCTGTCCGTTGACGCCATTTCCCTCTCGGATCTCCCTCTCCCTTCTTTTTGCTTGCTAGGACTACGGCCTAAGTCGAAATCAGTCCATCTGATGGCGCCAAGGAGTGCTCCGAAGCGGGCGGTGAGTGGTGAGTGGCCGTTTTGAACCCGTTGTAAATCATTCCACATTTCACATGTCGCATTCTTGGCTCACTCAGTAACGTAGGCCCCGAACCTCGGAGCGAGCAGGGCGCAATGAGCAGTGAGTGCTCGTTTTTTCGATTTGACTATGATCTAATTTATAATAAACTCGGTAAGTAATATATGCATGTGCATGCGCGTGTGCCAATTGGTCGATTACTGCATATCATGTCACATATCGCATAGCGCATGTTGTATCTTGCATTTCTCGCGGATCCAGGGACCACGGACGGGGATGCATACATGGTTGAATTGAAATCCAACCCCGAATCCCGATACACATGACGAATCATGTCCGGACTCCGTGCACTCTATATCAATGATAGCACGATGTATCTGTCTCGCAATCAGCACACAAGGCCTGTATTATGCACACAACTGTCTAGATCTGCATGGTGGCACGTGTGGTGGCGACCCGCGAGCTGGCGATCGGCACTATTCGTATAGCAATCCTTCCGGTCACTGCCAGTGGCACCTCATCAACTCATCCATGAGTTTTTAACCTTTGCCGTCGAGCTTCGAATGGCCATCAGCTCTCCTCGCCGTCGATGAGACGCCATTACTTATGGGCTCTCATTGCATCCAAAGTCCCGGGATTTCGTGTCATCGTCCTCTCTAGGAGTAAGTTATATTTGACATTTGTGCTAGACTAGTACTAGGATAGCTTGATTGTGAATATTTCGCACGTTACACCGGTTTGAGCGGCGAAACCGACGTTTGCGGTTGAAGTTGCAGTTCCATTGCCCTGCACGTGGACGTTAGGCTCGGTACATATAAATTCCACGTGTTTTGTTGCCTAGTTCAGTCGCCCGTGCTCTTTGTATTTCTAAATTCACTCGTGGTACTAACACTTTTATCCGGCAATCTCTTGCTCCCTTGCTCTGATCACTCATCTAACTCGTCATCGGGACTCGCTATCTAGCTGTCAACTTAGCCCGACCCGTTATTCGAAATAACCTTGTATGCCAGTCGATCCAAAAACATACATCTTCGATGCCCTCCGCTAGTACTAGTGCTGTACGTCGTCGCGTCTATATATGTTCTCTCGATAAGAAGCCAGATATAATGATGCACTCAAAGGTATTCAACACGACTCACGCGGGTGGCAATGCCCAGGTCAATAACGTCAATGGTGACCTCCACATCCAAAATGTGTATACGATGACCCCAGATCAAGGTAATCTTACAATACCCGATATGTATCGATCGTCAGCTGAATGAGGTCGCATTTTAGAACACAGAATCTACGAATGGCTGGCTGCTCCGGATAGCTCAGGCAACTTTCTGGCAGCGCGGGAGAAGCATCACGAGCAGACAGGCGCCTGGTTTATCGAGGGGGACGATTATATTACATGGAAGGAGACGCCTGGCTCGGCACTTTGGGCCTACGGAACTCGTGAGTCCGTCGTTGTGATCTATCTGTCTCGATACTTATTGCGTCTTCTGCAGCGGGCTGCGGGAAAACAATCATATGGTGAGCTGCCATCGTCTTTCTCAACTATCACTTGGACAGACGGTGACATTTTGAATTCCAAGCTCGACTGTCATCGAGGAAACACAGCTCCGCTGTTCAGACAATCCTGCCTACGCATGCGCCTATTTCTTTTTTGACAACAGAGACGCACAAACAGACCAGGCGCTACACGAAAAGCTGATCCGCTCCATTATACGGCAGCTATGTGATCAGTCGGACAGCGTGCCTGCACCGCTGGTTGAGACTTATGGAAGCGGGGGCCAGCAGGTATCTATCGCTTCCCTGCAGAGCACACTCCAGAAGATCATCAGTGGATTTGAGCGCACCTACATCATCATAGACGCGCTCGACGAGTGCACCAATAGGGAGAAGGTGCTGGCATGGATCAACGATCTGATGGAATGGAAATCCGGAAAGGTTTCTATCCTGTTTTCCAGTCGCCCAGAGCACGATATCACAGACACGGTCCAGTGTATGGCCTATATCGTTCGGGTAACCCTCAACAGTAGGCTCGCAGACAAGGACATTGAAACCTTTCTCGATGCGATGTTGTCCAAGATGATCAGGTGGAATCGGCAATTGATAGCGCGCATCAGAGCCTTGTTGATTACAGGCGCAGACGGAATGTGCGTATAATTACAGCTAGAATATGAGTTTCAAAGCGCTGATAATCTGGTAGGTTCCGATGGGTCGCTTTACAGATGGAAGCACTTTCCAAGTGTCGCACTCCAAAGGCCGTAGAGGCCCAGCTTCAATCACTGCCCAAGGATCTGGACGGGATGTATGAACGAGCCCTTCTCGACCATCCTAATCAGGCGGAGTTGAAACAGTTCCTTATGTGGCTGGCATTTTCCATCCGTCCTCTGAAGCTTGAAGAGTTAGCTGATGTTGTCACGATGGACTTTCCGTCGAACGGCCTGCCCTGCTATGATCCCAATCTCAAATACTTCGCTCCCTCGGACATGCTGGCTGCGTGCTCCACCTTTGTTACCGAGCTTGAAGGTACAAGTCCATACTATTTTCGTACCGTCAAGCTCGCCCATATGTCCGTCAAGGACTATCTGGTGTCCGACCGCCTGAAGAACGGCGGGGCATCATATTTCTGTATCAACGCCATGCTTTCTCATTCGCTGATCACCAAGATTTGTCTGGCTTATCTGTTCCATCTGCGGACTTTCTCCATTGATGACTCTGTGTTGGAACACTTCCCATTGGCTAACTATGCGGCCCAACATTGGACACAACATATGCACTTAGGAGGCGGCGAAGACGAGCATCTCTCGCAAATGCTGGACTGCATCTTCTCGATTGGCAAAGACAGCGCCTTAGCTACCTGGGTTCGCTTGGACGATCCAGATCGAAATTGGATGACGCCTGGCAGAAGCTTGGAAAAGCCATCTGCAGAAATAGGTCCGGCGTTATATTATGCGTGTATCCATGGTTTACAAAGGATGGCACAGCAGCTTCTGATAGGTGGCGCAGCGGTGAATGAGCAAGGAGGAGCCAAAGGAACTGCGCTGCAAGCTGCATCGCTCAGAGGCTACGATGACATTGTAAGGTTGCTGCTCGAAAAGGGCGCAGATGTGAGTGCGCAAGGAGGGGAGTACGGAAACGCGCTGCAGGCTGCATCTTACAGAGGCAACTCTGCCATGGTCCGGTTTCTGTTCGAGCAGGGTGCAGATGTGAATGCGCAAGGAGGGAAGTACGGAAACGCGCTGCAGGCCGCATCTATCAGAGGCCACTCTGCCACGGTCCGGTTGCTGCTCGAGCAGGGTGCAGATGTAAATGCGCAAGGAGGGGAGTGCGGAAACGCGCTGCGAGCCGCATCAGGTGTGGGCCATATAGCCATCGTCCGGTTGCTGCTCGAGCAGGGTGCATATGTGGATGCGCCAGGAGAATACTACTACGGAAATGCGCTGCATGCTGCATCTTACAGCGGCTACGATGTCATCGTACGGTTGCTACTCGAGAAGGGCGCAGATGTAAATGCTCAAGGAGGAAAGTACGGAAATGCGCTGCAGGCCGCATCTTACAGTGGCCATATTTCCATGGTCCGGTTGCTGCTCGAGCAGGGTGCCGATGTGAATGCGCAAGGAGGGTACTACGGAAGTGCGCTTCAGGTCGTCGCATCGATCGGCTACGATGATATCATCCGGTTGCTGCTCGAGCAGGGTGCAGATGTGAATGCGCAAGGAGGGTACTACGGAAACGCGCTGCAAGCCGCATCTCACAGAGGCCGCTCTGCGATGGTCCGGTTGCTGCTCGAGCAGGGTGCAGATGTGAATGTGCAAGGAGGGTTCTACGGAAACGCGCTGCAGGCCGCATCTGCGAGTCGCAAAAGTGAAATTGTCAAGTTACTGCTTGATCAGGGCGCAGATGTGTATGCGCCAGGAGGAGAGTACGGCATCGCACTGGCAGCAGCATTCAACAGCAGATACTCCGATGAGGACGAATACCTCTACGACGACCTCTACGACGACGACGACGACGACGACGACGACGACGAAGGCCATGAAGAAGGCCATGAACCGACCGTGATGGTATTACTCGAGCACATTGCTATTGACGAAGATTCGGAGGAGGATGAGAGCAACAACGGTGAAGACAAGGAGAATATTAATGAAGAGCAAGAAGACGAAGTGGCCGGCCGCGCGGACATCACAGGAGATGATAGCAGCGGTAAAGTTCAGGGTATGAGTAGGCGTTGGCAGAGGAGGATACAGAGGAGGATACAGAGGAGGATACAGAGGATGGTTGAGCAACACCGAAGATTCGAGATATATAATAGTCTTCCATTCGCTAGCATAGCTTAGAATTATTGTCATTTATGTGAGCGGCCTCGCTGACGCCGATCAGCAATTTAACATATTACTTGTCAGACTTGCGGGACTTGTGAGCTGGTGACAAGTTCACCAGTCTGGCAAGTCTAGCAAGACGACAAGACACTGTGGTACACATTAATCAAATTATACAATAGCTGGTATGTATGTGTGGTAGTATGTATTACAGCGGAATTTATGATAAACACTCGTGCATATGATGATCAGCGTAAGCATTAATGTAGTAGGATTGAAATGCCTTTGGTTCATCTCGCGCCGGGATATTTGGTGTACTTGATCTATTTCAGATAAGTATTGGAATCTCAATGTTTCAATGTTTGCGATGAGTCTCATTGTAAGGTTGTTAGGTGATGTCATGGCCCCGTCCCCTAACCCGACCCAACCTTATCGCTTACTACCTATAATAATTGCAGTCACCAGCCGCTCATCAAGTGTCGAAGTCAGCATCCTATCAAATGTTTGGAGTCGATATGTAAGTAGCTGTCAACGCACTACCCGCTGAAGCGAGGGAAAGGTCGCCGTCCGTAACTGTTCGCACAATATTATCTTCGCGCATTTATCTCAAGCTTCATCCGCACTCATACTCGCGTCGTTCAGCGCTCATCGCAGCGCGCCCTCTCCAGATTATCTATTGCCTGACTCATAAATTAAACATATGCTGCATCCCGCTGCATGTATGTACGTATCCATCACGCGCATGAGGGCCTATGTGGGCTCGGCCAGGGCCAGGGGGGATACCTCACTTGAAACTGAGAAAGGCGTGAGAAAGGCGTGTACAACTGTGTACAAGTTTTAAATTGATGTGACACGTTCTGATCGGGTGGTTCTAGATGCCAAGATGGCAGATATGAATAAGCATTTGTGAGGATGACGGGGAATGACAAAGTACCAATTGGTAGGCGAGGTGAACGTGCCCACTGCCAGGGCAGCGGGAATTTGTGTCACTCACTGGTGGCGCGTCACAGTGGTTGAGCACAAACGAATCCATGGCAGAAGTCGACCGAGCAAACCAACCCACCGTTGCTGCTGTTGCAGGGTTATCGAAAGACGATGTTCACCCGACGGCGGTCATCTCGGGCGCCCCTTAACTTTTCCCGCCATCTTCGAGTGCAATGCGCGTCATCGGCAAACAGCTGACCCCGAATGAGACGTCGATCGACCTCGAGCGTGATTGGTGCCCCGATCACTTGTGATTTCAATTTGTGCGACAGCTTGTTTGTGTTCCTCGATGCACGCATTCAGACGTGGCTTCCTGATTTTCTCTGCCGCTGGCCTTATGACGCATTTCTTCATCTTTCTACTTGATTGCATCATCTACATGCAATGGTATAAATGGAGGCTGCATATATTGGATAACATCCTTGATGTTCATTCTCCCCCACCCTCCACTCCCTCATGCATCATGTCACAGCAAGCGTCTCAAACACAAAATACTTTAAACGTGTCCGATGGGCGACGTCGTGACATACCTTTTGGCGCTTAACAGCTGCTTGAAAGTTGATGACGAAATTTCAAAGACTTCTATGTACTTAGCCCAACTCTAGCTATACATAAATCCCCGCTTTCTCCATATCACCTTTAAATTCCCATTCTGAAAGCGTGGAAAAAGCCAACATGAGTTCGGCGGCTGTTTTGTTTGAATGTTGACTAGTAACCACCAAGGGACGATGAAGAGTTTCAAACTGTGGGATTCATAGCCAACTTGGGCAGCGATTTGGCGAGTGCTCCAATATCGTACCATGCACGGATGCTGAACATTGCAGTAGCTGGAAGAACGGCCTATCCACTTAAAGGGCATCGTTCACGGCGATATCAGGTGTGTTCTCTGTACCTGTGTACAGGTACGACCGTCTTTTCTCCTTGCTTTGTTGACTTCGGCAGGTCCTGTAAGTGGTACGGCGGTGGCTTGCAGCACCTTTGCCAGGCTCGATCGGCGCGGGTACGGGTGGTCATACAGCCGTCAACGGTTAGTACGACCGTAAATTACAGTTAAAATGCAAATTATATTGTAGAAGGCCCTGGGGTGCCTATGCAACTAATATTAGCATCCATGAGCCATACATACCCTTAAACACGGGTAAATATACCCAGAAACCTCATAAGAACCCCCAGACATGCATGAGCGCATATTGTATATGTCGATATCGGACCTTTTATCCGATGCGCCACAATTCCGACAACCAAAATATCCTCTCAATCTCAACAAATGGGCACATAAATGATATTCTGGTGATATGATAATTGATTAAGCAGTACTTGGAAGCTATTTAGATGTTCAGATACAGCCAAAACAAGCCCGTTAGTATGAAATAGCCGTATGACCGTATGGCACCGTATACGGCCGTATAGTGTACTGGTCGTATAAGCGCTCAAAAGCCCGTCAGCGGATACGGGTAAAATTTGTGCTAGCTGCTGACGGAACGGGTACGGACCCGTATTGATGGACCCGTCCATACGACTGTAGACGGGCTACGGTGCACACCCCTAACGGCGATATCAAATCTGGTCTATGTACGTTGAAGAACGAACTCTTCTCCCCTTGCTTTCTTGACTTCGGCAGGTCCTGCAAGTGGTAGGCGGGGGCGGCAGCACCTTCCCCAGGCTCCATGACGGGGACGGCTGTCTTCGCTAGTATCAACGTACACGCCAGTTATCGTGAGTTACCTTTCTGCTACCGTGTTTCGCCCATTGATTGACCGCATTCAGGTGCCATCTCCTGGCGACGATGTCATATCGCTCACGTACTCGTTGATATACAGCCTGACATCAGTGTACTTGCCTTGAATGTGGGTTGGATTGTTCCTTGGGCGTGAATCAACAGTGATGGCGGTCATGAAGAACGAGGCGACCGATATCTGGCGTGGCGAGGTTCCAGATGAATTCATCGATCGTCTTGACCACTCATCATCATTAGAGTTCGGGGATAATCCAGACTATGCCGGTTTTATCAATACTTTTCAGCAATTGGCTACAACCAAGGATTCACGGTGTCAACATCAGGAAAAAAACAGTTGTCTACCGAGAACATTGTAGATCCAGTAGATTCCCAAACCTCGTAGACAAGTCCCCTAATATGCGGTTCTTGTAGTTTACACTTCAAGATATGTAGAGTCTTATAGTTTTCAAAACGAAGTCTGTAGTTTCCCGTAGATTTCATAACGAAGTCTGTAGTTCTCCGTAGATGTGCCTATTGGCCGAGAGATTATAGGTAGATTGTGGTAGTTCATATTGAATCAATTTGAATGGCGCATAAAAATTATTATTAGATGTAGTGTTAAAGAGTGCTGGACAGCCAAAGAGAACAAAAATGAACTGTTACTCTTCCTCGCTTTCTGTATCGCCCATATGTCCCTCGAGTTCCTTCAAAGCGAGTTCTTTCTCAGCAGCGGACAAGCCAATAGCAGCCCCACCGCCCAACGTCGAGCTACTAGCACCAGCATCTCGTCTAGAGAGAATAACCTAATTTCAGTACAACAACAAAACATGAGATATAAGGTACTTACCGTAACCTGTTGTGCATCTTCGTAAGCATCTTAGTGACAGTTTCGGGAGCGAGGCCATGCCAGTCCTGGATCTTCTTCAAGTAGCTCGTATAGTCAATCGTGATAGCCTTTTCATAGAACTTTGCCTTGATGAACTCTCCCGTAGACCATTCTTTGAGGCAGAAGTCAACCTATAATTGAAGTGAGGTTAGATTCCACGGAATATCACATGAAGTACATGACGAACCGCAGTGATAATAGTCGCCAGTGTAACAAGCGAGACGGGGTTGAAATAGCTGGGAAAGATTGCGCCGAGGTCTTCCTTGTCGTTGAAGAAGGTAATGCGGAGTATTTCGTAGATAATGCGATGTCGAGCGAATTGACTCCTCGTTTCGGGAGTCTGCAGAAATCAAGAAAGAATCAGTTGTAGAAGAAGGAGATCCACGTCATACACTAACCTTATGATGAAAGGAGTCTGCCTTGGTCAACGCGAGGTAAGATTCGTGATTCTTTACCTTGGTTGCTGGCGTGTTTGTGCGATCGAAGCCGTATATCGGGCCAACGAGGGCGCGGGCAGTATCCTTTACCATGCCTCGGATTTTTGAGCCTCGGGCTGTTAGCTGTAACAAAGAATGATAAGTAAACTCCAGAGGAACTTAGAATCAAAACATAGTACTTACCACCATTTTCATACGAGCAGTGAACTCGAATGATTTTCGGGCCTTAGAACAAGCCTTCTTCCAAGCCGATGTCGCCATCTCGTGTTGCTCTACACTATTCGGGAACGGATTGATAGCACATATTTGGCAGCTGTAGTCGTAGGCAGCATCCAGGAGGATATTGCAGGCTGGCTCCTCGTAGTCGCCAGCCTTTGGGCGATTCCCCACTTTGATGTCACACCGGATCTTGGCAATGGGAAGCTTTTGACGCTTGCGTAAAGGGGACTGGGAGTGAGAGTGTTCCTGCCAAGAACGCTTCTTGGTTGACCTGCCTCGGGTAGGCGACGCTTCGCGGGACGACGACAGTGAGAAAGAACGGCGTTGCGGCGGTGATGCGCCACGAAACGAGGTGCGTGGACTTCTGGAACGGCGTTGCGGCGGTGATGAGCCAGGACGCGAAGTGCGTGGGCTTCTGGAACGGTGTCGTGGCGGTGATGAGCCACGACGCGAGGTGCACGGACTTCTGGAACGGTGCCGCGGCGGCGAAGAGCCATAACGCGAAGTGCGTGGACTTGAACGGTGTTGCGGCGGTGATGAGCCACGACGCGAGGTGTGTGGGCTTCTGGAACGGTGTTGGGAAGGTGATGTCCTTTGATGCGAGCGAGACAGCGACCTTTCAAACGATGAGGACCGTCCCTTGCTGTGTGAAGATCCTCGATAGCTGGCAGCTGCAAGGGCTACCGAATGTTTCCGAACATCAGAAGCTGACTTGAGCTTTTTCGGGGCTCCTGATACTATCTGGGGTCCTTTGGAGCGAATCTAAGGCGGCGTACAGTGAGAAGATGTTGGTACTCAGTAACATAAACTATACATGAACATACCGAGCAGGAAAGAGGGCCGACATCTCTGTCTTCTTCAGGAGTATCCTCGTCTTCAATGTCAGATCCTCTGCCAACATCAACAGGCTTAGCGGCGTTCAGTTTTTCTGGGAAGATTATATGGTTAGCCTACGGAACTCTCAGACGGTTGAGCACAATAGACTTGCTTCGTAGATCAAGTTCACCTTTGTTTTTCTTCTTCCGCGCTTTGGTGAGCTTTTTTTCAAGAGTTTGGATGGCTAGCTCATCCTTGCTGATATTCTGCTTGTCTGGACACATTGGATCGTCGTCAGAGTTGGTAACACACGAGACAAGGATCAACAAACCTATGTTGTCTTGCAGGCTTGACGGCTTTCGAACTCGACTTGAAGATTTGTTGCTAGATTTGCTCTTGGTCCCATTTCCTGGTTTAGCGGGACGAGCTTCAGAACCAGATGAGTCAGTGGTCATGATAGAAGAAGGTGAGAAAGTAGAGTGAATGCAGAACGAAGTGGGAAACGGGGACACGTAACAGTGGAGTATTGACATTCTTTCTACGTCACGCTCCAGGGCCTGTGTTTGGCCCCGTCTCCTCTTGGTCTCCTCCTAACATTGGTGCCTCCTAAAATGCCAGACTATCCATGCAATTTCTGCAGCAGAGTCCTTCCGAGCTCGCAGGGCCTACATTCACACATTGCCCAGTCTAAAGATCACCAAGAGCAGCTACGAGCTCTTGAGAACGAACTCGACAACAACTCAGCGGATGATGACTCACAACCTGGACTTCCGTCTCCCTCCGCATACTATGGATCCTCCCACTATGACAGTGATGAGGCACCTCCAAATTTACCATCCCCTGACCATGATACATTTGGCTTTGAGGACGATGAGCCAGAACCTGTATCCAAGAGGGCAAGGGTAGAAGAAGTGGAGGATGAACAAGCTCCGCCTATCTTGGGAAGGGAGCCGTTTGTTGAGCCATATCCAGAAGAGAAGGAGGCGGGGAAGATTTATGGGCGTGCAAGGACAAATTTTGAGGAGATTCGGGTCAAGCAGCAAAGCGAGGGCAAGGAGCCGTGGGCACCATTTGAAAGCGAGGCTGAGTGGGAGGTCGCCAGATGGATGATGCGATCGGGGATCAGCCAAAGGGAGACAGAGTCATTTCTAAAGTTAGAGAAGGTAAGCTGAGCTTGATCGATGATCACAAAGATGGATACACCGAGAACTGACCTTGCACTTGTAGATTCGGACAGGCGTACAGCCATCATTCCATAACAACTGTGCTTTTCTCCAACGGATTGATGCCCTTCCACGTGGACCTGAGTGGACGTGTGAACCCTTCGTGGTTACTGGCGATGAGGTTGATGACAAAGGAGAACTACGCACAGAAGAGGTCGATCTCTGGCGCCGTGATCCTGTCGAGTGCGTGAAGGAGCTGCTATCCAACCCAAGCTTTCGTGAGAATATGAGGTTTGCCCCTGAGAAGCAGTATAGAAATTCGGATGGGACAAACCGTGTTTACAATGAGTCTTGGACGGGTGACTGGTGGTGGGATACTCAAGTAAGTGCTTATCGAACTCCAAGATTCAAGTCAGGGTCTGACTTAGCAGTATTAAGGACAAACTAGACCCAGGTTCAACAATTGCACCGTTGATCCTATCCTCCGACAAGACCCAGTTATCCAGGTTCAGCGGAGACAAGCAAGCATGGCCGGTTTATCTCACGATCGGCAACATCGAGAAATTGGTTCGCCGCAAACCATCTGCTCGTGCGTGCATCCTGGTTGGATATCTACCGGTCACGAAGTTAGAATGTGTTTCGAAGGAGAAGAGGTCAGCAGTGGGATATCAGTTATTCCATGACTGTATGAGGTCACTGTTGTTGCCGTTGGTCGAAGCGGGGAAGACAGGTGTCAAGATGACCAGTGCCGACGGGGCTATCCGACTTGTATTCCCACTCCTTGCCGCCTACATCGCAGATTATCCGGAGCAGTGTTTGGTTGCTTGCTGCAAGGAGAACAGCTGTCCAAAATGCACCGTAGCGCCAAAAGAAAGAGGTGGTACAGCCACTTACCGCCCACGAGATCCAACCGAAACTGCTGCGACTATAGCCTCACATTGTGCTGGACTTTCACCAGCGGAATTTGGGGATCAATCTCTCCGTCCGATAAAGCCATTCTGGGAGGATTTACCCCACTGCGACATTTTTAACTGCATGACCCCGGATATTCTCCACCAATTGCACAAAGGCGTCTTTAAAGATCACCTTGTCAGCTGGTCTACTGCCGCCACTCTCGGCGAAGAAGCAGAAGTTGATCTTCGCTTCCGCGCGATGACCCCACACCCAACTCTACGCCATTTCAAGAAGGGAATTTCCCTAGTTTCGCAATGGACCGGCACCGAGTTCAAAAACATGGAGAAGATCTTTCTTGGGATTATTGCTGGTGCCACATCCGTCAACGTCATTCGCGCGTTACGAGGAGTCATTGACTTCATCTACTACGCGCATTTCCAAGAACACGACGACAATTCACTCGCTCAGCTTGATGCTGCATGGGTCATGTTTCACGAGAACAAGGACATCTTCGTCGAGCTCGAGATCCGGAAGCACTTCAATATCAGCAAACTCCACCAAATGAAGCACTACTTTGACATGATCCGGATGCATGGTACCTGTGATGGCTACAACTCGGAAGGCACCGAGAGGCTCCATATCGACTATGCGAAGATGGGGTACCTGGCTAGCAACAAGGTCGGGTATATTAAGCAGATGACTAAATGGCTGTACCGACAAGAAGCCGTCTATCACTTCACCCTATACCTGCAATGGTCAGTCCCAAGATATGTGGCGGAGATCATCAATCCGGGTGGTGATGATGAGGAGGATTGGGATGAGGGTGACGATGACGAGGAGGAAGCTGAGGTGGAGGCTTATAGCATCGCCAAAAACGCCCCTTACCCCAACATCCCCATTGCGACCATCGTCGGGGATTATGGTGCAGCGGACTTTGTCTGGCACGTTGAGGATTTTCTTCGGCGCCAATCCATGCCGACCGCGATTCCCGACCATACCACCTTCCCTGTATACAAACGGCTCTCTTTGCAGTTACCTGCATTACCAGCTGTGAGCGAACATCCCGTCAAGGACACTATTCGAGCCGATAAAATCCAACCTTCCAACTCCAATTCAGGCAAGAAGGAAGTACCTGCCCATTTTGACACAGTTTTGGCTGCACCAACGGCTGTACCATCGAGGGATGGCTTTGATGATTCTCTCGAAGGTATGTCTGCTACCCATTTCACACTACTAAATGAATTTAATGCTAATGTACCTATAATATTGCTATCAGGTCTAGGTGTAGCTCAGGTCCGACTCATATTCCGCCTCCCAACGTCCCTCGGAACCTTTGACCACCCGTTAGCATATGTGGAATGGTTCACCCCCCTACGCGTTTTTGATGCCGACCTCGGTATGTACCAAGTTTCGCCATCTACCCGTATGCAGAGCCGGCGCGCTTCTGTCATCCCAATCACACAGATCCATCGAAGCTGCCATCTACTTCCGCAGTTCAAAGATGCGATTGATCTATCTTGGGACACGAACAATGTTCTCAAGGAGTGTAAAACTTTTTATGTTAGCCCGTATCTTCGCCACCACGACTTCTACCTCTTCCGCTATCTTGCTAGTATTGCCAATAATAACACCTGATTTCTTATGAAATGTAAATAGGCACTGATACGAAAGCTCGACTCAAAGGTGAGACTTAATCAAGATTCAATCAAAGTACAACAGTCGACGACTTCCTCAATTACATTTTCACCCAGAATCTACAATAATCTACGAAAATCTACAGGAACTACAGGAACTATATAAAAACTACTACTACTGTGAAGCTAATAGGAAAACTACATGATTTCGGGTTTTTCCTGATGAACGAGATTCACAATAATACTGAGCTCCATCCCAGACAATACAAAACAATGATATTTCTCTAATCATCGGTGCTACGTATCCTCTGTATCCTCCTGCGCTAACGCCCAGTCCTCTTCGTCATTTTGCACGACATCCTCCTCATCTTCACCGCTGTTGCTCTCATCTGCCTCAGAATGGTCACCAATAGCACCGTGATCGACGAGTAGCGTCATGGTCAGTTTGTGTCCGCATCGAATTGCTGCTTCCAGCGCGCTGCCACAACATCCTCCTGTCGTATTCACATCCGCACCCTGCTCGAGCAACAACCGGACGATCCTATTGTAGCCTCCCGAAGATGCGGCCTGCAGCGCGGTGTCGTAGTACCCTCCTTGCGCATTCACATCTGCCCCCTCCTCGAGCAGCAATTGGACAATTGAATAGCTGCCTCTCAGGGAGGCGGCCTGCAGCGCGGTGTCAAACTTTCCTCCTCGCGCGTTCACATCTGCACCATTCTCGAGGAGCAGTCGGGCGATGGCGCTATGACCTCCCTCCGATGCGGCATGCAGCGCGTTTCCGTAGTCCCCTCCTTGCGCGTTCACATCTGCACCCTGCTCGAGCAGCAAGCGGAAAATGGCATCGTGGCCATAATGTGATGCGGTTTGCAGCGCGTTTCCGTAGATCCCTCCTTGCGCATTTACGTCCGCGCCCTTCTCAAGCAACAACCGGACTGCGGCACCATGGTCATACCGCGATGCGACCTGCAGCGCATTTCCGTACTTCCCTCCTTGCGCATCCACCGCTGCACCACCTACCAGAAGCTGATGTGATATCCGTTGTAGACCATGGGTACAAGCATAATATAACGCCGGAGCTATTTCTGCAGACGGCTTTTCAAGGTTTCTGCGTGCCCACGAATATCGATCTGGATCGTCCAAGCGAACCCAGTTGGCTAAGGCGCTCTCTTTACCAATCGAGAAGATGCAGTCCAGCATTTGCGAGAGGTGCTCGTCTTCACCGCCTCCCGAGCGCATGTGGTATATCCAATGTTGGGCCGCATACTTTGCCAATGGGAAGTGTTTCAACATAGAGAAATCAATGGAGGGAAAGCTTCGCAGATGGAACAAATAGGCCAGACAAGTTTTGGTGATCAGCGAGTGGGCAAGCATGGCGTTGATGCAGAAATACGATGCCGCGCTGTTCTTCAGACGGTCGGATACCAAATAATCCTTGACGGACATATGTGCGAGCTTGACGATTCCTGTACAATAATTGAACAAGATAAATGATGTGATGATTGTTTGTTTTATACCTTTAAGCTCGGTAACAAAGGTGGAGCACGTAGCGCGCATGTCCGAGGGAGCGAAGTATTTGAGATCGGTATTATAAGATGGCAGGCCATCCAACGAAAAGTCCACCGTGACGACGTCGGCCAGCTCTTGAAGCATAAGAGGGCGGATGGAAAATGCCAGCCACATAAGGAACTGTTTCAGCTCCACCTGATTAGGGTGGTCGAGAAGGGCTCGTTCATACATCCCATCCAGATCCTTGGGCAGTGTTTGAAGCTGGGCCTCTACGGCCTTTGGAGTGCGACACTTTGAAAGTGCTTCTATCTGTAAAGCGACCCATCGGAACCTACCACATTCTCAGTGCTTTGAAATTTATGTTCTGGACTGAAATTATACGCACATTCCATCTGCGCCTGTAATCAACAATGCTCTGACCCGGGCTATTAATTGCGGATTCCATCTGATCAGCTTGGACAGCATCGCATCGAGATACGTCCCGATGTCTTTGTCTGTGAGGTTGTTGTTGAGGGTTACCCGAAAGATATAGGGCATGCCCCGGACTGTGTCTGTGATATCGTGCTCTGGCCTACTGGAGAACAGGATACAAACCTTTCCGGCTTTCCAGTCCATCATATCATTGATCCATGCCAGCACCTTCATCCTATTGGTGCATTCGTCGAGCGCGTCTATGACAACGTATGTGCGCTCGAATCCACCGATAATCTTCTGCAGCGCACTCTGCAAGGATGCGACCGATACCTGCTGGCGCCCGCTTCCATAAATTTCAACCAGTGGTGCAGGCACGCTGTCCGACTGATCACATAGTTGCTGTATAATGGAGCGGATCAGCTTTTCGTGTAACGCCTGGTCTGTTTGTGCGTTTCTATTGTCGAAGAAGAAATAGGCGCATGCGTAAGCCGGGTTTTCTGAACAGCGGAGCTGTATTTCCTCGATGACAGTCGAGCTTGCAATTCAAATGTCACGGTCTTTTCCAATTGATAGTTGAGACAGGCGCTAACAGCTCACCATATAACCGTTTTCCCGCAGCCCGCTGCAGCAGAAGCGATGAGTTTTGATACTGATAGATTTCAATGACAGATTTACGAGTTCCATGGACCCAGAGTGCCGAGTCAGGCGTCTCCTTCCATGTAATATAATCATCTCCCTCGATAAACCAGGCGCCTGTCTGCTCGTGATGCTTCTCCCGCGCTGCCAGAAAGTTTCCTGAGCTGTCTGGAGCACCCAGCCATAGGTAGATTCTGTATTCTAACATACGACCTCATTCAGCTGACGATCGATGAACATTGGCCATTGCAAGATGACCTTCATCTGGGGTCATCGTATACACATTTTGGACGTGGAAGTCGCCATTGACGTTGGTGATCTGGGCGTTTCCGCCCGCCTGAGTGTTGAATACCTTTGAGTGTATTGTTAGATCCGGGTTCTCATCTGGAAATCCAAGCAGATGAGAAGACGTACAGCACTAGCGGGGAGCATCGAATATGAGTGTTGTTGTATCGATTGTCCAAGGCGTTTCCAGAGGTGTTAATCGTAATTAGAAGCCCAATGGAATCTGTGTTGGAATTTCAACCATTCATGTCCCTTGTATAGTGTGCAGTGTGGATTGTCGACAACCGTCGAGCCGTTTGTCGGAATTGCCGATCGGGTGGTCGGGGATGTCAGTATCCGCCACGTGCTCTGCTCTGTACTAAGTTTAATTTGTTACGACCAATCTGCAGCTCCTAGCCTCGTTGCTCCCGAATCTCCAGATTACAGGGCTATATATAGCGCTCACCTAATTCTCCTCTCACTAATCTGAGCCTCTCCAACCACCTAACCCACCCTGAAAACCCCCAAGCGCCCGCAAAACGACCGCGCAAAACAGCCGTCCTGCACTCAGGAGCATTATGGCACGAACCCACACCCAACAGCAGGCGCGGTTCTCGCCCCCGCCTGAAGAGGAAGGAAGCGGTGCGCGTGTTCTGATCCCTGACACCTCGCCACACACGCTGAATTGTGAATTGACATGTCGGTGGATGAAGATATGGAGATGAGCGTGGAGAGCGACGCAGACGCGCCGGAGGAACAGGGGGCTGACGTGGAGGAGCAGATGGACGGCGCGGATGAGGACGACGACGAGCAGGACGCTGAGCCAGAGGTGGACGTCGACGTCGACGTGGAGGAGGAGGACGAAGAGGAGGATGTCGACGGACAACTTGAGGTGTGTCCTTTATGCTATGCTATGCTTCTTCGCTTCTTCATTGTTTCCCCCATTGGCTACTGCATACTTTATCTATTCACGCGCAGACTGAATCTGACCTGTCTTTATGTTTGTGTGGGACCAGGAACCGGAGAGCAGCCCGCCTCCGGCAGTCCTGCCGCGTCTCAAGATCAAGATCCGCATCCCTGCGTCCACGCCCTCCGAGAACCTCAGCCGCAGTGAAAGCCGTGGTACGTCCGCCTTCGCACTGTGTATCACTCTTGTTCTTCAACCTCCCGCTCCACGACCGCTTTGAACCTTGCATTCCTACCTACCCCTTTCACTTTCACCGCTCCCATACGCCCAAGAAGTACCGCTAACTGACAATCCTTCTTTGTGCAGATGTCGATATAGAATCAGAAGACGACCCCTCGCGCTCCCCGTCCAGCTCGACCTCCTCCCTCGAGTTCACCGGGAAAGGGAAGGGCAAAGGTGCGAAGCCGATGACGGCGCGCCAGGCCGTGCTAGCTACGGGCGGCAGCAGCCTCATCGCCCTCGGTGGGTCTCCATGTGTGGTGCGACAGCGAATGTGACCTGATTATCCTCTCTTTTGCAGACGAGCCCTCGATATCGTCCAAGAAGAAGAAATCGCTGACCGAGACGGAGATCGCGCTCCGCCGCGAAGAGACCGCGCGCAAACGCAAGAATCTCAGCGAGAAGAAGCTCGAGGATGAGAAAGTGCGCACTAGCTCTTCGATGACTTGTGGCTTATGACTTACCTGTCTTTATCGCAGGCCGAGACCATCAACCGCCTGCTGAAGAAGCAGTCCCGCCCGCAAGCGAAGAACAAGCGTGTCGCGCAGATCAAGGCCACGTCACAGCCCACCACTAAGGCGCCCACGCCCGCCTCCGCCTCCGACGCTGGCGAGGAAGACGACGGCGATGGCGAGGGAGAAGAGGATGGGGAGGAGGACAGTGCGCAGGGGAGCGGCAGTGGGCGGGGGGAACCGCAGATGTATCGATGGGTATCGGGCGCGGGCGGGATCACGCTCTCTGTACCTGCAAGTCTCTTGCCCACTCCGCCACCACTGCATGACGGAATGGAAGTGGATATGGATACCAGTACGGGCACAAGCCGAGGGGGGGCCAGGGAGGGGCTACCGGCACTATGCGATGTGCAGAGTTGTGGGGTACCGAGGAAGTATCGGCTCGTTGGGAACTGGGAGAGGGGCGCGTGTGGGATGGACCATTTGAAGATTTTGGAGTTGCAGCAGGTTGCATAGTGTATGTCGAATCTCAATCGCGATGACTGTTGCGCATTCCTTTACATGCTTACATACCAACTTCGGACTCGCAGATGTTAACCCGATTGTCTGTTGTACCCATCATCTATTGCACACATTCTGGGATTTTCTATGGGTCGAGCCTCGGACGCAACTGGTGATCATGATTCACGCGGATTGCTCGCCATCAGCTGCTTCGGAAATGGACTCGGCAAGGTAAAAAAGCAAAAACTTGGAGAGGGTGGGATTTGAACCCACGGCCTCACGCATATTACGAATGCAAAGCGTGCGCGCTAACCACTGTGCCACATCCCCATGTCCGTCTTTTGAGCCCGCGACGTCCATCTCAACCTCCTCTCCTGGTCTGCGGAGTAGAGACGCTGTAATTTCCTCCGATTGCATCTGTGCACGATTTGCTCTTGACCCACGAACTTTGGATGCAGAATTCAAAATCCACGAAAGCTGAAGACAGGGCACGCACCGCACTTGGTATCGATTAGGATGAAAAGCCCACAGTGGATAGTTTGTCAATCCGCCTACCACCCTGCTGTCACACTAACAAAACGTGTATCGACATCAGTACAAGTCAGCTGGAGGATGTCTACTTAGGAGATGCTACTTGTCCCGGCGGCTTGCTGTCTGTGATATATGTACTTGGCTTATGCCTGGCCATTATTAATATTGCTCATCAGCGCGATGAACTTGCTCGGTCTTTAGTCGGCCTCGGTCGGTAGTCATCTCGCCGGATCTGACTGATCTGCTGCTTACGCATCAAGCACTCTCCTTATATATCCTCATCGCGAGTCTCAACTATCACTTATCTCCAGACTCCTTTCACCAAACACACTTCGAAACCAATTCCAACAACATGACGACGCGAGTTCCACTCATTCTTGTACGAGCACCACTCATCCACACTATCCCAAGTTTGCTCATCGCATATCATTCATTGATAGGGCGGTGCCACCTTCGGTGCCCCGAACACACTGGTGGCCCGCATCCATACACTCCCCGAGGCGCAGGCCGTAGTCGACCTATATACGCGCCTCGGGCAGAAGACTTTCGATGAGAGCAGAGTATACGGTGGCGGAAGCTCCGAGGAGGTATAAAGAACTCTCGACAGCGATATGAAACACAGCTAACAAGCGCATGCACCACAGTACGTTGGGCAGCTGGATTTGCATGGTTCGCTCGTGGACACAAAGTAAAGTTGAATTTCCTCGATTACCTTCAAATTACTCGCCTGATGCGTGCCTGTCAGGATCTATCCCTCAATCCCTGGTGCCTTCTCCGCCGCAAACATCCAGAAAGTCTTCCAGGAGTCTGTGAAGGCATTGGGCCCGCACAAGATACGTGTGTACTACCTACACGCTCCAGACAGGTCCGAGGCCGGAAAAGGTGTGCCGTTCGAGGAGTCACTGCAAGCCATTAACGGGCTTCACAAGGCTGGGCTTATGTGCGTCCCACTCTTATACTGCTGACATTTGGTATTCTAAGCTAATGAGCGTGCAGCCAGGAGTTTGGGCTCAGTAACTTCTTCTCGTGGGAGGTACGTTCTTGGATCTATCTCTTCTCGCCCAGAGGATATCCGCTAAGCTAGTGAATCGCACTTTCTCAGGTTGCCGAATTCGTTAGCATTGCGCGCGCGAAAGGGTGGATCCAACCGACCGTGTACCAGGGCCTCTACAACGCGGTCGAGCGTGGAATTGAGCCTGAGTAAGCTACTTACACACTTGAATACCTCAACAACTGACGCATAAATTGTTTGTCCTTCAGGTTGATCCCGTGTCTCCGCAAATACGGCATCAAATTCTTCGCTTACAGCCCTCTCGCGTGAGTAGGAGCTGTCCTTGTATTTACTCTGCGTTTCAGCCGAGACTTACAGTCATTTGCTTTTTTTGCGAGTAGGGCGGGCCTGCTCTCTGGTCGAGCGCTGACCACAGAGTCGGACGGCACCATCTCATCCGCTCCTGGCAGCCGCTTCCAGCCCACCTCAGCGACCGGGGGGATGGTGCAGGGGCGCTACCAAGTTCTGCTGCCGATTTTCCAGCAGCTCAAGGAGGTGCTCGTAAGTTTTGTCCCTTTACAATCTTGCAATCTGTGTCCCGCGATTATTGCTTATTATTATGCATTGTACGTGCAGAATCAACACGGAATCACCATGTCAGCTGCTGCCCAGCGGTGGTTGCAGCACCACAGCGCCCTAGGACCTACCGACTCGGTCATCATCGGGGTAAGCAAGATCAGCCAATTGGAAGGTACCATTAAGGATTGGTATGTGCCCACGGCCAAGCTGCTTGCTGTGACGAATCATAATACTGATTTAGGGGGTTGATTGTCTAGCGAGGGTGGCCCCCTGCCTGAGGAAGTGGTACAGGTATTGGATGCTGCGGCGAAGAAAGCCGCAGGACTGGCGCCTTACTATGCTCGATGAAAATTCCGCCTCCGCCGATGGCGTAGATTGAGGCCCAGTCATTACTGCGAAATTGAAATCATTTACTGTTACCGAAAGGATTGGACTGGTTTGGATTGTGGCGTTCTCATGTGTGATGCAAGCCAAGAAAATGGACGATGACGGTGGGGGTTTTGTTTTGAGGTGCCATAGAGCGTGATTGACGCCTCATGCGCACATCTGATGGTAAGGCACAGGACGACACAGGACGGCACTCAGGAGGGGAGCGAGGCTATGCAAATGTTACTGGGGAAGGTCGTGGTTTAAGGGAAAGCATGAGAAAGCATGTCCAGTTTGCCAGCGCCCCTTCAAGTTCAATCGTCACCTCCCCGGATTATTCCGAATAAGGTTTGCTGATCACCGTCTCGACCGTTGAATACGACTGACTCTTCAGCTACTTTCCCTGCCGAGCACTCTCCCTGATCTGTGCTATTTCTTCGGACTTGGTTTAATCTTGACCCTGGAACTTTGAATGCAAAATTCACAATCCACGAAAGGTGAAGACAGGGCTTGCACCGCATTCAAGTTGGGTGTCGTCAACGATGGATTGGATTGTTTCACGTGAATGATGTTAGAGAGCATCTGCGTTTTTCACTTCGCGTAAACGATATCTGCTCATCATGATGCAATTGGTCAGCATCAGTCTTTTGGGACCTAAGGACATGGATGTAGATGCATACAAACGGGTAAGGATCTACGGAGGTAATACATGGTGCCTAGTATGTATGCCCAGTGGCGAGACTCCACATATCTCAATACTCAATACAGTCAGTTCTAAATTCCGTGAACGCGGGGATTGTCACGTACTTTCTAGCCGCGATTTCAATTAGCAAATCTCTGACTGGAGCTGTATCCCTGTCCCACTAACAGAACGTGTATCGACATCCAGATGACCTCAGAGCCTTACGAAGTATGAGTCAGTTTAGGGATGTTTAGGGGCAAAGCCAGGGAGATTACTTGCCTCACCAACTTCTTGTTGGTAATTTATTTGCATAGCTTATACATAGCCATTATCTTCAGTGCGATGAACCTGCTCGGTCTCTTTTCTTCTCGCCGGATCTGACATCTGCTGCTTACGCAGATGCCTCAAGCACTCTGGTATATATCACCCTTCTCAGGTATCGGAATGTATGAATGGTCTTAGAGACGCCTAAAACGAAGTGTTATGCCATCTCAGACCATTCACTAGCTCCTACTGTCAACGCCCGCTTCCCCGATTTGCCCGAACCATCCCATCATCCCTTCTGGATGATCCTGATCATCATTTAGATTGTCCTATATATATATTGTGCCTCCGTAGATTACCGCCGGGCCCTCGTTCTGTTCCCCCTGCTCCTCCCACTGTGATGCTTACCCGGGCGCGTCTGGGCGGGTATACACCATCATAGGGATACACGCGGCCCAGACAGACAATCCAAAGGCAAGGAATGAACTGAGAAGGGCGCCATGTAAGCAAGATGTGCGCCCGCGCAATGACACATGTTCATCTGTGAATTGCACCTATTCACCCGATCCTCAGCCCAAACACCATTGCATACGCGGATACGGCAGGACGTGAAGACTCGTCATTACCGTTACCCGCGTAGATCTGCAGACAGGGTCAATATCGGATGTGTCGGACTTTCGCTTCCGACCGTCCGATCTTCATCGTCTGCAACGCCGGTTGGGCTCAATTATCACTCGGGTAGTCCAGATCACGCTACATACCATGATTCATACATTTGAGTAGCTTGGCTTTCCGAGGCAGCGGATGCGTAGTCATCAAACCGAGCGTCCGAGACGGGGCTTATTGGCCAACCAGTCATGTGCATCGGTTTTCGAGCTCCTAGGACAGCCACAACATGCTATAAATTATATTGAGTACATAGATATGTTACTTACATGCTAATTAATAGCCCCAATAAGTTATACTCAATGTTTATCGGGAGTGGCCATTGTAATATTGCGAAATCGGCTTTGACAAAGTGAGTCACAAGATATCTGCATGTGTGCTTGGCTCCAACCTGTCGCTTGCTATGCCGAGTGGGCACAACATCTCCGTTTCTGAAGCGGTCTTCTCGACCATCATTATACATAATATAGATACTTCTCTAAGGTATTTTAACGCTATGATGCACTCTTCATTCTTCCAGGATATGGGCATATGTAGTGCAATTTCGATCTATTTCAGCTATTTAGCCTCCCACATCTTCCATATATACAGGGAACGCAGAGAGATATTTTATAATCATTACTATACATATCAATTGACTGCCTGGAGAAGAGGATTCAATCTGCCTTGCGTATTAAGGGCACTGTGACATCAGGAATATCAAAACGATCACTATACAGTCGGATCGGCAGTATCAAATGCGCTACTAGTATGTCTAATTTCGCTAGTCTCTACCTTAGCGTACTCCAGGACTTGGTTTAATGAGCTTTTCAATGCGGTACCCATCGGCTTTTGAATGGTGTGGAGGGATATACGCATGGAATGTGGCTAGATGAACATGCGCCACATTCCCTTTTTGGGATGGCCACAGTGCCCGAAGACCGAAATCGTCGGATTCATCCACTATCCCTCCACTATCCCTCTCCCCTGTCCCCCTCCGCTCCTCCATTCCAACGCTATACAGGCTATGTATTCAGCTTATCAATAGTCAAATTAATGTGTACATGCCGTCCTGGGCACACGGAGCAATATTAATGCTATGATTTACCCCAGCCGAGTATGTGGCGCAGAAGATCTAATCCCATTTTTGCGTCCCAGGATGATCCTGAAAACATCGGACAGGAGGAATCATTTGCAACCTTAATTAGAAATCGACGCTACAGGTATTCAATTTCTCTCGGCTGGGCGATATATCTGAGATGACGACGGGATGGTTAGGATGGTTACCGGAGATTTGCCGAAGGAACTCGCCAGCCCAATGCGGATTTAGGTAGCACGGCTAATACAGTAGCAATGATCTTCAGAGATGCCATAATACATGCTCGGTATCTTTGCGGCTCGCCGAGACCTGACATCATACCGCTCACGAACACATGCCTCAAGCACGCTGGTATATATCCTCATCTCGAGTCTCGACTTTAACTCATTTCCAGACTCCGTTCACCGAACACACTGCCAAACACACCTTCAAACACACTTTCAAAGAAATTCCAACAATATGACCACCCGAGTCCCACTTATCTTCGTATGTGCACCACTCATTCACGCCGTCCCTATTTGTTGATCGCCTATCATGCATTGATAGGGCGGTGGCACCTTCGGTGCACCCGACACAATGGGAGCCCGAATCCATACACTCCCCGAGTCACAGGCCGTAGTCGACCTTTATACACGCCTCGGGCAGAAGAATTTCGATGAGAGCAGAGTGTACGGTGGCGGAAGCTCCGAGGAGGTACGATGTGCTCTTGACCGCGAAACGAAACACAGCTAACGAGTGCATGCACCGCAGTACGTTGGGCAGCTGGATTTGCATGGTTCGCTCGTGGACACAAAGTAAAGTTGAATTTCCTCGATTACCTTCAAATTACTCGCCTGATGCGTGCCCGTCAGGATCTATCCCGCAATCCCTGGAGCCTTCTCCGCTGCAAACATCCAGAAAGTCTTTCAAGAGTCTGTGAAGGCCTTGGGGCTGCACAAGATACGGGTGTACTACCTACACGCTCCAGACAGGTCCGGGCCAGGAAAAAGCGTGCCGTTCGAGGAGTCACTGCAAGCCATCAACGGGCTTCACAAGGCTGGGCTTATGTGCGTCCCAGTCTTGTACTACTGACATTTGGGGATTCTAAGCTAATGAGGGTGCAGCCAGGAGTTTGGGCTGAGCAACTTCTTCTCATGGGAGGTACGTTCTTACATGATCTATGTCTTTCCGCCCAGGGGATATCCACTGAGCTAGTGAGCCACACTTTCTCAGGTTGCCGAATTCGTTAGCATTGCGCGCGCGAAAGGGTGGGTCCAACCGACCGTGTACCAGGGCCTCTACAACGCGGTCGAGCGTGGAATTGAGCCTGAGTAAGCTGCTTACACGCTCAAATACTTCGACGACTCATGCGTGCAATATTTGTCCCTCAGGCTGATCCCGTGTCTCCGCAAATACGGCATCAAATTCTACGCTTACAGCCCTCTCGCGTGAGTAGGAGCTGTTCTTGCATTTACTCTGTGTTTCAGTCGAGACTACAGCTATCTAATTATTTACATGTAGGGCGGGCCTGCTCTCCGGTCGAGCGCTGACCACAGAGTCAGACGGCACCATCTCATCCGCTCCTGGGAGCCGTTTCCAGCCCACCTCAGCGATCGGGGGGATGGTGCAGGGGCGCTATCAAGTGCTACTGCCAATTTTCCAGCAGCTCAAGGAGGTGCTCGTAAGTTCTGTCCTTCTCAAACCTTGCAATCTTTTACTTATCCTCATACATTATACGTGCAGGACCAACACGGAATCACCATGTCAGCTGCCGCCCAGCGGTGGCTGCAGCACCACAGCGCCCTAGGACCTACCGACTCGGTCATCATCGGGGTAAGCAAGATCAGCCAGTTGGAGGGTACCATTAAGGATTGGTATGTGACCACGTGCGAGCTCCTCGCTGTGATGAATAATAATGCTGATTGAGCTGATTGTTTAGCGAGGGCGGCCCCCTGCCTGAGGACGTAGTGCAGGTGTTGGATGCTGCGGCGAAGAAAGCCGTAGGACTGGCGTCCTACTATGCTATGTGAAAGTTCCGCCGATGGCGTTGATTGAGGTGCAGCTATTACATCGAGATTGAAATCATTTAGTGTTACTGAAAGGATTGGATTGGTTTGGACACTGACGTTCCCGCGTGCGATGCAAGCTAAGAGAATTTACGATGGTGATGTTTTGGTTTAAGGTGCCACGGAGTGTGATTGTTACCTCATGCGCATGTCTCATGGCAAGGCATAAGATCCCACTCGGGCTCGGCTCAGTCAATACTGCACGCTGCTGAGCTTGTTAGTGCGGAAAAGGAACGAGATTATGCACACGTACTGGGGAAGGAATAAAGATCAGCTGACACATCGGCTGCTTACACACACATCAAGCACTCCTTATCTAATATCTCATCTCGAGTCTTGACTTGGTCTCGACTGTAACTTATCTCAAGCGTCCTTTTCCCGAACGCTCTTCCAAACCAATTTCAACAACATGACCACGCGAGTCCCACTCATCCTTGTACGTGCACCACTCACTCACGCTGTCCCAAGTTTTCTGATCGCCTACCGTGCATTGATAGGGCAGTGCTACCTTCGGGGCAGCCAACACACGTGTAGCCCGAATCCATACACTCCCCGAAGCACAGGCCGTAGTCGACCTCTATATGCGCCTCGGGCAGGAAAATTTCGATGAGAGCAGAGTATACGGTGGCGGAAGCTCCGAGGAGGTATGATGTGCTCTCGACCGCCATAAGAAACACGGCTAACCGACCCATGCATTGCAGTATGTTGGGCAGCTTGATCTGCATGGCTCACTTGTGGACACGAAGTAGGGTTAAATTTCCACGATTACCTCGTCTGATGCGTGCCCGTCAGGATCTATCCCGCAATCCCTGGAGCCTTCTCCGCTGCAAACATCCAGAAAGTCTTCCAAGAGTCTGTGAAGGCCTTGGGGCCGCACAAGATACGTGTGTACTACCTGCACGTGCCAGACAGGACCGATGCGGGACAAGGTGTGCCGTTCGAGGAGTCCCTGAGAGCCATTAACGAGCTCCACAAGGCTGGGTTTATGTGTGTCCCAGTCTTATAATGCTCACCTTTGCTATTTTGAGCTAATGAGGGTACAGCCAGGAGTTTGGGCTGAGCAATTTCTTCTCGTGGGAGGTCCGTTCCTACATCCACTTATCACTTCTCGCCTATAGGATACTCTTTGATCTAGTGAATCTGACTTTCTCAGGTTGCCGAGTTCGTTAGCATTGCACGCGCGAACGGGTGGATCCAACCAACCGTGTACCAGGGTCGTTACAACGCGATCGAGCGTGGCATTGAGCCTGAGTAAGCTGTTTCAAGCCTTGAACACCTCGACGATTCACGCGTGAATCGAACTTGATCCTTCAGGCTGATCCCGTGTCTCCGCAAATTCGGCATCAAATTCTACGCTTACAGCCCTCTCGCGTGAGCTGTCCTTACTGTGCGTTTCAGTCGAGACTTACAGGTGTTTTTTTTCCCGCATGTAGAGCGGGCCTGCTCTCTGGCCGGGCGCTGACCACAGAGCCAGACGGCACCATCTCGTCCGCTCCTGGAAGCCGCTTCCAGCCCACCTCAGCGGTGGGGGGGAGGATACAAGGGCGCTACCGAGCTATATTGCCAATTTTCCAGCAGCTCAAGGAGGCACTCGTAGGTCCTGTCCTTTTTAAATCTTGCTGTTTGTCTCCCGCGATTTATGACCTATCATCATTTCATTATTCGTGCAGGACCAACACGAAATCAGCATGTCAGCTGCCGCCCAGCGGTGGCTGCAGCACCATAGCGCCCTGGGACCTACTGACTCGGTCATCATTGGAGTAAGCAAGATCAGCCAATTGGAAGGTACCATTAAGGATTGGTATGTGACCACGCAAAAGGTCCTTGCTGTAGCGAGTAATAATGCTGATTGAGGAGTAAATTATTTAGCGAAGGTGGCCCCCTGCCTGTGGATGTAGTGCAGATATTGGATGCTGCGGCGAGCAAAGCCGTAGGGCTAGCAGATTACTATGCTGCTCGGTGAAAAGTCCACCAATGGAAACCTCATTTATTTTACTGTTTCCATACATGTCCATTTTTATTTCAAGGCTAACGGTCCACTGGTCGTTCAACTGAGGTGGTTGGCCGCCATTTGGCCAAAATGTGGCGGATGTCACAGCGAGGTCACAATGCCGAGTCAAGCTGAATTCCGCCTTCGTCGCGGCACAAAGCTAGCCACAGGAGTCTAAGACATGCAGAGAAGCCCATGTAGCTCGCAAGCTCATACACCCATCGACCGCAACGAGCTCTGCGTGCGACCTACCGTCCTCCAAGAAGGAGTAAGTAGCAGAGCGCAGGAAAAGAACGCACTTGGCGGCGGATTTGTTTGGGAACGTGTCGCTCACATTCCCGCCCGCGACAAAAAGGAAGGCGGAGCCGCAGAGAGTGATGAGCCGCGGGAAAGGTAAAATTCGCAAAAGATACGAAAGCTGACTCGAGCTTAACTCGAGCTTAACTCGAGCTTGTTGTTAGCTCAGGTCTCAATCTGGTGATGGTGATAGTTTTATTCAGGGGTTGCTGGAATTTAGATGTTTAAGCCAGCGCTTACTTGATCGCCACCTGACCGGAATGACTCCGGAATAGCTTTTGTTGATCACCGCCTCGACCATTGAACTTCACCAATAGGACTGACTCAGCTGCTTCCCCAAGCACTCCCTGATCTGTGCTGTCCTCTCAGACTCTGTATAAGTTAATTCGTATCGAAGCTTGACAATGCTTAATGACAGGATGGTAGATCATACTGCTGCAGCGCTGACGGCAGCGTATCCGCTGGCACGCGCTGGCATGTGTAACCTGCAAGCAACCTGCAAGTGCAGAGTGCACAAACCGGCCGCGATGATGCGGACACGTCAGCACTCATGATCATACAGCTCCAGTCAGAGTCTTTCTAGTTGCAGTCGCTGCTAGAAAGTGCGTGACAATCCCCGCGTTCGCGGAATTTAAAACTGACTGATGCTGACCAATTGCATTATGATGAGCAGATATCTTTTACGCGAAGTGAAATACGCAGTCTCAGATGCTCTTTATAAAAGCATTCGCGCGACTCGTGTTTCAGAATAACATTCACAATGACGACGCGCGTTCCAATCATCCTAGTAAGCCCCACCCTCCTGCGACCAGCTGCGACCCCGTGGTCATTCGGTTGAATCTCTGTTGCTTCAGGGCTGCTCTACTTTCGGGGAAGCCGGCACCAACAATGCGCGCATACATACCGTTAAAGAGGTCCAAGAGGTTGTGGACGTCTTCGTTAGTATTGGACAGACAGGGTTCGACACATCGCGGCGGTACGGGGCAGGGACATCTGAGGAGGTAAGCAGCGAATTGAACACTCGTATGAAGCGTCCTCTGACTTATAAGCGCTTAGTTTTTGGGACAGCTCGATTTGCATGGCGGCGCGGTCGATACCAAGTACGACCCACAATATACTCCCCGCATTAAATCAACTGACGTGTTCACCACCAGGATATTTCCCGCCACCCCAGGCGGCTACGCCCGCGCCCCACTCCTTGCGGAATTTTCCCAGTCACGAGCTGCACTGCGTGAGCAGAAGATCCGCGTCCTATACCTCCACGCGCCCGATCGGAGTGCAGAGAGTGCATCGTTTGAGGACACGTTGGGGGCGATTGATGAGTTGTTTAGGGAGGGGAAGATGTGAGTCTTCTCTTCATTCCGCCTTGCTCATTGTGCTGACGGAGATCGTGTTGGATAGTCAAGAATTCGGGCTGAGCAACTTCTTCTCTTGGGAGGTCGCCGAGTTCGTAGCTATCGCGCAAAAAAACGGGTGGATCCAGCCGACTGTGTATCAGGGCCGCTATAATGCAGTCGAGCGCGGTATTGAAGCTGAGTGCGTATCTTCGAATCTTATACACGCATCCTCTATAATTCTATAATGAGTGAGCTAATTGGAACGTGCTATATATAGGCTGATCCCCTGCTTGCGCAAATACGGCATCAAATTTTTCGCATACAGCCCTCTCGCGTGCGCCTCTTCTTCTCTCCATCCCCATCTCTCGCAGCGCTCTGACACTCTCACATGTAGCGGCGGTCTCCTCACCGGTAAGATGCTCACCCCCGAGTCGGGCGAGAAGCTCGCCTACGCTCCAGGCAGCCGCTGGGACCCCAACTCATCACCGATGGCCGCGTGGTACGTCGCAAGATATGCGCCCCTCCTGGATGTCGTTCGCGAGCTAAAAGTTGTAACTGTGCGTGCATTCAATCCCCTCTCGCCCCGACATCTCAGAATATGTCTTTTATAACTGAGCGCCCGCCCCGTTCAGGAGAAACATGGTATCACATTGAGCGCAGCCGCGCAGCGCTGGCTGCAGCACCACAGTGCGCTCGTTCCCTCAGATGCGGTTCTCATGGGGGTTAGCAGCGCGGGACAGGTTAAGCCCAATATCGAGGATTGGTTAGTCCTCTGCATTTTGAAGTTTATTGTATATTATGCTGACGCGGTCATAGCGAGGGAGGGCCGCTGCCGGAGGAAGTGGTAAAGCTGCTGGATGAGGCTTGGGAGAAAGGCAAGGGAGTTGCAGGGTATTATGCCATGTGAAATTGGCGCGGATGTCTTTGTGGATTTGTTTCCATGTTAGCCGATTTGAATTCGTATGTCATCAAAAAAATGTACTGGGAATCTCGATGTTGTAGAAACAGGCCTGTGGAAATTGTGAGAACATGCCGAAGGTTAAACATTGTCAGAAAGACCACTTGCTTCAAATTCCACTGTCGCATGCATGGCGGCGGTGGACCTCCTCAGAACTTCAACCATTCATGTGGGTTTAGTCGCTGCAAGCCTAGCTGCGGCCAATGATAATAACTTGAGTATATATTTACACACGCGCCCTCACCAACGCCTTTCGTATCAGATAATGTACATATATGTAGAGTATATCAAACATTGTCGTTCTTCTTCTCTCCCATCTCCTCTTTATTCTCCTCTGTCTTCTCTACGCCGTTCGTTTCCTCCTCTGCCAGTGCCTTCTCTACGCCGGTCACTTCTTCTTCTGTCAGCGTATTCTCCCCGTCGTTCGCTTCCTTCTCTGTCTTCCCTCCGGCGCTTGCTTCTTCTCCCGAAATCTTGTACCAAGGCCCATGAATCGCACCAGCCGCAAGGCCACCCAACCCTCCCAAGAGCGTCGTGGGTATCGCAGTTATGCCGCCCACGAGCGATCCCACCACAGCTCCCACACCCGCGCCGATCTCTATGCCTATACCAGCCCCGCCGACGCCGCCCTGCCAGAGCCCACTTTGCAGCTTCTTCACGATCTTCAGCTCGGCCGCGGCTATCTTCTCCTGCTTCACGGCTTCGTCGATGAGGCGCTGCTTCTCTGCCGGGTCAGTCGCCTCGTCGGCGCGCTGGCGGGCTTCGGCAGAAGCTGCTTGGGCTTCTTCGATCTTCTTGAGTAGCTCGTTTATTTGCGCTTGGAACTGTTGTTGGGAGTTTGGGGACAGCTGCTCATTTGCGGCCTGGATCCTCTGCTCGGGCGTGAGCTTATCGGGCGATTGGGCTGGGGGGAGTTGAGTCGGGGGAAGTTGAGTTGGAGGAGATTGGGTCTGGGGAGGTTGTTCTGTTTGGGGAGTTGGCGACGAGGTGCTGTTGTTATCCGACATTGTTTCTGTGTTCGTTGGGAGGATATAGATGCGGGAGTCTCTCATGACTCCGCAGATTTATACATTTCAAGTGGAGTTATGTCCAGTGATATCATCGCTGGTCATCGAAACCCCACATGCTTCCGAGTTGCAGCGCCATGGCGCCAGCAATTGAGGAGGTGGTAAAAGAATACGATGACGTAATTGCATTCCACCATAGACGTCTGTGGTAAGCGCATGCTGTGTGGTTTATAAAAACAGCCAGGTGCGCAGCCAGGAAGATCATCGTGGTAAAATAATTTTGCAACGGTGGAGTATGACCTCTTCAACCTGAAAGAGCCTCTCCCGGTAGATCTGACATGCTTGTGAGCATGCGACTTGGCGATTGAAGTGATCTTTAGTCCAAGTCAGATGTCCTCCGCCTCGAAGCTGATGCCTGCCAGCGACATCGATTAGCCAACAGCTGTTGCGCGACCAGTGCAAAATATTGACTGAAATGAATGAGGACTATTTTCTCTTTTTGAAGATGGAACATTGGAAGGGACTGGCAAAAGCAAGCTCGAAGTTGTCGCAATTGAGTGCGGAGTTGCTCGAGCTCGGCGCAGGCGTCCCAGAAATGAAAGGAAACCAATCAATACGGAAAAAAAGAACCAGGAAGAACAGAGGTATATAAAATAGCCTACTCCGAATCAAATGGCAAACGCCTCCGCCTTCCCATCGCTCCCGAACCCAAAGTTCAAGTACGCCGGCCCGGCCAGGGTGGTGCTATCGTCCGCAACCGTCCCGTTGTTCGTGACCATCGCGAACACCACTCCGTACAGCTCCTTCGGGATGGTGACCCGTCCGCTCTTCGGGAGGGGCACGAACACGGTGGTCAGGCCGCTGATGAAGGCGACGTACTTCTCCCCATCGGTCTTCGCTCCTTTCGCTGGTTTGTACGCGAGCTTGACGTTCTTCCCAGGCATGGTGTTCGCGGGCAATGTCAGAGCCGGGAAGGCGGTGAGAGGGGGGAGGAGTTTGGCGTTGCCCGAGGGGCAGGAGGTGATCACGGAGGAGGCGATGGTGTAGATCTGGTTCACGCCGAGGGGTGTCTCGAACGAGGTGCTCCACGGCGCACCCCCGCGCACGGCTGAGTTGACCCATGCGGTCTGGCGAGCCTCGGTCGCAAGGATGGATGCGGCGGCGGTCAGGTAGTCCTTGTCGTCGATGAGCTGCGCGGCGCCGGTATAAGCGGAGGTCCCGACGGTCTCCACCATTCCACTGAAGTCCACAAAGTCCTTCACCGAGTTGTCACCACTGGACCAAAAGTCAGAACGGAATGAGGGAGGATCTCAACGAGGGCGACTTACAAGTTGTACTTGCACGGCTGCACGTAGTTCCTTTCTCCCAACGCCGTCTCCAAGAAGCTCACATGTGTGCTCTCGTGCTTCATGATCTGCTCAAACCGCCCGCGCACCCACGAGGGGAGCTTGGCATTCTGGAAGTCGGCGGCGGAGTGCTTGGCGAGGCCCTGGGCGTAGAATGTGTTCTCGAGGTGCTCGAGGGTCAGGGCGAAGTTCAGCACTTGGACATCGGTGACGGCATTGGCGCGCTTGGCGGGGAGGGCGGATCCCGAGACGACGGCAGCGACGCAGAAGGCGATGAATGACGTGGTGAATTGCATTGTGTCTTGTGCGGAGGTGGGTGAGGGGTATAAGCGACTGGGGGTATATGAAGGAAGGTAGGAAAAAGTCGTTGAGCGAGGAAATGATGTTTCCCTCTGGAAGATCAGCTCGTTTTATGCATCTCCAAAGGTCCCATCCTCCCGCAGGGCTGGTAACTTGGGTCACCGGGAACGCGTAGATTTGGGTCAGCCAGAATGGGCCGACGCGAAAGAGGGCATCCCGGAAAGCAGGTCTAGACGGGTTCAGAATGAAGCCATGATTACGGGGGACGAATAGAATGTGCGCATAGTACCGTAAATGCTACACCGCGTGAAACCCTAAAACATAGCACGGACTTATCTGAATGCAATGCGATGATTGTGCTTGGATTACGATCACATTTCGCTCAGATTGCGGCCAACGGCGAATGTGAGTGTAACGAATAACAAACTCGCATATTAGCCGCACATTACGACGCACATTACATCTATATAACGCTCAGGTGTAATACAAGTAACGGCCGACAGGTACGCGGCTTCACTATCTTCTGGGCCTTATAATTGCAACTCAAATGTGAATAATGAGAAGAATATATCGCATTGGGGGCAGTAGCACTTGTACATTACAGCGGGTGGCTAATATAGATAAGCAAGACAACAAGAATCACACTGCAGCTGAGCAGCTGATACAAAGGACGCCCGTCTGGATTGCACCCGTACGCGATTCCACGGTTGTTCCACGAAGGGGATGTTACGGATGGAGAACTGCACAAGTTCGTGAGGGCTCGTGCTGATCAAATATACAGCTGATATAGTGTTAAGAGTGATGCATCAGTAATTGTCTTCGCAGGCGAGAACTTGATATTCTTACCTCAGCGCGTAAGCAGTGCTTGAGGGAGAGGCTTTCGTAGCCTGAGCATAAAGGAAGGAAAGGACGCTGTCATGTTTCGTTCACTAGCCATGAACTTACCCCCGTCAGTGGTAACATCGAGCACTCTAGACATTGAGGTTCGGGACATGACGGAAAGGAGGTGCTGAGAGCCCTCGCGTGTCAGCATCAAGGACAGTAGCAGCCAGGAAACTCTCACCTCATGAGACATGGAGAAATATTCGGGCCAACCGTCAATCCACTTTACAAAGAGGTCAGCATACACACACAGAGAGGACCGGAGGCCAGACAATCTTGCTTACATATCTCTCCGGTCCATGTACGTGTACAGAAGGCTGGAGTGTGATTGAATGGCTGGTCTGGTTGATCTGCCATCACACAGCTCGCGGCTCGTGTGTCGACGTCAGAGACAGGGCGAAAGGTCTTGCAAGTGACACACCTGTGCTTTATCGTTACTCTGCTGCTTGCTTCCCGATAGATCGTGCTCTCTTAACTCTTGCCCCTGTCTCATTCATCGACGTACAAAGTCAGTCTGGTGGTGCAGTTACACGTCCAGATGCTTGATGTAAGCGCGTCGTGTCATCAGTTGCGACTATTAAGATTCTCGCTCACCTGCACATTCCGGGCTTTCCTGGACAGCATCAAGTGCATATGTGAGCTATGGTATACAGCGAGAGGAGTTTGCAATACGGGGGTGGATGACGCGCTGCCATGGTGTTGGTGGTAAGAGGCAAGAGACAACGACGCGTAACCCTTCGCCCTCGAGACGCGATGGCAGGACGCGTACACGATCGGGACGCTCATTAGCCGCCAGACTTAGCAATTTTCCAGGGCGACAGGGTCGTAATATCGAGGTTATCTGTCGATGATGTGGAGAAAACACTGAGATAACTTTCTGGCGAAATATGAGGCGTAATGTCAGGTGAATCTAAAGGGTGATGTACATATTGCTCCCAAAAAAGTTAGTGTCATGTTGTACCGTTTCACGCGGTGCTAGGTATGTATGTCATATCTAATGCGCAGATGTTCAGCCAGGAGTGGTTGTTTGCGCTTGTTGATCAGAGGCCGGAGCTCCGGCACCGGACGGATATGAGTCTTCCACGTACCAATTAGCGTTGTCCTCTCAAAACAGGTCACTTCTGTGCTAGAAATCTCTCTAATAAAACATCTGAACCAGTTCAGTGACCACATAATCAATAGCTTATTATATTGTCGGCGGTCCTGGTCCAGTGCGAGGGTGAGGTTGGGAAACTCTGCTCATACATGGTTACTACTGAATATCCATTTAAACTTAAATTAAAGGATGAGGACTGAGTGTTGGATGAGATTTCCGTCAAATTCAGCCATTATGTGCCTACTATATATGTCACCTGATGATAATATGATCTTTTTGCTGTCTAGAACTCTTTCTTAGATCCCGATACAACTCTTCGGTGCAGTGCGGCTATAGTGATGTACATACATATATCCCACAAAACAGAATC
The DNA here is from genome assembly GCA_001630335.1 of Athelia psychrophila. Classification (NCBI taxonomy): domain Eukaryota; kingdom Fungi; phylum Basidiomycota; class Agaricomycetes; order Atheliales; family Atheliaceae; genus Athelia; species Athelia psychrophila. The sequence continues at coordinate 204,087 of KV417551.1, read as the reverse complement.
ACAGCAGAGTACATGTGGAGAGGGGAACAACCAGAATACACGGAAAGATCAAGATCCCAACAGATTTTCGTGCTTGATACTTCCAACAACGATGAATTTGCACTGCGAGATAGGCACACATCGATCTTCAAAAACGAACACTTGCATGGTAGCCTATACTCACTACATGTATGTATTTCAGGGCCCGATCTAATCAATTTACAGCGGATAGATGTAGATAGAGCAAAATGCGAAATAGCAAGATAACAGCCCAACCGGGCATATCGTAAAATGTTGGTCCCCACGATTCACTATGCATGATCGGATGTTATGCATCATTAGATAGAATTTTGGGTGGGGATAGGCCAGTTGGTCTTCGGCCCAAGCCATGCACTATGAGCATTGTGAGGCAATCAGTAGCGCAAAACGGCACACTTCATTCAATCCCCATCCATGATCCCGATTTCGAACATTTCATGAATCTCCAGAGTGTTCAGCGGATCCTCGATAGTATCACATAGCATCACCATCCGGAAGACCTTACATGCCAGCGTGCTTGCAAAGGGGATGTAGGTTATATAGGCTAATTGAGAATAGCGCAGGCCAAGGGAGACTGACACAGTGGACCATATCTGGACACCGACGATAGCACTGTTTCCAAATAAAAGCTGTTAATGACAGTCGATAGGACATTCGGAAGTGGACTTGCCCGTAGTACAGCTGCCCAGATTTAAGCAGCATTCTCGACACCTTGTACAGACCAGTGCCTTGAATGAGCAACTTGAAACGGCGCGCGCGTGACAAATGGGAAGTGTCAAGAGTCATGCTCCCATAAGCATGGAGTGACACGCCGATAAAGACGAGGGTGTCGTTCACCAATGCCGTCCCGTTGCCAGAAAGTGTGAGCGGACCCCAAACGTAGCAATGCAGGCGCGGTATGTAACCTTTACAGCGGACGTATATGATTAGGCGGGTACAAGTGCGTAGACAGTGAACTACTCACATCGAATTTCCGGGCCGAGCAACATCATCGAGGGAGATAAAGTGACCAGCATCCACATGGCAAAGAACCCATAGCGAATGCCTTTAGAATGCTTGTAGACAGCGCGGATGCGAAAGAAGAAAAGCAGGCCTGTGCTAGATTGCGTTATCCATAAGAATGAAAAGCTGATTGGTACGGTCTTCTTCAGGTCAAGTTGGATGTCCAAGCTTGATAGCACGACGCAGAGGCAAGCGCCCATGGTAGCAAAGCTGTCGGGTGTAGTGAGTTTAGATGATCGGGCAGGGGCCACGACTTGACTCACCGCGTAACACCGTAAGCAATGATGGGCATTGAAAGCCCTTTCCGTTGTACGATCTCGATCTCCTCCTGCACGCACAGCGCCCACGTCCAGATCAAGGCCTGAAGTGTCGAGTCAGTTGCGGATATGCGGTAGTTTGAGCGCTGCATAGCTCACCGTAAATATCGCAACAGAACAGTAAGCGGTGATGGTCACCTCTTGGACCTCTAGTTCGTCGAGGGGCTTCATGAGAGAGTGGTAGTAAGACGGTTGAAAGCAAGCAGTTATGAGTGGGTTCGATTGGGCTCAGTGCAGCTTGGCGCTTCTCCGCAGTGTTCGCTTAAGTGGTTAAGGCCTAAGGCTGCGTTAACCCTTCACTGCCCTTACAGCTGTTTGGGTATCGGCAGACGTTTCAAATTTTGTGTGATATAGCCAAGATATAGCGATCGTTGTTTGTATAATGCCGTTTGCTCCACATTTGCGCCACCCGCCACCCGCCACCGCCACCGTCCCATTTTTGAATTACGCCGGGGCGCCATTATATCACAATACTACCTCAATATGCCTGGAAATCGTGTCGATGTAACGCAAGGAGCTCATTGGCTCACTTACCGATCGTTACAAGACCGGCGAAGTGGCCAACATTTGTTCAATAGGTCCTGGACTGGTGGAGCAAATATGGAGCAAATGGCATTGTACTCACTATGTCGCAAAAGTCGGAAATGTCTACCGATACCCAAACAGCTGTAATATAAGGGTTAACGCGTTAACGTTTCGCCCGAAGACCCAGGTATGAAACAATGCAGAACTGGACGTTAGCTCGCGTCCATTTCTGAGGGCTCGCGTCCAAAACTTAGGGTTACCAAGAAGCCCTCACGTAAAATTAGGCAAATTCATCTTGAGAGCGCGATGAAGTTGAGGTGATACTGTACTAATACGACCTTAAGTTCAGGCCGATTTCATGTGACCTCGGCCACTGACACGTTCTGAGGTTCAGATTGGGCGGTGACATGGGACGAGCTTCGAGGGATGTCGAACTTACATGCCAGGTGCCGACAGCATGTGTCAAATGTGTCGATCTTGGGCTCATTCAACATTCTGACCATGTTAACTTTGTCGCCGATCCATGAAGGCAATCGGCTGTGCGTTTCGTCCCTTGTTCCTAACCTCGATATCTGCGCACATTGATTAATTACCACATCATCGTATATGTATTCATAGATTGAAAAGTTCCAGGATTCGTCCAGAATGGTACATCAATTGAAACAGGAAACGGTGATCATTGCCCCAGCATCTCGAGTAAACCCCTGAGTATATCTATCTTACATACAATTGTAACACGACACTCCCACTCATCTCCGCCGGACGCGAATGTCAGGGTCTTGAGAATCGAAAACCTCATCGCTAACTGTAGAGTCACAGCGCCGCCTTCTCGCTGGCAACCCGCAGCTGACCCGCGACACCCGCGGTGAGCGCGTCATAGTCCGTTGTCACGCTTATCTGCCCATGCACCCAGTGTCCATCAGTACTAGCCTCCAAAGCAGAAACAGCAGACAGCGAAAGATGACGTGAGACAAGGAGTGAGACTGACCATATCGAAGCCTTGCGCTGCGCGTTGAGCGGCTGCCTTCCCGCCGGCGCAGTATATGCCGCTGGATAGGATAAAGTAGCGTCAGTGAAGAATCCCTCGAGGAAAAGGACGAGGCGGAGTGAAGAATGAGGCCAGAAAGACGGAAAAGAAGAGAAGATAAGGAGCGCACCACTTCTTTCCAGCGGCATGCGCAGCATCGAGTACCTGCGCAAGAACCGCTTCCAGTGCCGGCCCGGGGACGGGGAATGGCGGAGGAAGGCCGAGCGCCATGGAGAGGTCGAACGGGCCGATGAAGAGGACGTCTGTCGGGCATCATTATCAGTCCACTCATACACAACACCCACTGAACGACATCGCGTTATCGGGACATCAAGATAAGACGCACCGATACCAGGCGTCTCCGCGATCTCCTTCACGTTCTGCACGGCCTCTTGCGTCTCGATCTGCACCATCACCTGCACGTCGGTGTTGGCGGCGCCCACGTAGGCGAAGGGTGCAAGGCCCCACGCCTGTGATGCAAAGGGGCTGCCGAGCCCACGGATGCCGAGGGGCGGGAACCGTGAGGCGGCAGCGACGGCAGTTGCTTGTTCGGGGGTGGAGACCTGTGTTGAAAGGGGGTGTTAGTTATCGTCTATGGAGTGGAATGGAGGGAAGTAGGAGAAGAGAGGCGAAGAGAGGACGAACCATGGGAACCAGCACTCCCCGCGCACCGGCATCGAGGGCGTACTTGATCTGCCACCCCACGCTATCGCTAGGTCCCGTCGCCGGAATCCGCACCACCACGCTCGGGGCCTGCCCCCCCTTCACATCGCTCTTCCCAGCTCCTCCTGCACCGTAACCACTCCCGCTTCCACTACCACCACCCGCTTGAATCGCCTGGATGGTCTCAGCGCACCCGGGCTGCAGCGACGTCAGGCCGTGCTCGCAGTCGATGAGCACCCAGGAGAGGTGCGGGCTTGCTTGAGCAACGGCTCGCGCTATGAATGGCGAGGGGAGCTGGATCCAGGCACCGAATGCGGGGGTGCGGGCTTGGAAGGCGCGCAGGAGCGGGTGAGTGGCCATTATTTGCTCCTAAGTTGTTGATTTATCGTTGAGAGCGACTAGATGGATCAGATTTAAAGTGAAAGACCAGGAAGCGTGGACCGGATGGAGGTGATGAGACGGCAGATCTAGTCTGATCCAGCGCCTACGCATTATGCCGATGGGTTGCCGGTGGGTGCGGGAACATCCCTGTTAACTGAACAGTAATGTCCAATTCAATACGGAAGGCATAGACAAGGCATGTTCATTTGGGAAAGGCATAGTAGAGATCCGGGCATTGGTAGATATTCATATTGCCAATTGAATAATGGGCGCTGGCGCTGGGAGGCGTTTTGTTTACATCTGTTTAACATGGACCTCCGTTGCCCGACGTGAACGTTCCGCCTGCGAGCTTTAGTCTGTCTCATCTCAGCCGTTTGCTAGTCAATTGATTGCTATGGCATCTGAAATCTCTCTTCTAGCTCTAGAGCCCTAACCTGACAGCTGAAGCTCTAGACTCCGAAGTCATCAATGACATAGAATCAACACAACGCCTCTCAGCCGCTGTCTGCACCGAGCTGGCAACAGCTCCTGAAAAGGAACACGGGCTATCAAAATCTGAGCCGTTCAGGGGTACCCGAGCCTTCAGATGCAGCGCAAGCTCCTAGAGCCTCCATACAATCGGACGCCCGGCCAGCTGCACCACACATCTCAATTTCCGTCCTGACAAACTCGGAACTCCAGCGGATATGGTCTGTCAACCCATAGATACCCACTAGGACCTCCATCGAAGCTTGATCAGCACTCTGTAATACAGATGCGCACAAAGTACACGCGTGGCTCGTGCGCAAGAGGCTTGTCGCGACGGGGGCCGAGACGTCCGTGGAAGGCGATTACGATGTGGCCTTTGACCTTCCTCAATCCCTGCCCGTTGCGTTAACCAAGAATGTGGAGACGAAGAAGGGCAAGAAAAGGAAGCGACATGAAGATATCTTATCACCATCTCCGCCCCATTGAAGACTATGAATGGCGAAGGGAGCTGGATCCAGGCACCGAATGCGGGGGTGCGGGCTTGGAAGGCGCGCAGGAGCGGGTGAGTGGCCATTTCTTTGCTCCTAAGTTGTTGATTTGTCGTTGAGAGCGACTAGATGGATCAAATTTACAGTGAAAGACCAGGAAGCGTTGGACCGGATGGAGGTGATGAGACGGCAGATCTAGTCTGATCCAGCGCCTACGTATTATGCCGAAGGGTTGCCGATGGGTGCGGGCACATCCTCAATGACTCTCCTGTTATCTGAACAGTAGTGTCCAATTCAATTCGGAAGGCATAGACAAGGCATGTTCGTTTGGGAAAGGCATAGTAGAGATCCGGGCATTGGTAGACATTAATATTGCCAATTGGATGGGCGCTGGCGCTGGGAGGCGTTTTGTTTACATATGTTTAGCATTGACCTCCGTTGCCCGACGTGAACGTTCCGCTTGTGAGCTTTAGTCTGTCACGGTCTCATCTCTGGCCAGCCGTTTGCTAGTCAATTGATTGCTATGGCATCTGAAATCTCTCGTCTAGCTGTCGAGCCTCTAACTTGACAGCTGAAGCTCTAGTCATCAATGTCATCGAATCAACACACCGCCTCTCAGCCGCTTTCTGCACCGAGCTGGCGCGTGTATGGTCTCTCAAAAAGCTGATACCCACCTCATCCTATATCATAATCGACGCGTTGTCCAAGCATTGTCTTTCATCTGGAAAGTGGACGCATGTGACGTGCACGCGCAGTTCGTGTGTATGGAAACCGAGCGTGAGCTGGGATTTTGGACATACCCCCGCCTCCTGCCGTCACGCGTGACAAGAATACCGGTAAGCCAAAGGAGGAGAGCAAAAAGCCAAAGAAGGATTCAGTCAGCGTGAAAAGAGACCTATCATCCCCGACTCCGCCCAGACCACCAAAGGAATGACTGATGAACTCGAAGAAGCCGTGATCGCGTCGTGATCGCACCGGCGATGACTCCAGCCTCTCAGGATACCCATTCACCCCTTTCAACAGCTCCTGAAAACACGGGCTATCAAAATCTCAGCCGTTCAGGGTACCCGAGCCTTCAGATGCAGCGCAAGCTCCTAGTGCCTCCATACAATCGGACGCCCAGCCAGCTGCACCACGCATCTCAATTTCCGTCTCGACAAATCTCTAGCGGATGTGTTCTTTCAACTTGTAATTACCCACCAGGACCTCCATCGAAGTTTGGTCAGCACTCTGGAATACAGGTGTGCACAGAATACATGCCTGGTTCGTGCGCCGCAGGCTTGTCGCAACGAGAGCCGAGACGTTCGTGGAAGGCAATTACGATGTGGCTTTGGACCCTCCTCAATCCATGCCCGTTGCGTTAACCAAGAATGTGGAGACGGAGAAGGGCAAGAAAAGGAAGCGACATGAAGATATCTTATCACCATCTCCGCCCCATTGAAGAAATATAACATGACTACCGAACAACAACCAGATGATGAGGGCGCGACACTAGGCTTGGAGGACGCCCTCGTTCCCTCATTCCCGACTCCCGAAAAAAAACTTGATGTCACGCCGTTTGAACCATCCACATATACCCGCTCATCAACCGCCTCCGTGCTCTCTTGCCATAATTTTCATTATGTGCTGGCCTCTTTCTTCCGCATTATACTCTACTGTGGCGATGCCTTGATACGTCGGGTTAATCATCTCATCATGGCTGGCGTTTTGTTCATTCTGGATTATTTCTTGCTAATCAATGATCAGTAGGATCACCGTCTTTCATATACCAGTTAGCGTCGTCCTGCCAACACAGGTCACCTCTTTCAAAGAAATCTCTCTGATAAAACATTTGAGCCAGGTTAGTGCCACATAATCGGTATGCTATTGGCGGTGGTCCTGCCAGCGGTCATGCGAGGCAAACTCTGCTCATCCACGGTTCTTGACAGGCACTTATGACTTGTCAAAGGAGGGGTTGTAACTTACTCGATCCTCGAACGCTCTCTGAGCCAATATTGGAGTTAGGTCGGCGACATGGAACTGGTCAGAACGGAGGCATGAGGGACGTGGAGCTCACATGCCAGTGGCGACATCATGTGTGATATGTGTCAATCTTGATTTCATTCAACCTTCCGACAGTGTCAATGGCGTCGCCGATTCGTCCGGCGCCCAAGAAGAACCATGCTCTTGCCGCAGCTAGCGTGAGCTCGAAGCTTACTTGCTCCTAACCTCGATATCTGCGCACATCGACTAACGGCCAGAGCATCGTATACATATTGGAAGTTTAAAATGTTCCAGGATTTGTCTAGAATGGTACACATGCTCGCCTATGGGAACAGTGAAGGTAAATCATTGCCAGCAACCGCAGAGTTACAGCATCGCCCTCCCGCTGGCCACCTGCAGCTGACCTGCAACACCCGCCGTGAGCGCGTGGTAGTCCGTTACGACGCTTATCTGTCCGTGCACCAAGTGTCCATCAGTAAGGCCCCCGGAAGCTCTCACCTATGTTTGTCCGGAACATTGGCCAAATCTGGGCCTCAAATACGCAAGTTTTGGGCCCTCAAATACGCAAAAACGGACAGACATTGTCACGTGATAGGCCCAAAATCCTCCAAATTTCGCGCCGCTGGCGCGGTACTGCAGTGGAGGCTTGAAGATGCGTACAAACATTATCATCAGTGTATATACATGTACAATCAATACCCAAAAGCCCCCCCTTTCCCATAGCATTTGTATCATGCAGAGTATGCCGGCCTTTTCTTGCTAGCGCCACCAGGAACACGGATAGTAAGCTTAGCATGTTGGCGAGAACACGGCTAGCTGAAGCTTTGTTCAGAGAATTCCATATCCGCGTCGATTCGAGGCTGAGCTCGAAAAGGTTCGTGTTGGCGCTAGGTAACAGGGCACCGGACCAACCGAGATGGTAAATTATATGTTCGGCGAATGCGTGAGTGTACAGCTCGGTGCGGTTGCGGTGTCGACAAGTAAAAAGCGGCGACTCGTTGTCATCTTGCATGTCGTCTATCTCATCTAGACCTCGGTCCTTTGACGTGGCCGGTCAGTGATCTCATCGAGGTGACACTATAACATAGATAACCCACCACCTATTGCCAGCTCACAGGTGGCAAAGTCAATCCATCCGAGGACCCAGTGCAGTGGCTTTCCTCCGCAAAGTGGTACGATCCACCGGCGTGATGTTGTTAATCTTTGCATCCCGCCTTCTCCGCACTGAATTTGCATTAATTGAGGTAAAGTAACATAAAATTGACAGGACAACAAACTTACAGCGGCTTTAATATGGTCTTCGACACTGGTCATTCCCGGGCTGTTCTCTTTTGCCGTTCCTTCCAGAAATGCGGGTATCCAAGAAGAAAATATAGCATAATTAGTATTCTCGCTGTCCAGCTGCTTCAGTCTCTCTCGCTCCGTATGCATTGATCGGGGCACTAGGTGTTTTCCTGTTACCCTCAATGAACGGGAGGAGATCGCTCATCCAGATCTCAATGTCCCGGATTTTGCGAACTTGCAGATGCAAATTATCAGGAAGGTCTGGCATGGCCGTGGTTTATGAGAGACGTCGTGGGCTTGTGTGATGCGGGAATGGCTGAACCTGAATCTCATTTCGAAAGTATGCCTATAAGGATGTTAGCTAAACGTACAATAAATTTATGTTGCTAGGAGACAGTAGGAGACTCAGGATGAAATCGTAGATGCAATGCTGAGTGCAGCAGCATAATGAACATTTATGGACTGAAGTCTGATGTGCAACCAAAGCCTTCTTATGTAAAAACTTTATCGCTGTTAGTGGCGCGGCCGTTATGACTCTGAAAAAATTTCGAGGTTGTCGGCCTCAAATACGCAAACTCCGGACAGAGATGACCTCGTTTCAGCCAATTTGAGCCTCAAATACGCAAACTTTGGACAGAGATGAGGTCAATTTTGGGCCTCAAATACGCAAAAATCCGGACAAACATAGGTGAGAGCTTCCGGGGGCCTCATCAGTATTAGGCTTCAAAGCAGAAATAGAGATAATGGAGAGGAGTGAGACTAACCATATCGAAGCCTTGCGCTGCGCGCTTGGCGGCTGCCTCCCCGTCGCTGCAGAATATACCGCTGGATAAGATACAGTAGCATCAGTCAAGTATTTCTCGAGGAAAAAGATAAGGCGGGGTAAAGTATAAGGCTGAAAAGAAGAAAGAGCAGGGACGCACCACTTCTTCCCAGCGGTATGCGCAGCTTCGAGTATCTGCGCAAGAACAGCTTCGAGTGCAGGCCCGGGCGCGGGGAATGGCGGGGGCAGGCCGAGCGCCATGGAGAGGTCGAACGGGCCGATGAAGAGGACGTCTGTCGGGCGTCGTTGTCAGTCTACTCGTACTCAACACCCCACTGAACAACATCGCGTTATTGGGATATCAATATAAGACGCACCAATCCCAGGCGTGTCCGCGATTTCCTTCACGTTCTGCACGGCCTCTTTCGTCTCTATCTGCACCATCACCTGCACGTCGGTGTTGGCGGCACCGACGTAGGCGAAGGGCCCGAGGTCCCACGCGAGCGGTCCGAAGGGGCTGCCGAACCCACGGACGCCGAGGGGCGGGAACCGTGAGGCGGCAGCGACGGCAGTTGCTTGTTCGCGGGTGGAGACCTGTGTTAGAAGGGGTTGTTAGTTATCTTCATTCAAGGGAAGTAGGGGAAGAGAGGGCAAACCATGGGAACCAGCACTCCCCGCGCACCGGCATCTAGGGCGTACTTGATCTGCCACCCCACGCTATCGCTAGGCCCTGTCGCCGGAATCCGCACTACCACACTCGGGGCCTGCCCCCCCTTCACGTCGCTCTTCCCATCTCCTCCTGCACTGTAACCACTCCCGCCTCCACTTCCACCACCAGCTTGAATCGCCTGGATGGCCTCGGCACACCCGGGCTGCAGCGACGTCAGGCCGTGCTCGCAGTCGATGAGCACCCAGGAGAGGTGCGGGCTGGCTTGGGCAACGGCGCGCGCCATAAATGGAGACGGGAGGCTGATCCAGGCGCCAAATGCGGGAATGCGGGCTTGGAAGGCGTGCTGGAGCGGGTGTGTGGCCATTTCTTTGCTCCTAAGTTGTTGATTTGTCGGTGAGGGCGAATGGATCAGGAGCACGATGAGGTGGTGGTGGTGGTGGTGGTGGTGGTGAGGCTTTTATTCGGGGTGAGATCCGAAACGAGCGCCCCACAGAGACGACAGATTTAACCTGATCTAGCTAGTGCCTATACATACGTATTATGGGTGCGACCCCGATGGGTGCGGGCAGCAATTCACAATGCCCCTCGTAAACTGAACAAGCAGTAATATCCAATTCAATTAGGAAGGCATAGACAAAGCAAGTTCATTAGTGGAAGCCATGGTGGAGATCCGGGCATTGGTAGGCATTAGCAAATTGCCAATTGGTCAGGTGCTGGAGCGCGTTTTGTTTGCATCTGTGTACCATTGTCATCCGTTTCCCGACGTGAACGTTCCGCTTGCGGGCTTTGCCAAGGCTTTGCTCTCAGCTCTGTCTCGTTTGCTAGTCGTTGCAATCTGGCTTCCTTGTCGTCCACTCTGCAGCGAATTGAATGTATGGCATCTGAAACGTCTTCTCTAGCTCTCGAGCGCCCTAACTTGACAGCTGAAGTTCTAGACTCCGGATTCAGCGTCGTCAATGTCATCGAATCAATACCATGCCTCAGTCGCTGTATGCACAGATTCCAACCTTATCCCATACCCATGCGTGGTCTTTCATCTGGAAAGTGGACGCACTCGTAGTAAGCGCTCGGTTCGTATGCATGAAAGACGGGCTCGGAAGACACCCTCGCTCCCTCCTCGCTCCCTCCTCGGCTCCCGAAAAAGAACTCGATGTCACGCCATTTGGACCATTCACATATATCCACTCATCACGCCGCTTCCATTCTATCTCTCTGTATCTTTCTCGCTCTGCATCCTCTGCTTTCCAGTATCCCGTACTAAGCTTTGCCAACTCCCTTATTCTTGATCGCGATTTCCACTCAAGCAAGACTGAAGACACCAACATGAACAACCTCGAAGCTTCTGGCCGAGAAGGAACTGAATCTCTCATCTGCGAGGTATCTAGGTTTATCTATACGCTGTGCCTCTTGCGCTGTGCCTCTTACGCTGTGCTTCTTACGCCGTGCCTCTCGTCCGATTCAGTTATGTATGCATATTATTATGTGCTTGCGTATCCTACCGAGGCGTTCTCTCGATGCGTCTTGATAATCTGGCTGGCGTTTTCATTCTTGAGCACTTCTCGTCAATCATTACTTTCTCACTCCGAAGCTACTTCTTTGCGTGCATCTTGAACGCCATCGGTGGGCACAGGCTCCTTTGCCCATTTTGCTCGTCTACGGAGTCATCCTCTGTTTAATGCAATGCGAGGGCTACACCATTCAAAGCTGCGGAAACTTGACTAAATTTCTTCTTTCGTAGATATGGATTCCACATCGCGTCCCAAAGCAGTTTCTTCGATTACCCATTCTACCGCCGCTCCCTCCAGCTCTTCCCTCACTCCTGTCCAATCTACTGCCCCCCTCTCATTCTTTGTGCGCAACACATATCACTTATCGCTAAGATCCACAAATGCAATGTACCTCACTGTACTGGAAGAACAGCGCATGTATTGGAAATAGACAGGCAGTCCAAGCTTGGCTGACGCAATCCTGGTTGGACTTGACAGGGCGCGGAGATCTGGCGTTTGATGCTATGATTCAGCATCGATAAGCACCCACATCGTTTCTTGATTATCAATTACATCAAAATCGGATTATTAGCAATAAATTGCTTTGACTTACTCAGCGTTTGACTCAAGCATGTCGATTCTGACTCGCCTCCTCGGAGCCGCCGTGGTGGGCGGGTCTATAAAATAGGACAACTTAACTTATTTTCTCAGACATTCTACAAGCTCTCAAATTTTCAATTCCGCTCGACTATGTCTCAGCAAAGCAACAGACTTGATGATCTCCTCGCCAGAAACATGTACGTGCACACCCTATCTTCCCATCAGATGATTCTCAATCCTCCCATTCAAAGGAAATATCAGCAAACATATACCCCTCCTCCATCCTTGGCCGCTATCAAAGCCTCTTTGCCCCCCAGTCCCGTGGGCATCGCCATCGTTTCGTGCGCCGACCCGCGTGTCATCCCGGAGAATTTCATGGGCTTCTCCGTGGGCGGTACGTCCCCTTCTCATACCTTAGCTAATATTTCACTGAAGGCGACCGGACAGAATGCGCGGTGATCCGAAACACAGGCGGCCGCGCCGCCAACGCGCTCCCATCCATCCTCATTCTAGACAGCGTCATCCCGATGCAGGCGGTTGCTATCGTCCACCACACCGGTGCGCCTCTGTTTTTTCTCTGTCTATTCCCCGCAGAAATCACAAATGGGCTGACTCGTGGACGCCCGGTCAGACTGTGGCGTGACGCACGTCACCGAAGCCTCCATGCGCGCGCACCTCTCGAAGCTGGCGCCTGGGCACACAGAGGCGATCTCGAAGATGGATTTCCAGATCTTCGAAGCGGCCACGTGAGTCCCCCGCCTCTTGTACTGAACTGTGTGTTCTAATTAAAATATGTCAAGCTTGGAAGCGAGCGTGGTAGAGGACATGCGCCTAGTGCGCGCATCTCCATACATCCGGAAGGAGATGCCTGTTCGCGGGTTCGTGCTGGATATTGAGACGGGGGTGTTGAAAGAGATCGAGGCGGACAAAGTGGGTGTCTAGTGTGAGATGGGAGTATATAATAGGCATATGGATACGACGACGCTTTTCCATAGAATGTACTTTTCTTTTTTTGGTGTACATGCCCAGTACGTTTACGTTGGGAGCAGGCCGCGCGGCGGACGCGGCATGCATTACGGATCTACCACGAAGTTCTTCAATAAACTTGGAATTTCGAGTCAGACAGTGGCGCCTCACGTCAATGGACGACGCTCGCTTCCGCATTCTAATGGCTTAGGTCTGGCTCAGTTATCCGAAATACGGATAACAGAATCACTAACGAACCCTGACAAAGCCACTGTCACACCATTTTCAATCGCATAGCTAGCTACTATTAACCTTCAACATTGCTCTCATTCGTAGAGTATACTCCCAAGATCAAGGATCCAGAGTTGATTTCTCTCTGTCCTCCTGACGTTACACTGGTAATTGTTTTCTCTGGGGTCTGTTTCGCTAAAACAATGGCCTGATTTACTAGCCTGATTGACTGGCATCTGCAGCTCAGTTTTACAATCGTCTTTGCCGAGGGCCAGGCCCCAGCAGGCGTGGCGGCACGCGATGTCAACAGGCCGGAGTGGCTTTATGATGGGCGTTTCATGCGATTATTTACAAAGCATCATTTATAGCCGCGTGGAATGAGCTGTGTCCCACAAATAATGTTGGAATCCGAGCGCCACAGCTCGATGACGTACTGTACTCGTATGCGTTTTGATGTGACTCGAATGATTAGATCTACAGTACAAAAGCCCGCACACATGTATGTAAATACCCGTCGCGATTACTTGCTGAGTCCCGAACCACTGTGCGAACCATATTTCTCAATAGATAACACGTTGAGCGTTGAGCAACTCGGGGGAGTTGTTCCTTATTGAATCATCTCACTGATTTGAGGTTGAATGTGCTGGTCAGAATCTAGTCTATAGAATATCTGCTGTGCTATGTTTATTTTGTTTTATCTGCAGATTTGTGAAATGGGAATACTATTATATTGGTTCACTGCGCTGGGTTGACAACAGCACAACGCCTTGAACTAGTGGATCAGTGGTATTGCTGGGTTGCTGTTGGGAGGCGGTTGTTTGTATATGTTGATCATAGGCCTCCGCTGCCCGACGTGAACGTTCCGCGCGTCGCCAGGCTTTCGTATCGATTCTTACCTCACGACCAAACACCGATCATGATGGCCGATTCATCTGACTCCTCCCGCACTTATGCTCACTCATAGTTTATTTCTATTAGCCACTCCAACGACACTCAGCCTCGGCCATGGCCAGTCAATACCCGAGGTACACGTGCACTGATGAGTCATGACACCTCGCTGTCCTCGGCTATAGGCTGTCGATCGCTCTGCCATACTCTGGGCAGCATCATCATTAATATTCGCTCTGTCTTCGACTCGGGCTGGACACCAATCGGTGGTGCCCGGCCCCCCATATATTTTTATCAGCGCTCGGCTGGCGCGTGACGATAGCCAAAGTACAGAGCGGTTTTGTAACCAATTTGTAACCGCCATGCTAGATGCAATATGTATAAAGTAGCATGACTTGATAGCTCTCGTTAATACACATCTCGCTCACCCTCGCTCCCAGACATTCTTAAAGTCCTCAACATTTCGACTCCACCCAAACATGTCTCAACAAAACAACAGACTCGATGCTCTGCTTGCCAGGAACTCGTACGTGCCCACCCCTTCCTCCCACCGAAAAACCCTCACCGTTCCAGTTCAAAGTAAATATCAACAAACATACACCCCTCCCCGCCCCCTGGATGCTATCATAGCCGCATCCCTCCCTGGGCCTGCGGGCATCACCATCATCTCATGCGCCGACCCGCGCGTCATCCCCGAGGAGTTCCTGGGCTTCTCCAGGGGCGGTACGTTCCCTCTCCCCTAAATTGTCTAGCAGCTCGCTGAAGGCGACCGGGCAGAATGTGCGGTGATTCGCAACGCAGGTGGCCGCGCCGCCGAGGCGCTCTCGTCTATCATCGTTCTCGACAGCATCATCCCGATGCAGGCGGTTGCTATCATTCACCACACCGGTACGTCCCTATTCCTTCTTTGTCTATTCCCCGCAGAGATCACACATGGGCTGACTCGTGGATGCCCGGACAGACTGTGGCGTGACGCACGTCACCGACGCCTCCATCCGCGCGCGCCTCTCGAAGCTAGCGCCCGGGCAAGCAGAGGCGGTCTCGACAATGGATTTCGGGACTTTCGAAACGGCTTCGTGAGTTCCCCCTCGCCTCTTTTTCTCAGCCGAGTGTGCTAATTAAGATATGTAAAGCTTGGAAGCGAGCGTGATAGAGGACATGTGCCTGGTACGCGCATCGCCATACATCAGAAATGAGATGCCTGTCCGCGGGTTCGTACTGGATATTGAGACGGGGGTGTTAAGGGAGGTTGAGGTGGACAAAGTGGGTGTCTAGTGTACTAAGGAGGATATGACATACATATGGATATCACGGCGCTCTTCCATGGAATACATAATTGTTGCTATTCATATGTCCAGCTGGACCTCATAATACTACGATCATTATACAAAGCTACGAGCCGGTTTTGCGAATCTCAGAAGACGTATACAGAAACCTTTTCCGTTATACGCCAAAGTTCTACGGATAGGAATAGGTGAAATATGATCTGTGGCGCGAACTTCAATTAGCGCCAGCTTCCCGGGGCTTATCGGGAGTTGGACTGGTCGACTCAGCTCTGAACTCATTCCTTTACTTTGCCTTCACTCGATCTTGACTTTGGGTTTTTGGACCATGTCCCTTATTAAGAAAAAGAAAGCCGTAAACCTCACGCTGAGGTTTCCTTCATGCTGGTCCGACTATGTAGTTGGCAGTTGCTCACCCAGCACTGTAAACATACATGCATTGGAGTAAGCCCCTTTCCATATACATATTTCCACATCTCTTAACCAATAAACCCTGCTAACAGACAAACGAATCAGGTGCTCGATGCCGTTGTAGATGGCAGGGCACTCTCGGTCCAAGTGACAGTACTCGTTGCCTGAGTCAAGTAAGGCGAATTGGCGATGATGGTGTTGTATATCTGGGCCGCAGTGAACACGGCTCCCGATGATTCGGGAGGAGGGGGTACGATGCTGGATTGCTGCGATGGGAGTCCAGTCAGTTTCCTGGCTGATTGAAGCTGTATAATCTTACAGCGTTCGCGCACGAGCTGGCGAGCAGAGTGACAGCCACAACTTGGGTGATCGATACGAAGACCATTGCGTGCGTGCAGTTGGGCGAAAAATGTGAGGGTCTATTTCTGAAGACTCAGCATGATTGTTATAATACTTATTCGACGGCTGTGTCGGCCGCATAGTTGGACCATCCGCAGTCACGTCAGCTGCTTACGTTGTGAACGGCCGCCCCGCACGTCATAAATGACAAAAGTCCTTGCTCACCTAGAACTCGACGTTTCGAGCCTAACTGCAGCGGTGAGGCAACACCGTGTACTTGGGTGGGATTCAGCCTCCTATTTGTTTAGTTGCCCATACTAAAATTTCCACACAGCAGGTTGCATTCTTCGCTCCCGCTCGCGACAAGAACTTTTTTGGCTCGGCGCCGCTCACCGCTCACGAACAGCATTGCAGAATTTGTCAGATCCCTTATGTCTCGCTGGGGAAGACTGTGGCCTCCTGACACCACGCTCTACCGGCAAGATGGACACCCGACCCCTTTGTCGGTTAGCACATGTGGGGCACTGGGCAACCTGTTCCGTGAGCATTCCCTTATCTACCATTTCTGGCCTCTCACAGGTATCCCTCCCTATCCATCAGCTGCGTGCCAATAAAGCTAATTCCCGCGCGCGCTTTGTGCCGTTTACAGCGGAGCTTTCCTAGCATGCAAGTCTGACGAATTTGAATACTACATGCACCTCTTTGTCGAACTCAACTGTCGGCGATTCATGCGTCAGGTTTCACCCTTGATTTGTCAACCTGCTGCGTAAAATGTAGGTGCTGGCCGGGCACTACCTTCCCTGTTTTGGAATTCGCCGCCGTGAGGCTGGAATTTCATGGGCGTCCATAAGCGAAGTATGGAGAGCCACAGTCGTCATTCTATTCCTATTATTGTCGAACCGAAATGTCGGCTACACTTCCAAAACATCAACATCATTGCTAAATCCAGTCGCAGCGGCTGGCCTCAGGAGCCCAATTACTGTGGCAATAGATGGCCGACTGCTTTCGGCGCTGCATAAAATGCCTCACATGGAGTTCTAACATGGAAACCATTGCTCGACTCTCCCTTCGGTTGTCCACATGTTCCTTGCTTCATATATCCCGCTTTATGTTCTTCTCGCAGGCCTGGGAGGCGTCCGTGCTGCCATAGGTCCTGTTGCCGACCTGGTCATCACCAACGCTGTCATCGCACCTGATGGTTTCAATCGGTCGTACGTCTCCTTCATTTGCGCCACCCACACCTGCTAATATATTTGCGACTGAAGCACTGTGCTCGCCGGAGGAACCTTCCCCGGAGCCTTGATCACTGCAAATAAAGTATGTCAGATTTTTGAAGGTGTTCCTTTTAAATGACTGACCTATGATCGCAGGGAGATTACTTACAAATCAACGTACAAGATGAATTGACGGATTCCACGATGCTACTCAGCACTTCTATCGTAAGTGGCTTAAAATGTATTACCTCATGGATTCATGTTGACGGAGTTATGCTACAGCACTGGCATGGTATTTTCCAGAACGGAACCGCGGAGATGGACGGCGGTTGGTGCCAGACAAGAGTTGCTCTTCATATTTTTGCTGATCATTTTCCTGTTTGAAACAGCCGCCTTTGTAACCCAGTGCCCAATCGCGGCAAACAACTCCTTCATCTATAACTTCACGGGGTTTGATCAGGCGGGAACGTACTGGTACCACTCTCACCTTGCCACACAGTATTGCGATGGGTTGCGAGGGCCGCTCGTTATCTACAACCCTGAAGATCCGTACCTCGACTTGTACGATGTCGATGATGGTGCGCCACTCTGCTGATCCATAATTTGCAAGGAGCTCATTATCTCTATTTGCAGACACCACCGTGATTGTTCTTTCCGACTGGTAAGAACAATTGCTTCCGTGTTTGAATCTGAGATTGAGGCTGCTTTTCTAGGTACCACACTGTGGCTCCGCAAGCTGGAAGATTCCCCACGGCAGACTCTACATTGATTAACGGGGCAGGACGATACAACGGGGGGCCCGCAACGCCTCTCAGCTCCATCGCGGTCGAGTCCGGAAAGCGCTACCGCTTCCGCCTCGTCAGCACCTCCTGCGACCCCAACTATACCTTCTCCATTGACGGGCACAATATGACCATCATCGAGGCAGACGGTATCGAGACGGAGCCGCTTGTGGTCGACGAGATTCAGATATTTGCTGGCCAGCGCTACTCGTTCGTCCTCGAGGCCAACCAGACTGTGGACAACTACTGGATCAGAGCGAACCCAAATCTCGGTACGACTGGGTTCGATGGCGGGCTGAACTCGGCCATCCTCCGTTACAGTGGTGCCAATGCAACTGCCGACCCCACCACCAATCAGACGACCAGCGTCATCCCCTTGATCGAGGCTAACCTGGTCCCGCTGGTGAACCCGGGTGCTCCTGGCACTCCCGAGGTTGGTGGGGCGGATGTGCTGCTCAATCTAGCCATCGTCTTCAACGGCACCAACTTGAACTTCACGATCAATGGCGTCTCTTTCGATCCACCTACCGTCCCTGTGCTACTACAGATTCTCAGTGGTGCCCAGCAGGCAACCGATCTCTTGCCCTCCGGTAGCGTGTATGTGCTTCCGCCGAACAAGGTCATCGAGCTGTCGATGCCCGCAGGTGCTGCTGGTGGGCCGGTGCGTTACAACTGAACGAACGCGTGGTGTTACGACTGACCGCGCCCTTTTTAGCATCCCTTCCATCTGCACGGTGTAAGTGATTTTATTAGTGGATTTTATTGACTATATGCTCACCATTACCTTCCAGCATGCTTTCGATGTCGTGCGGAGTGCTGGACAGACAACGTATAACTACGCCAACCCTCCTCGCCGCGACGTTGTCCAGCTCGGCGCCCTCGGCGATAATGTCACCATCCGCTGGACGACTGACAATGCTGGCCCCTGGTACTTGCATTGGTAATTAATTCCCTTTGAGATCATTTTGATATGCTAACGGCTTACATTCCTAGTCATATCGACTGGCATCTGCAACTCGGTCTTGCCATCGTCTTTGCCGAGAACCCAGCTGGTGTGGCGGCACACGATCCCAACACGAGTATGTGATTTAACAACGGCATTTCCTCCATGACTCACATAACGTTCCCCTTAGCTGCATGGAATAACCTGTGCCCCATCTATGACGCGTTGAGCCCTGATCAACTTGGAGGGATTGTTCCTACTTGAATTATCTCACATATTCGAGGTTGAATGTACTGGTCCTGTGCCGTGTTTATATTTGTTTTTATCTGCAAATTTAAGAAATGGGAACGCTATTAAATGGGTTAACTTCCCATTCTCGATATATCGACAAAAGCACCATGCCTTGCGTGTATGAGTATCATCAAACAGTGCTATCGCCGGGGGGTGGTTTCCGCATGTCGATCACAGCTCCGATGCCCTCGACGCAAACGTTCCGCATGTTGCCGTGATTTCGGCTTCGATTCCGGCCGCGGCCGAACGCCATGAATGCCGAACCATCTCGATCTTCCACGTCACTCTACGTTAGGCGGATCGTCCAAGCTTCAATTTTTGCCATTTCCGTTTTGGGTTGCGCGGTGGCGTTGGATCATAAAAATCCTAAACTGCAGCTATGGTCGAACTACTATGAATTTCAGCTCCCTGGAAGTGTTCTGAAACTTCTTATTACCACCCGCAACTTACCCCGCATACTCAGGTACACCAGCAGACTCAGAGGAATGAAATGGAAAAATTTTATGCCACGTGACCTCATGTCACGAGAGACTCGGAGATTTGAGAACCAGCCCGGTTTAAGCCCGGTTCACACTAACGTCGAGCTTGTTTCGCGCTAGCCAGTCAATCCCTACCCTCTCACCACCATGCCTATCCAGTCGCTGTCTGCCCTTGCCTCCCGCTTATGCTCTTATACTCCTTGCTTCCGATATCCTGCTGGCTCATTGGCGCCAAACCACCTGGAATAATTTGTAGCCACCCACAAGTTGCACTTGCAACCATACCGCGCCGTTGAGCTGGGAATAGTATCGAGTACGTGCCTCCCTACTCACATAACTTCCACTGCTAACCCTCCCATTCTCTGGTCGCATATATCATCGCCCTTCCCCTCCCGAATTCCGAGCTCTGTTCGATCGTCCCTGTTAGCTACCCCCTCCTGCTCCTCTCCCTTCCCCTCACCTCAAAAACATCACCCCCACCCCATTCACTACTCGTGTAATTTAGACCGGCAGTGTATTACTTAGCTGAATGCAAATTGAATTAAAATGAATCCCTTCTCCACCTCCCGTCGGCATTGAGAAGAACTCTACCAAAAAGCGCCCACATTCTCTGCGGGTACTGGTATTTTATTCCTTGTCTAATATAAAGCACCATTACGGCAGCAAATTCGTCCGGCTGTGCCGAAACAGCAAAGGAGAAGTCGAAATCGAAGCTTGGACGTTCCGCCATTCGCAGTCACTCTCAGTAAATACGGAAATTCAACTGAAGTCACACCGATGGCAGATAGTCGTCGGGCGAAAGTCAAGTTTGATCTTACTTGACGTTGATTGACGAACTAGTCGTTTTGAAGAATTTTATTTGACTTTGAAACTCGGGTCGTAGTCATGCCACGGTCAAGCCGAAGTCATGATAACCATATACTTTGTCCGTCATAGCCAGGTTAACGTCACCGAATTAGAATTGTAGTCTCGCACGAAAATCTCAGAATTGAAGACATTTGAAAGTCATAAGATTATATTGGTAGTAGAGACCATGGTATGTAGTACTAAGTATACGGCTCTGCTCTACTGATAGCTTAACAATGTGCTCGGGACCCCGATCAAGCCATCAAACAATGTGAATCTTGTAAACCGGTCCCTTGCTTGATGTCATGGTGTGCTTCGCTTTTACAGTGCGGATGGTGAAGTTGGGAGACTTGGGGAGAAAGGGGACGTTGGCAAGGAGTTACACACCCGATAGTGTTCTAGACCAGACAAATAAGCAGTTTGCGGGATGGGAATGTAGACGAGCTGTGTGTGTGTATAAACATGAGTAGCATTGAACATTCTACTGAATTTGACCTTCGAAGCAAGAAGGGACTTACTGTGTCAATGAATATACATGAAGACCCACACCCCATAGTAGACGAGTAACTGCCCTCGCTACTGAACACTCGTCCTGCTCGAGTCCATGAACAGCACACCAAGGATGTGCGTATGAAAGAATAAGAAAAAATGAGGGTCAGTAACTGGAGAGAAAGGAAGAGGGAAGGTTGGCGAGATGACAGCCTGCAACCGACAAGTCCTTGCTCCCACATTTCGTGATTGGGCGGAGTTTGAACTGACTTGGCGATTTTTCAAGCAGCTTTCTGGGCTCCAAAATGTCCGTCAAATGTCGGGACTTCTGCTTTTGAGAATCACTTACCGGCAGTCTACGTAAGTACCAACTTCTGCTTAACTTCTGCTTGACTCTGACCTGACGAAATATCTAACAATGTATTGATACCGACTGCTCAATGAGTCCGGCCCGATTTTCAGACTGAGAAACGACTGCAAAGCGACATTACACTGACTTTACCTGACTGCCACATGACTCTAGTTGAATTAGCGTTTTTACTGAGCGTCACTCGCGTCTATGGTCACCCACCTTGTGGTCGTGATTCCGGGCCAAGGGCTGGCGGATGATTTCGGTGCCGAACAGGGAACGAGGGCGGTCCGGGAGATTCCTCGTGAATATTGGCTATCCACTGCTTCAACGGCAACGCGCTTTTAAACTATCTGTGACCATCTTCGGTGTTTGATACTCCAGTCTCCCACGCGGAAAATGATTATATGGTGAAAGAAGGAGAGTGTGAGCAGGAGCGGCAGATGGAATTGACTGGAGAATAGCCAAGGCCGGACGGATAAATTCCCGAGGTCGGGATGGACAAGCAAGGGGCAAGCCAACAGCTGCGCTGTGATCCAGGAAGAACAGGCTGGCCAGCCCCATTCGAAGCTATGGAGTTCTAGCTGTAGATGAGTGGTAGAGCGATGAGGCAAGGTAGCTCCGAGGTGTACGTGTCCATTTAAGGAAACATGTCTGAGCATGGGAGCACCACCTGCGAACGAAGGGGTCGATGCTACCCCCCAGCCGGAACGCTGGGCATCGAGCTGTACAGACTGCAAGAAGGGCGCAGATATGGGTTGTAACATCCGCAAAAGCTTATCTCCGACACTGTCGTTGCCAATTATTTCGACTTTGCGGCAGCGCGCGAGATGCGGCTGAATAAGTGCACAGAAAGGGGAGAGATCGGCGGCCATGGATATGCACAGGACTAGGATGTCGATGGGCATTTGCTGTGATAGCGATAAGTTTACAGCGATTGGGGCCATATCTTTATGGTTGGTGTGGTACGTGATGTGAGTCCAGAGGTGAGGAGCTGCGATTGTGGTCTCTCGCCAGAGATGATCCCACCCATGGCAGCAGTTTATAAGATGTCCCACGGTCCCAAGAGCCTATTTTACTGACCAAAAGAATACCCCCTCAAAGAGGTCCCATCCATCGGCATCCGACCCCTACCGTCCCGATGCGGTAGGGCTTCTTAGCTGCATCTAGCAGCATTTTACCCATTTTGATCGCCAGATGCATCCGGCGGCATCCCGCCGCCTCCCAAATTAGATCAGATGTCTTGGATGCATCTGAGAAGCATCAGGCCCATCCTGCACCACGAAAAAATACTGCTCCGGGCCCGAAAGAAATATTTAGAACGAGCAGTGGCATTGTATTCATATTTATGTATTCACATTAGATGGTAGTAAATATCCGGGGGGGAGAGCCAGCTGTGAAATGAAAGTGAGCCCGAGCAGATGCATCGGGGGCACCGGAGCGCGATGGGCGCTAAACAGCCGGAATGGCCAATCAGACCGTTTGTGGCGCGTCCGTTGTGCATCGTCGCCCGCTCGATAGCGGGCTCCAAGCTGTAAATTAAATTAATTCCTCTCTAATACACATACCATAGCTATATATGTATATGCTGCAAGTATCCAAATTAAGATCGGAACTGATTTGAGCGAGATCAAAGTGATAGATCTGCGATATGCCCGATTGGGTCGTTATCTCGCTGTTTCGCATATTCCACTATCTACGTGAATCCACTGTAAATAAAAAAGATCAGGCCCTGCTATACGTTCACATAGTGCTTATATAGTAACATCCAAGTGTCCGTTTTTGAAGATCGATGTTGTGGCCATCCCGCAGTGCAAATTCACCGTTGTTGGAAGTATCAAGCACGAAACTCTGTTGGGATCTTGATCTTTCCATGTATTCTGGTTGCCCCCCTCTCCACATTTACTCTGCTGCAATTCTGTCTTCTGGAATACATGTATGCACACCACTAGAGCCTATGATAAGTGTTAAACACAATTTATACTATATTGTAATTGTGTGAGACCCTGATTTATGGTCATTTTTCATGTTATAGCTTTGATATGTCTCTGTGGTATTCCAAGGCTTATCAATATGTAATTCTCAACCCAGATTCTTAATTATATACATGCTATCTATGTTTCGGACGCTACGGTAGGCTATCGAACGCCCCCTAGGGCTTTGTATATGAGGTGTAGAGCACATGGTATACCATGACATGCAAACCTTCGTCATATGAGCCTGTACATCATCAAAATGCATTGTGCTCCACTGGAGAGTTGTATTGGGATCTAACAAAGAGTTATAGATAGCAAAAAGTTTGTATTAACATCAGGTGTAATATATAGCAGGCACAGAATGGGGAGGATGGCTGAATGTGGCGGAAATCCTCTCCAACACTCAGTCCTCGTCCATTTAATGTTAGTTTTAATGTATATTTAGTAGTAACATGAGTGTATGTATGTTTTATAGAGGGTCTGGAGGCTGGCTAACTGCTGTGGAGAATGAGGGAGGGTGTGCAAAGCTGAGTGGCTGAGTTTCAGCCACTCAGATTTCTAAATGCAGACGGCTTGATCAACGAAAAAGTCCGGCCAGATGCATCACAGGATGTATCGGATGGACCACGATCCCGAGGGTGATCGGTGATCGGCCGGGATGCCGGCATCGGCATTTTTGGATTCAGATGGCATCTCAGATGATGGTCTTACAGAGGGTATTCTTTCGGTCAGCAAAATAGGCTCTCTAAGACCGTGAGACCATCTCATAACTGTTGCCAAGGGTGGATGATCCACTTGTAAAAGTCCCAATTCCGGGAACATATTCCACCTGGAAAACTCTCCATAGCAATAGTTGATGAACACTTCTACAAGCAGCGCTTTCCGGTGGATTTGAAATTGTGCTGGTTGTGAGCATGATATGCTATGTGTTTAGTTCGATCTCAGTCACGGAATCGTGACTATGAGGACAAAAGAAGTCAGAAGCGTACAAAATTGCGAGTTTTCCATGTAACTGATAAAATCAATGACATTGGCTTTGAAAGAAGGTAAAAGCTGTGAATAAGGCCTGGCGTGGCAGTGCGAGGTATGTAGGCGACGGCCCGCTCTAGGGCCGGGCCAGCGGACCTCTCGTTTGCCGCTCGTGCTGAAATCTGAAATCTGAAATTAATCATGGTAAACACATTGGCGATCATATTGAAACTTGCAGATATCTTTGGAAGTGTGTCTGAAACACTTTCACCTTGTGAGCTTTTCTTAGCAAACCGCAGGGAGAGTGAGAGGGCGGATACAACTTGAAGGGGAATTATTATATGCTATCGTGTACTTAGCCCACCTGTTGGTGATCATATCTGAACAGACGGTTATCATTCAAAATGTGTGTGGGGCAATTCTACCTTGTGAGATTCTCTTAGCAAACTGCAGGAGACGTGGGGTGAGGCGGAATGTGGTCAAACTACAGCTATCTCGGTAGCATTATCATTATCAAGCGCGACTTATCATACATTTTGATATTAGAGTGTATCTGTTAGATGCAAAATCACCATTTTTCTGCATTACAGCCACTTCCAATTTGCACTATATGTTCTTGGTGGAGCCAGTGGCTGGTATAATTTTGACTGTGGCGGTAATGCAAAAATGATCTTATGTAATGCTGCAAATGTGTGACTCTGAGTGCACCAGCCCACATTGTTCACTTCCTGCACACAGGCCGTTGGCAGGGTTGTGACCACTGGTAGTAGCACAAACAGTAGGGGCTTCAAGTTAACCATGGTAGGGGAGGTAGTCGGATTGGATTAGCTCGAAACACATTTGAAGTGTATGTATGGAGCTGTGACATGCAGAACGATATGAATTTATGGAAAGCACGATGATGCAAAATGTACTGCAGGATAGTGCAAAAGAATGGCATTTTAGGTGGTCATTTTGCATTAAGTGGGGCCTGATATATATTGGCGAAAACTCATAAATAGCTTAACAGATACACTCTATTTGGAAGTAAGGTTTGGAGACGACAGCGACTTTTATTAAATAGTGTGAGATAAATGATTACATCCCTTGAGCTGCGGTCCTAATTATCCTACCAGAATATTCCGCCCATTTCTCAGGTTACCTTCTGTCGTTTTCCATATTCGTTTCCCGGAGGAATCGGACTATGGTCACCTATTTTATGGATGAAACCGAAGAACCAAGGACGTAGATATCATCATAGAATTATGTAGTTCTAGCAATTAGCAATGTTGGCAACATACGATTGGCCATTGTAAGACGGACACAGATTGGCTAAATAACCTTAAGAGCACATATATTAACTTGGCTTGTTTCATGTACGACCACGACACTTATCATGAATATCCTGCTCGGACGTTGTCTCCTGAACATCGCGCTCATATCTAATTCCCATGGCCATCGGGGCCCCCTCGAGTCATCTTTGGCCATCCATATCGACAATGATGTCCCCTGCATTTGGGCCCCTCCGCCAGGGCACGCGGCTGAGCTCATTGTTGCTCAACATCAGCGCTGATGGATCAGAGGTCAATTTGGCAGCCAGGGACCATATGCTGAGCATGATACGAGAAATCGATGCAGATGTCAGGGCAAGCATCAAACTACATGAAAATTGGGTCAGCTGTAGTGTGTGAAGACATAATGTGGGTTCATACTTTGACATATCAGCTGTATTGATGGCTGGCTTGTCAATGCAGAGCCTATTGCGGTGAAGCCCACAGATGCTGTTTTGGTCAGTCAGATAAGGTATAGGCTTAGGGGTAATCATAGCGCACCCAGAACAACAAAGTATAGAATCCCACCACTGTTGTTGGTATCAGTACACAGTCGCTTTTATGAAAAGACTAGCGCTCACTCTCGTACCAAGCGCAACACCACCGGTGCGGCCTCTGCTATTATACTCTGCCTACGCAATCCGCGATAGGCAGTGAACAGGTACAGGACGGTGTGCAGCACAAGCACCGGTGTAAACACGCGCCATACGTCGGACGGGGGTGCGACAAGACACCCTGATATTTCCAAACTGAGCCCTCCCAATCCAAGTGATTCAAGAGATACAGCATCGACTTGCCGACCAACGAAATAAAAAGATGTGGCGGACCCGATACCACACACAAAGAAACATAAGAGAATGAGGGTGCGAGCCACTACACTGTGTCAGAACAGGTACCATATCCGTAGAACAAGTACAGCTGTGTTTAATCAAGCTCAGTTGGGCGGAGAGGCTGGGAAATGAACAGGGAGACGGACCTTGTGCGACCAGCATCGCGGTAACAGTGACTATCCATATACCGCGGACACTTCTGGTGCAGAACTGCAATCCGTATGAGCATGTAGCGGGCCTTATGGAATTAAAACTTACCTCAGGAGATAGCCCCTGGCCAAAAAAAATACACAAGACCCCATCTAGCGATCCTCAGCCTTTATACCGACCAGCGAGACGTCTGAGGAGATCCTCACATTAGTGCCAAGTGAGGAATGTATCTGTTCTGCACAAGAGAGTCAACCCTCGGCTTCAACGCAACAGAAAATTGTGCTCACTGTGAAGAACAGTATCCGCGATAGCGTCCGATCGCCAGACCTGAAAAATCGGACCTGCCCTAACATGTATAAGCCATCTACCCTGTACTGTAGCAGATGTACGCACCTCGTCGCTAAGCGTTAGGACATGATCATACGAGAATATCACGAACACGGCAGTGCCTGCATATTTGGAGGTGTTTGATGCTGATAATATGGGTATGAGTGCGGCGAGGATCTCCTCGGGCGTAGGTGTAGGCGTCGATGATAATACATTTCTGAACTCGAGCATGTCCTGGCAAAGACCTGGAAACGGGGCAGGAGGCACCTCAAGTGATCTATCACTGTGTATCTATATCCTTGCACGAAACGTCTACTCCTTGATCATGAGGAGGAAATCATCGTGATTCGGCAAGGTGCCTGAGGGGTGTTTGAGTCCGATCAGCATATGTGAAACCCTGGGGGAGTTGTGGAGCGCCTGTTGCAAGGAGTTACAGAGGCAACAATGTTGGTGATAATAGGTGTTGTGTTCAGCACCCAACCTCATCCAACCTGCCTGTATTTATGGATGATGCTCTGCATATAAAAATGATAGTTCATTTCAATATGGCGTGTTGAATGAAGGCCAAAAGAGCGAAGCCATGGCAGCCATGATCATGTGGGCTAATTTGTATTGCCCGAGTTGCCGAGTGTATTCTGGTGAACAGTGAGAACAATGAGAACAGTGATGACGTACCTGCAATGTACGATTCATGAGGCTTGGTTGTTGCATGCTTTTTGCTCAGTCGAAGCGCATGCCTAATGCAATTCAAATTTCATCTTGTCATAGTACCGCTCGCTGTACATAGTTGCCACAACTTATGTACCGGCTTGGACGGAACGGAAGCCGCATTCGAATCAAACTGAAGTAAAAAAAGAAGGAAAATCAGGTCCAGGCTTGTATATGTATGTCATGTCCGAATCAGACTATTTGGCTTTGTTTACCAACGGCCTCCGTCCGGGGTACATACTAAAAACGAAACGAAAAGGCACTGTGGGAAATGCTTGGCGCGGTCCATGGCCTAACGGTTTTCAGCCGCTACAAAAAATGAAATGTGGCTGCGTTCCGGAATAGGTGTAGCATCTGCAGATCGCTCAATATGGCGTGTCGGGCCCCGCCGCCCCGCCCCGTCGTGTCGCGAAAATTCACAAGTCCCTCCACAGCCTGAAATCGAGTATCACTTGTTTTATTCCCTGGGTATATATACCATATTTTCCTTTGACATCTTGCTTGTTGTAGCTATAGACGTTCAAAAATGCAATTTCATTCATGATGAATACAGTAATCCAAATGAGACAATACTTCTAAGTAGGGCTTGAGCGAGGGATAGTAAAGGAGTGACAGGGGGGAAGGAAAAGAGTGCAGAAGGGAGGAGCAGGAAAGGGCAGGGCAGGAAGAGTCACACTGTGGGTTGATAGGACTCGGATGAGGCGGTGGATGGGGGGGATAATATATTAGGGTACTTAAATGTTACCGGCATAGAAATGTGGCATGGAGGAGGAGGAGGATAAGCGATTAGGGAGAGGGGACATCAGGGACTCTGACCTTCCGGTGGTTGAGGGACCCGCGTCCCATACACGATCCCTGCCAGCAAATACAACAAAACCGTTTGAACCCCAAATTTAGCGGACAGAAAAAGGCAAGAAGCGTAGCCTGAGGAGGAGAGCACCTGCAGCAAGGTAGTATCCAACAGAGGGGTGGTTACTAGAGGATTATGAGGAGGGGCTGTGGGCGAGGAAGAAAGCTCGGGCAGGCGGGATGAGGCGCGATCGTTGTGGGGCCCGTTGATCCGAGCCTAGTCCATTTCGACCGTCTTCCTTCAGTTGTGCAAAAAACGAAATGGTGAGAACGGGCCTTGGCAAGGCCTGGACTTTCCCACAGTACCGTTTCGTTTCGTGTTTAGTAGGTACCTCTCCGTCCGAGAATTGTCTGAGTCCCCGGATTTCCTTCTCATGGACTGAACACTAGATTTCAAAACAACTACACTAGACGAGTACACCCAAGGCTCTCCCTACTCTCGGTTACTTACTTGCTTCTATGAAGTCTGTATTCAAAACTTGGCTCCAGCTGGTAGTTAGTACTGAGCACATCATCTTCGCAGCATTAGTGTTGCTATCTGGGTGGAAGCCAACCTGCACGGGCGGGGCACAGGCACGGACATACCGCTCGGATGGTGGCTCCAATTTTCCAAGGAAGGTCTCGCGTTCCTGTTCCCAGGGCCACATGCTAACTCCCGGTATCCGTTGCTTTGGTGGTTAGAGGTTGATGTTTACTCATACTGATTTGAACAATTCAAACAGAACATCGTCCCGTTGCTCTTAGGTTCATGCCCCACACCTGACTATGATTTGCATTCAACAAAAATATTGACCCCTGAGGACCGCTTATCGTTTGTTGGTCGACACGTGAGGGTCTGACGGCAATTCGGGAGGTGGTGGATATGCGCGGGGCTCTCGCGACAGATTAACCGGTGGTGTCCAATGCCTCTCTCGCAAGTGTTATACGCTGATCAACACGAGGCTCTGACGGCGATTTGGGAAGTGGTGGATATGCACCAGGCTGGCGTGGCAGTGCAACAAGCAGCATTCAATGCCCTTCTCACATTGAATTCCTTCTACGCCATGTCCACTGACCTGACCGCGACCCAATAGGTAGTGGATATGCTGGCAGAGCACCTAGAAAATACCAGAAGGCCAACAGAAAATATTACTTTATCCTATCACGGATTCGCAACAATATTAGTCTGCACGACAGCATATATTAGAATCTAGATTAGGTAGATAGGGAGAAAGTCCGAGTATTTGTAACATAACGCTCGAAACCATGCTATATGATTGATGTTGCCTGCGCCGCCGCGACCGGAAGATATCTAGATGCAAGTAAATCAGCAAAACGTAATTGAGCCAAACGTGTTTTGAAGAAATTGGTGGCAAGTGAGAAACAGTGTGAGAGTCAAAAGACTACACAAAGTGTAGTCGCCCAGGATTGAGCGTATACCAATCGAGGAGTCAGAAAAAGAAGTGAGTAAATGGGGAAGCCCGACTTAGGCGAGTAGCAAAAGCCAACAAGGAGTAACTTGAACTCACAATCGCAGAATGCATCTGCTTATCCCGATGCTTCACCATTACCTCCCTTTCGTATTGAATTTCTTTATCCACCGAGCTGATTTCCACCAGAGGTCGAGGACTATCAGGGTTTATCCCTGATGGCTGCGTGCTGTCACCCCAGCGCTGCTTATCTTGGTCAAGGCGCCATTTGTGTCGGATGTTTCCCACACCACCACGCCCTGTGATAATAACCTAAAAGCGAGCAATTGGAATATACAGGCGTAAAGAGAAGGTATAGCAAGCCGCAAAGGTGTATGTGCTTACCTTGGGTGTGGCCTTCCGATTACCGCATTGGTGCTGATTTTCCTTGGCAGCGAGATGGCATGGAGGGATCACAAAGTTTCCGGATCCCCCTCGCCCAGTCGATATCTGTGATGATGAAGGCGGCGGTTAGGATAATGCGAGCACTAAGGCGCAAGCTCTGACCTGTCGGCTTTCTTTCACAGCAGCTATATTGAGGGGGGTCGCACCATAATAGGTGCTGACTGAGTGTAAAGGTCAATTCAAGGATTCCGAACACACCAGGAATTGAGTAGCAGCCCCATCACAGCTTGTAACATCCATCAAACACATTGTCTCATCAATCATATCACATTGTCACGCCCAATGAATTATCCTTGCTTGTGAAGCAAGAGGAAAAAAGAATCAGAAACTCACCCAAACAACGCGCGTCCACTAGAGTATCCCTTGATATCTTCGTCTCATGTTCTTCTTTCCCTTTGGTCCCTAGAGCATCTTCGCTTACACCGCCGAGGCCATGCATGATTGCAGTACCCGCGGCGTTGATCTGGGCGACAAAATCTTGAATTGCGAGACCATGTGTAGACTGACAGGGGGTCGATATCTTCCTGGGCAGAGCGCAAGGGGAAGAGTTCCGACCCGCTTCCTGAAGATGATAGTCCTGAGGGAGATGCCATATGTGGCAAGTTAATTATATGGGTAGCCTAGCGGGCGAAATTGAGAACGTAAGTGGCTCGATTTGTTGTGGAGATACATCTGGTGCGGCCCAGTTACTCGGGACTTGGCTGCGTTGATGTTTTCCCGACTTAGAGCACCATACAGTGTAACTCACCAGTTCACCAGCACCCGCCGTTCGGCCGAAAGAATTTTTTTGTAAAATCTAGAAATATTTATTTAGCCGGAAACATTCATAAAAAGTGGTCCTGACGTTGAGAAAATTCACCTTTTCCAAAATCCCAAAAGATTCGTGTTATTGCAACTCCTACTCCTCCTGCATTTCTCATCATTACTACTGCGGTACGCTCGGATAAGTTAGATC
Source organism: Athelia psychrophila (assembly GCA_001630335.1). NCBI lineage: Eukaryota > Fungi > Basidiomycota > Agaricomycetes > Atheliales > Atheliaceae > Athelia > Athelia psychrophila. Next base: position 172,973 of record KV417551.1, on the reverse strand, counting down.
TGATAAGTATGCATATGGCTTGTGCTCGATTACACTGTGCCATCAACGGTTGGACTGTCGGATCTGATGCAATGAAATTCCAAGCTCGCAAATGCTACTCCTCATGCACTTCTTGCTCGATGCTTCTCGGAACACTTGCATACTATTCATTACCATCTCTGGTATTTAGCTTGTGCTCGTATAGGGTCTGTGTAGGTTGCATACACAGGTAGAAGCAAAATGATAGCGAAATTTTGGCCCGGGATTTTTAAAAACCGTGAATCCGCGAGCCGTGAGGTGGTGACTTACACTGTATGAGGAGCTTTCACGAATCGCATAGACTCTCGTAGATTGCTCGCAGACAAGACGTTCTCGTAGGCTCCTAATTATGACATTGTTTGCTCTTGTTAAATGCTACCCGACTTGCGCGTCGCGGTTTGGTCGCCGCGCCGCATTCTCCCCGACTTTATGCTTCAGGCCCAATTCAGGCCTTGAAATCTTGAAACCTCAGGCTCAGGCCTCCACCCAGCTGTGGAAGCTTCCGACGGGAATCATCGAGGCCCAAGCGATTACCAATGCCACCAGCGTGTACCAAATGAGTATGTATACAGTATGATTAGCGTGGTCAATGCGGGCCAGGCGCATATAATAATCAGCAAGCATACAGGATTGCTAAATAAAGTAAATAATATATATTTTAAGTGTGCCTGTGTGGTAACTGAGCATGCCGGTGGTATATCACGAATCGTGCATCACGTATCGCTGATTTTGTCGTCGATATCAATGGCGCTTAGTCTTTCGGACTCCTGGACGTTCGTCTCCTGGATGTCGTGCTCGAATCTAACCTCCGTCGCCATCGCGCCTCCTTCGAGTCGTCTGTTGTAGCCGTGTTAATTTGGCTTGTTTCGCGTGCGACCACGACGCTTGTCATGAATATCCCGCTCGGACGTCGTCTCCTGAATATCCCGCTCGTATCTAATCTCCATGGCCATCGGGGCTCCTTCGAGTCGTCTTTGGTCGTCCATATCGACAATGATGTCTCCCGCATTTGGGCCCTTGCGCCAGGACACGCGGCCGAGCTCGTTATCATTCAACATCAGCACCGAGGGATCATTGGTTAAGTCAGCAGCGAGGGACCGAATGCTGAGCATGATACGGGAAATCGATACAGATGTCAGGGAAAGCATCAAACTATTCATACGGACATCTGAGTCAGTTGCTGTCCCGTATGAAGAGGTAATCGGATTCATACTTTGAATAGTTGCATAGCAGCTGTATTGACGGCATGCTATTTATTGCAGAGCCTATTGAGGTGAAGCCCACAGATACTGCTCGGGTCAGTCAGGTAAGGGGTAGCGTAAAGGGTCCTTATAACGCACCTAGAATGACGAGGTACAGAATCCCACCGCTAAATTGACATCAATACATCGTTGCATTCTACAAAAGACTGGTACTTACTCTCGTACTAAGCGCAACATAAAAGGTGCGGCTTCTGCCACTACACTCTGATTATGCAATCCGCGATAGGCAGTGAATAGGTAGAGCACAGTGTGCAGCACCAGTACCGGCGCAAACACGTGCCATGAATTGGATGAGGGCGCTGCAAGGCAGCCTATGATCTCGATGTCCAATCCGAACGACTTAATGGACACAGCCTCGATTTGCCGACCCACAAAATACAGCGCGATGGCAGACGCGATGCCGCATGCGAAGAAACAGAAGAGGACAAGGGAGCGAGCAATTATACTGTGTCGGAACAGGTACCATATCCGCAGAACGAGTACAGCTGCGTTCAATCAAACTCAGTCGGGTGGAGCAGGCTGTGAAATGGAAAGGGGGGACGGACCTTCTGCGATCAGCATGGCCATGACAGTCAGTATCCATATAGCGCGGATGCTCTTCGTGCAAAGCTGTATTAGCAGGTATTAGCATTTAAATCTAATACATTTTTAGAAAATTGAAACTCACCTCAGGAGGTAGCTCTGGGGCAAGAAAACACACGAGGCCCCATCTAGCGAATCGCGATTCTCAGCCTGGATCCCAAAAGGCCCAACATATGAGGAAATACTCACGCCAAAGCCAAGATCGGAAAGTATCTATTCTGAATAAGACAGCTAACAAGTCAAGCTTTGACTTCAATGACAATAAAATACTCACTAGGAGGAACAGTATCCGGGATATCGTCCACTCGCCAGACCAGAAGAATCGGACCTGTCGAACACAAATAAGCCGACACAGTCTATGAGATACAGAAGCAGTCTCAGATGCAAGAAAACGCACCTCGTCGCCAAACGTCAAGGCATGATCATAAGAGAACACCATGACCGCGGCGATGCCCGCGTATCTAGCTGTGTTTGCGCCTACCAATACAGGTGTGAGCGCGGCCAAGATCTCCTGGACGGGTGCAGACATCGATGCCATAGTCGCTATAAGCTCGATCTCGAGTATACCTCCGTGTAAGGAGATGTGATCGGGGCGGCAGGGGGCATCTCAAGCGAACTACCGCTTCGTATATATATCACTACTAAGTAGGACTCGGTTCTGCCATTAATATTGTCTGATTGGAGAGGGGCGTTTCACTCCGATCATAGCGTGACCAGGGTTAATGTAATTGATGCGACGGTTGCCGCAGGCTATGTGCGTCAGTTGACACTCTTGTCAAACATGCCGCCTGTATACTATACGACCCTGTTTTAAAAAAAATATGAACACGGCAGTTCATGTAGATATTGCGCGTGTCGAGCGAGGACGAAGCATGGGGGAGTCCTGCATTTCCTGACAGTGGAAATCAAATATCGTGAACACAAATCAGTGATGACGTACTTAGATGCAATGTATACAGATACCGGCGTCAAATCCATGATGCTAACCTCGGTTATGTATAGTGCACAATGTCCTGATTGCATAACCTGTGTGGGGTGTTGTCGTCTTCAAGCTGTCAACGATTCAACCCTACTTCCTACTACTAGTATTTTTCATAGAAACAGCGCGAGCCTCTTACAATCAAATGCCAGCGAGTAAAACAGAGGGAATGAAGCAGGGAACCCAAAGTCCGACCCCGACGTCCGAGTCGCGCACTCTTTGTTTTGCTTTGTTTACCAACGTGCTCCCTCTTCCTTACGACTTGATGTTGGAAGATGTCAGACTCTGAAGAAACATCTGCATGCCATACCAAGGCTCTTAAGCTTCTCACTTTCGCTCACTCGCCCTGCCGTTTTGGAATCTGGACGCATTACTCAAATCGGATCCCTTCAAGAATCAATTCCGTATAGTCTTCTTCAAATCGAACATGCTACCATGACCATCTCGGTGAATTCAGTTTGGCCGCCTGTCCCCGCAGCCAACCCACAGCCGCCGCTATAGCCACAGCACTTCTCTCAAAATTCAATTCATTTTGGATGACAATGTTATTTACAGGGGGGGCAATTCTCTCACATCCGGGCCACAGGCCGGGACCCATTCAAGAACGTCCAAGTTCCTGTAAACAAGATCGCTAGCTTTCGCATACCACGCAGTGAAGGCCTTTCTATCCGTTGTCTATGATTTTCCGGGCCAGGAGTGTCTCAATCTGCCAAAGGACGCCGGAAGTTAAGAGTCGTACGCTAGCTAGGTAAGTAGCATGAGGGACGGACTGCCCATTCCATAGTCCCGTGTTATCCGTAAACTTACTCTTGCTCAGGACCTTATTTCTCGATATCCCATCTTCTGTTGGGTGTCATCTGTTCTCTGCAAAAATGAGCTCATGATCAGCCGACCAGAGTCTAGACGGATTTGTTTATGACCAATACTCTCAGTGGGCTATCGATATGCCTGTTCGCGCGTATCTCCGGAAAACGTATTGCTTTCGTATGCAGGTCTTCATTTGGCCCATGGCAGATCCCTCCGAATTTGGTACAAGGACCGATCCGCGCTTGCTTGAATCGCCCACTTGTGGAGAATGGAAGCGGCGACATCGCTTCCTTGAAGCAATGGCATTACAGTAGATAAGGACGCGCCCTGTGTCTCAGTGTATTTGAAGTGAGTTAATTCGGCGTTCGAATTCAGGAATGGCAATCTTGTTCTCCGGTGGAAAATAATGCGCGCTTTTGAAAGGCGCTGGCAGGGCACATGGTCACGGAACCTTATCGATTATCCACGAATCTATATAATTTCAATCACTAGACAATGACTTCAATAGACAACCGCCATGACACCCCTGCCCAGCTCTAGCCTTCGCGACTCAGATACTTTCCCGAACCTCTCCAACCTTCCCGGTGACCGCGGCTTCGAGGACATCTACCACATTGTGGATCCCTATACTGGAAACATATCACCCCGCCGTCACTGGTGTCTTATCGCCGAGATCACCAAAACTGCGAAGTTCATTCGCCTCAGCATTTACGCCAAAGACCGCGATGGAGTCGAATTTCCAGTGCATGTACACACGGACGATCGGGGAGTTGGCATGTCGAAGTACTGCCAGGAGGGATACACGCTCGTGTTGATGTATGCGGAACGCCATTACTTTGCAGACGGGACTGTTGGTATTCGGCTGGAGGAGGGAGCCTCGGTGAAGGTGCTTCCGTACTCAGTGGCCACTCTAATGGCTGCAAATGACCGGTACTTTGGTCAGGAGGGGAAGGGCGCTTGCGATCACTGCAAAGCTGGCGAGAAAGAGACCGCAGGAGGTTTGAAGAATTGCGCGAGATGCAAGGTCATATCTTACTGCGGCAAGGTTAGCGATGTAAGGCACATCACTTATCTAACTGAAGCACTGACCTTCTGCAAAATTGCGCAGAATTGCCAAAATGAGGCATGGTCAAGTGGGCACAAGGAGGACTGTAAGGTATTGACCCAAATACACGCTTTCGCGAGCAAGGATTGGGAACTCTTCCAAGGGTGGTTCGAGCCGCATGTCATGAGGCCACCTCCTTCGGGGCCTGGCATGCATATTTTAAGCTCTTTGCCGGTGTTCGACTAGGTATCTAGCATAAGATCGTCATGTAGTGGTGATAGCAGTGTGATATGGCTGTCAAATGATCATGATCATGAGCGATTGGGTCGAGAACTAAGTTTGAATTTGGTTGCAACAATTAGACTTGGTGGTATTGGTATGTATGCAAAGATTATAGACCAGCCTGGACATTCGCGCATCTCCGCTGCTGTGATTTAGCATTAATGCTCTGCAGCCTTGCTTGCCCCGGACATGCAGACAGTTGAAATTGAGTCAGCTGGGCATCCGCAAAACTACTAAAAGGTAGCCGTATTATTAAACGATGCATAGGAAAGGAGGCAGAAACGCCGCACAATGATCTGCCCGGCGACGTACTGGGCTGGCCAAACACAGTACGGATACTATGTTGAGACTTGAGAGACTCCCTTAAAGTGCTGTCCACGTTAGCGTAGGAAACACATGCACGACGACGGGCATGGGTGGTATACGAATCAAAGCAATTTCGATATGGAGCACCGAGCTGCAAGAACTGGCTCCATTGCGATGTTGAAGTACGTGCTATCACCTCATTTGTTCGTCTATAACACGGTACAATGAGCCGTCCCTACCTGGACTAAATACTCTACATATGGACTATACTGCTTAACTACTGTATTATTTATCCGCAGTATATTTAGCATTATCACACCTTCATTGCCACTACGATCACTCATGATCACACCATCGTTCTCTTCGTATATATACAAGATGTAACCTACCTACAATCCTTATCAGAATAAACACTGGCAGCTCTGCCTACGCAGAGGTCAGTCAGCTTAGACTTCCTCGCTATATCCAACCTTCAAGCTCCTCTTCAACAGGTTATGCGCCCCGAGCTCCTCTAACTTGCTTGACTAGTGTGCGTCGTAACGAACTTCGCATTGGACCGATGCTCGAGGATGACGAGTGTCGGAGTCGTTGTCTGACCTCCTGCGTTTGATCTGCTATTACCACCTTCCAACCTCGTGCCTTGCTTGGTGGATCCCGCCATCGATCTTACAAGTCCCTCCTGGATTGACTCTCGAGCAAACTCTCCGATCTCGCGGATCATACTCAAGATCACGATCAGTTGAGGTCAGGACGAACACCCACTATCTTTTTAACCAATATCCTTATCATCGAAATGCTAGGTCAGTAATCGAGATACGGGTGCATACGTGTTCCTGGCGCTCTGAGCATCTATTTGCTTGTTTTACAGCGACATACTTCAGTGCGAAGCTTCAAGTGTTCGGGCTTGATCCAGAGTGTGTTTGTGATTGGACTTTGATTGGTCTTGGTGAACATGATTTGCGAGTGTCCGCCGTACTCGGGCCGCATTGCTGAGCACATTCGTCCTGCTCCTCTTTGTATACCGTCGACATCTGCCAGTTAGGCCATGCTCATCTGCAGCGGTCACGTTGTGCTCGCTGCACAGGTTCTGGCAGGCTGATAAAATGTAGCATTTCCGAGACGGTAGCAGGATCATGTGCAGAGGACTTAGTATTACTAGCCTGCTTCTTTGCTTCCTTACATGGTGCGGGAAAACTTTGATCGTCCATCGAGTTCCTCCTCTTAGCATTACCCTCGCATTCCAGATATTACGCTAAGGATTGTCGATGCTGAGGTGGATGACCGTTCCATACCTTTACTACATATGAGGATCACCCTTGCCTCATTTTCGATCGATCGCCCACTCGTCGCCCTAGCCCACTCAGAGTCCGTACGTCCCACTCTTCACTCTCTCTGCCCAGCTGAGAGTCCGACACACGTTTTGCTATACGCACAGGAGGAGCTCCTGTTCAACGTTTTTGTCTTCATCCTCCGTCGACCTGCTGTTTTCTTGGTTTATGTAATTTTTGAGTCCCAGAGCTGTCGAGATGTGTTTCCATTCTGATAGGGGTCTCGAGGTAAGCATCAGCCCTCTCGAAACCCTGAGTTTCCCAGAAGCTGCAGCATCAGAAGATTGGACCATCAAAAAGGCCCTGGAAAATCACCAGCGACACGCTTGTCTCGTTCGATACGAAATCGAGTGC
>KV417551.1:152436-165985 GCA_001630335.1 Athelia psychrophila | reverse complement strand
CGGACGTCGACCGGACTTATTAACCGTGTTCGAGCACACTACGACAGCGTAAAAGTCGAGTGGGGGTAGACGGTGGGGTCGAGGCCGCTCCACGACATACGTCGAGATGGCTCTCAATGCGGACGTCGACCGGACTTTTTGACCGTGCTCGAGCACGCTACGAAAACATGAAAATCGAGTCGCGATAGGTCGATAGGATCGAGGCCACTTCACGACATACGCCGAAGATACTATCTAGGTGTATAATTTTTTTAACGTTCGGACCACATACTAACGGGCAGGACCTGTTTTTATGCTTTAAACTTAGTCATCTTACAGCTCGACACTAGTGTCCACTAGTGTCCACTAGTGGACACTGTTCGACACTATTCGACACTTCAAGTATTAGTGGACACTAGTGGCTACTTAGGCCGGACCCTCTAACGGTTAACAAAATGGGTGCCGAAACACTTGAACTCGACACTAGTGTCGACTAGTGGACACTTCAACTGGCGCGGCAAACCGCGGAGCGCGACCAGCGTTCCTTAACTAGGACACGGATAAAACTCTGGGCGGTGGGCGACGAGAACCGCTGGCGTACCCGCTCCTCGGAAGCCGTACCGTACCGGCGCGAACAAAACGACTATTCCAAAGGTAGTTTGTAGTCGGCGCATTCGGCCCTATAAGGGCTCGGTGTGTAGCTCTCGGTAGAGCTGCATACAGCACCTCGCTGGAGCTGGGGTAACAGATGGGGGCGAGCTGAGAGTGTGATTTTCCTGATTAGGAAATGATTGGGTTGCTAGGGCATCGGGACGGTGAAAAAATGAAATTGGGAGCTATTGCTATATTTGGGGATCACATCTGGAAGCCTTTGTTCAGGCGAATCTAAATCTGACCCCCGATTGCTGCGGAAGTCACTGGATCACATGATATTGGCAATAAACCAATCGGGCGATAAACCACTGATAAGCTCATATCTCCGTCAATAATGGATAGATAAGGTTGATACGGAGCTTATATTATAGCTATACATGGGTTCTACCTAGATCAAAAGAGTCTGTATGTTTCCCACGCTTGTGGCATGTGATCAAAGTGTGCAACTTGGTTTCATATTAGTCGTGTTATCCTGTGGCATGATATTTCTAAACCATGCACAATACTCTCGGAGGTCATGTCCCCATACTATAGCTACATAATAAAAAAAGAATTTAACAAAACGGAGAAATATTAAAAGCAGAAGGTCCGCTACTGCAAAGTTTGTGTTCACCCTGTACCACGGGCTATACCACCGTGGGAAATATTTTTTGCTGCTATAATATGGCATGGGAGCACTCTAGAAGCATAGGCCAAAAAGGATTAAGGAGATCGGACAGGTACGCAGCTTCCTACAACAAAAAACAGCAGGTTGATACTCAAAGCCTACAGGATGTGTTGCTGAACTATATGTGCTCTTGGAATTCTCTGGTATATGTGGGTATATACAGCACCTGGACATCATTCCTGCATAGATCTTGTTCCTGTCTTGATATATGTGTTCTTGTGAACCTTTGAAATGATATCCTAAGGACCTGACCGGGATGAAATTTCAGATCCTCATTCAGGGGGGGTGTTTCTGTATATTCACGATTTCTTGTTGTGTGCCTTTAATATTCTTCCGTTTTGTTAAATTCTTTTTTTATTATGTAGCTGTAGTATGGAGACATGGCCTCCGAGAGTATTGTGCATGGTTTAGAAATATCATGCCACAGGATAACACGACTAATATGAAACCAAGTTGCATACTTTGATCACATGCCACAAGCGTGGGAAACATACAGACTCTTTTGATCTGGGTAGAACCCATGTATGGCTGTAATATGAGCTCCGTATCAGCCTTATCTATCCATTATTGACGGAGATATGAGCTTATCAGTGGTTTATCGCCCGATTGGTTTATTGCCAATATCATGTGATCCAGTGACTTCCACAGCAATCGGGGGTCAGATTTAGATTCGCCTGAACAAAGGCTTCCAGATGTGCTCCCCAAATATAGCAATAGCTCCCAATTTCATTTTTTCACCGTCCCGATGCCCTAGCAACCCAATCATTTCCTAATCAGGAAAATCACACTCTCAGCTCGCCCCCATCTGTTACCCCAGCTCCAGCGAGGTGCTGTATGCAGCTCTACCGAGAGCTACACCTGCAGCTGGCCTGAAAAACTGGCATGAGCTCGTGCGATGCTGTCGCACTTTCAGCTCACCCCCATCCGCTATCCCAGCTCCGGCGAGGTGCTGTATGCAGCTCTACCGAGAGCTACGCCTGCAGCTGGCCCGAAAAACTCGCTCCAGCTCGTGCGACATTCTCAGACTCTTAGCTTGGCTTCAGCTCCTATGGTAAACACAATACAGCTTCTACGATAGATCCACATATTTAAAAAAATTGCAGGCCCGGTATCTGACTTTAAAAACCCGCACGAGCTCATGCGAAAATCTCGGACTCTCAGCTGGGCTGATGCTTACCTCAGCTCCTATGGGAAACACGCATACAGCTTGTGCGATAATTACATAAATTAAGAAAATGACAGGCCCGGGATCTGAAGTCAAAAACTCGCACGAGCTCGTGCGAAGTTTTCGGACTCTCAGCTGGGCCTATCTCGTACGAGTGGCTCGATGGTTTTGCACCATGCGGCCACACGAGAAACTCGTGCAATATGTAGTAAGGCACTGAACGTGCAGGGTAAGGTTATTTTGACTTCGAGACGAACTATGAAGGGACATTTTCCCCTGCTGGGACCTGCTGGGTCCCTGTAGATCGATATTCTATGTCACAGTAACTACTGTACGCTGCCGACCGTAGGTTCACGGGGTGTGACGCGTGATGGCGTGAACTTACCTGAGTGCATGTTCATTCGAGGGTGCTGTACGTGACGCGTGCCTGAGATGTTCACACTTATAGTTCAGGATCCCCCTGGGAAAAAATTATTAGTTATTATCACTTCCGCCACCCTGAAGAAGTACACGCCAGCGCTGTTCGTCACTGACTTCCCCTGCCGACCAATTTGAATTCAGACATTAAGACACTGACATTTGCTGTGGTGCTGCTGTGGCGCCCATTCATTGCGCCAGACTACGAATGGCTTTATCTGTGCCGCTGACGGCTATGCCATTGACACCCAAGGCAGTATCATTCGGAATGGAATTTCCGAGGATGCCGAAGCAGCATGTAACTGTTGGTAACCTTGTCGTTGCAGGTTCAGGGGCTGATCTTGGACGTGGAAGAGAGAATCTAAGAGGTACTGATTGGGAAGGGTATTGATGTGCAATGGACCGTATCTGAAGGGATTCAAATCATTTCTAAATCATTATTACTAGCAAAATTTCTGTTTTTACCACTTTCCGTGACGCATATTTACCGACTAGCTCACTCCTCTGCACGTGACTGAACCTAAGGTCGGCAGCGTACATGTGTGGCACTACTACTGCCTGCTTCGGTATCAATATCAAGTGCTTAAGCTTTGAACCGGCAAAACGCAAAGACGCCGCTCGACGATCGAACTTCTATCATATGAACGATCATCGGGCTCCAACGGCTCTTTGGTGTGAGGAACGATCCTCACTGTCCATTCCTCAACGGCAGTGACGGTACCTCTGCAGCTTATATCTCTCTTGTCTGTTGGCCGTTTCTTGCAGGTGCACTTATTATTACCGTGATCTCGACATTCGCTGCCGCCGCCCGAGAATTGGTTGACTCTAACCTTATCGGCACAACGCCATTGCCCAGCCATTAAGTAGTATTAATGCCCTTGAGACTCCGATGCTAAATAACCTTAAATAACCCGTTATGCAATTTAGGCTGTCGTTGGGGCCGTCGTTGGGGACCATCTTCCTTTGAACCGTCTTGCTGCCTGCTGCACCCTCTCATGAAGCCCCTCGACGCAGCTTCTTCCAACCAACTTGGTCCAGTTTTCAGCTCGGCTAGTGTCCGCGGGGCTCCGCTCCTGGCCGGGGAGGCGGCCCTCACCGCGTACTGTTCTGTTGCGGTATTTACGGTGAGCTATGCAGCATCTAATTTGCCGTTTAACCGCAGCTAACTCTGCGCTTCAGGCTTTGGTCTGGACATGGGTGCTGTGTGTGCCGGAGGAGGTCGAGATCATAAAACGGAAAGGGCTTTCAATGCCCATCGCTGCTTACTATGTCTCGCGGTGAGTCCATTCATGCCCCCTGACCGATCATCCAAACTCACCGCACGCGACAGATTTGCTACCCTGGGCGGCTGCCTCTGCAGCGTGTTGTTAGGGCTTGATCCCCACCTTTACGCAGGGCAGGTCGACTTATTCAGCCTCGTGTTCTTCTGGGCGACGCAATCGAGCACGGGCCTGCTTTTCTTCTTTCGCATCCGTGCCGTCTACCAGCATTCCAGAAGTGTTCGTTATGGCTTCTTCGCCATGTGGATGGTGGTCACCATATCTCCCTCGCTGACGTTGCTCCACCCGACAGTTCGATGTGAGTGGTTCAATTTCCACGCACTGGTACTTGCTTAATCGTATATGTCCGCTGTAAAGGTTACATACCGCGCCTGCATTGCTACATCTGGGGTCCGCTCACCCTCCCCTGCAACGGGGCGGTGTTGGTGAACGACACCCTCGTCTTCATGGGCGTGTCGCTCCAGGCCTATAGGAACATGACTCTTGACGCCTCCCGTTTGTCACGCACACGCCGTTTCAAGCTGCTCATTCAAGGAGATGGCCTTTACAAAGTGTCAAAAATGCTCCTCAATTCTGGGCAGCTATACTACGGGCAAGCTGCTTGCTAATGTCCTGTCAACTGTCACTAACGTGCTTTTATCTCGCAACAGTGCTATCATCGGTGTCCAGATATGGACCGCTATAATCGTCTTCCTTGGACTGCGCTATTCTCAAATCGTATATATGACCTACATCCCCTTCGCAAGCACGTTGGCATGCAAGGTCTTCCGGATGGTCATGCTATGTGATACTACTGAGGATCCGCTGAACACTCTGGACATTCATGAAATGCTCGACTGGCAGGATCGTGGGGATTAAATGGGATGTGGTACTGCTTAACGATCCTCAATTTGGTTAGTGACACAAATTTAGTTTGCTGGTTTGGAGCTTACACTGTCGCTCCCGGTAGTACACTGTACTCTGCGGATACCGGGCGTTCCTCCGGGGAACTCTCCTGAATACCGTCTATGGCCATCAAGCTCTAGCATTTCCGGCCGTACGCCTCATCGAAGACCTCCGGAGGCTCAGGTCCTGAACGCGCTCTTATGTATATTATCTACAACCGTTTAAGCATTAATCGCTATTTACATGATGGCCCTCTTATATATTTGCAACAGCTCCTTTCGCTGTTTGCATAGACTCACCCTTAAGAGTCTGTATTCGTGATACATAATAAACATGGTGCGGGTGGTTGCAATTGAATCCTGGTCCTGCAGGCTGCAGCTGCCCGGCAGGAAGCCGGTTCACTCCAACGCATTCGTGGCCCAGCCTATGCACGGCTCATAGTTCAGACCACCCCATGGACCGCCGTCTCCGCACAATCATCCTTTACCGTGGATCGAAAGGAGGAGATGTGGAGGCTCTGAGTCAGAGCCCACCTGATTCCGTAACTTGTTCATTTCTAAGTACATACCCCAATGCCTCTCGATTATCCCCGATCCCTACCCAACCCGATCTTCTAGCATCTCTGTGCGGTTCGTCTCATATATACAGTAGCACCCTCCTGCATGGACCATACTCATAATGCAAGTGGGAGCAATGCAGATTCAAGCAATCCAAATATTCCCCACTGAAGATAGAGGCGAAGACTTGGCGACGGGATATGGTGGATGAAGATGAAGATGAAGACAGATATTTGAAATGATCCCCGCAATGTGGTCGTAATATCAACATTGAAGCTGCAACAAAGCAAGAATGACAAGTGCGCAATGAAGTAACCAAGGGGCAAGGCGGCCCGAGAGGGACTGGGGGTAGATTTTGGATGATCTGCACAGGCAGCGCGAGCGGCCCGGGTGACTCTGCCCCTCGTGAGGCGTCTCCTCTGGCTCCTCGAGATCATAGCTGTGGCCAAGTGTCAAGTGATTCAATCCTGCCAAACGGAGGCCGCTGTGAGTGGACTAAAGCGAGAAGATATTGCGGCCCACGTGAAAGGGAGGCCGATAAGTAGTCGTTGCTCAACCAGACGTCTACAGCGCGTCAACGCAACGTGAATCGATTCACGTGGCGGATACTTACTTATGTACACAAATTTATGATAAATCCTGTAGCCGCGCGTAGGCAACGGTGACGCGTGACGCTGGCCCCGTTGTGTTGCTAAATCGCGAAAATATAATCGGCCCCATTGCCGCCCTATTATACATGAGTAGCATAAGGAGTCAGTAATTTTTGCCACCCGTTGCCGAGGTTTGCATCGGTGACTTGTCGGTGACGCCCTATGGTTGGTTGCTGGCTCGGCGAAAGTGGCAACGTGTTGACGCCCGAAATCTCGTTGCCTCCCTCCGTGCTCCTACGTAGGCCCCCTGATTATGCCTATGAAGGCCGTTTCCAAAATCCCAGAATCTGATGTCAAATGTCCGTTTTTGGAAGTGGCCTTCGGCCTCGCGAGGACGATTTTTGTCCGAAAACTGGAAACTGCCTAGGTAGGCATAATCAGGGGGCCTTCCTACGTGCGGCTACGGTAAGCCAACAGCCCCTGAACGCTTGATATTGATGCCCTTATGTAATATCCGTTATGAAAGTTAGAGTGTTGTTGGAGGGCGGCATCATCCTTTCAGTCATCTTGTTAGCACCCTCTCATGAAGTCCCTCGACATAGCCTCTTCCAACCAACTGGGTCTATTTCGTGCAGTGCAAGGTTATCTTGACATCAAGACGAACCTGCACTGTGGAGGGACAACTAAGGACAACTTTCCCCTGCTGGGTCCCTGTAGATCCCTGTCCGTCCCTGTCTGCATCGGTATCAATATTAAGCGCTTAAGCTTTGGACCGGCAAACGCAAAGACGCCGCTCGACGATCGCACTTTTATTATACGAGCGATAGACTTCAACAGCTCGCTGGTTGGGAACGATCCTACACCATTCATTCCTCAGAACAGTAGTGACGATGACTCGGCAGCTTAGATCTCTCGCGTCTGTGATGTTCTGGGCGTTTCTTGCAGCTGCACTTATTACCGGGATTTCGACATTCACTGCCGCCGCCCGAGAATCGGTCGACTCTAACCTGATCGGCACAATCATTAATACTCTTGACTCTTGAGACTCCGAGCTTAAATAATCCGTAATGCAATTTATCGTTAGGGGGGCATCTTGCTTTCAACCGTCTTACTACCACCCTCACATGAAGTCCCTCGATGCAGCCTCTTCCAACCAACTGGGTCTAGTTTTCTCGTTTAGTGCTCGTGGGGCTCCGCTCGTGGCCCAGGAGGTGACCTTCACCGCGTACTGTTCTGTTGCGGTATTTACGGTGAGCTATGCAGCGCCCAAACTGTCGCATATCCGCAACTGACTCGACACTTCAGGCCTTGATCTGGACGTGGGCGCTGTGCGTGCAGGAGGAGATCGAGATCGTACAACGGAAAGGGCTTTCAATGCCCATCATTGCTTACTATGTTACGCGGTGAGTCAAGTCATAGCCCCTGCCCGATCATCCAAACTCACTACACGCGACAGCTTTGCTACCATGGGCGCTTGCCTCTGCACCGTGCTAGCAGGCCTTGACATCCAATTTGACCCGGGGAAGGTCGAACCCTGGAAGATCGAACCATTCGGTTTTGCATTCTTATGGATAACGCAATCGAGCACAGGCCTGCTTTTCTTCTATCGCATCCGCGCTGTCTACCAGCATTCTAAAAGCATTCGCTATGGGTTCTTTGCCATGTGGATGCTGGTCACTGTATCTCCCTCGCTGCTGTTGCTCCCCCCGGCAGTTCGATGTGAGTGATTCACTCTCCACGCACTTGTACTTGCCTAATCGTATACGTCCGCGGTTAAGGCTACATGCCGAACAAGCATTGCTACATTTGGGGTCCACTCACACTTGCTGGCAACGGGACGGCATTGGTGAACGACACCCTCGTCTTTATTGGCGTGTCGCTCCATGCTTATGGGAACATGACTCTTGACACTTCCCGTTTGTCACGCGCGCACCGTTTCAAGTTGATCATTCAAGGCAATGGTCTGTACAAGGTGTCAAGAATGCTGCTCAAATCCGGGCAGCTGTACTACGGGCAAGTCCGCTTCCGAATGTCCTATCGACTGTCATTGACCCGCTTTTATTTGGACACAGTGCTATCGTAGGTGTCCAGATATCGTCCACTGTGGTAGTCTCCCTTGGCCTGCGCTATTCTCAAATATTCTATATAACCTACATCCCCTTCGCAAGCACGCTGGCTTGCAAGGTCTTCCGGATGGTGATGCTATGTGATACCATCGAGGATCCGCTGAGCACTCTGGAGATTCATGAAATGTTCGAAGTCGGGATGATGGGCATTGAATAAAATACGCCGTTTTGCGCTGCTGATTGCCTCGTAAATCCTAATTTAGTCTGTAGCATGTATTTTTATTGCCAGTTTGAAACTTACGCTTTCTGCTCGTAGTACGCATACTCTGCGCGGGTATGGGGTGTTCCTCCAGGGAACTCACCTGAATAGCGTCACCGACCATAGGGCTCCTGACAGCTTCTGCGGCCGTACACCTCGTTGAGGACCTCCGGATGGGCCCAAATCCTGAATACGGTCTTATGTACCAACCGCTTGGAGTCATTCGAGCACCAATCGCCAAATTTACACGATGGGCTCTCTTACATTTGAACTAGATTCTTCCGTTTTATGTATATACAGTCAATGTCCTCATAATGCATGGCTTGGGCCCACCCAAAATTCTATCTAATGGTGCATAAAATCTCATCATGCATAGTGAATCGTGGGGGCCACATGATGCATTATGAGCATATTGACTGTACCCCAATGCAACCTAAATATACCTGATCCCAATCCGACCCGATTTTCGTCTGCTTATATAATAATACAGTAGCACAGTCCTGCGTGGTCCATACTCACAAGGCAAATGAGAAAATGCGGATTTAAGCGATCCACATTTTTTCCACTGTGACAACAGAGGCGGAAAATGGGTAAGGAAACGGGCGGGAGACGGGATATAAGCATTGAAGAATGAAGATGAAGACAGATAGTTGAAGTGATCCTTGATATTTGATCGCGATACTGATAAGTGACTAGTCACGTGTGCAACAAAGGAAGCCTTGTCGGACCAGGAGAGACGAGTGAAAGTCTGAGGAAGTGCGACAGACGAGGTACGAGTCAGTTGTAGTATGTCTAGGAGAGACTAGGTAAATGGTACAGGGTATGTCCAAAATGGTGTCCGCAGTGAAAAAAGCAAAGCGGAATTAACATAGATCGATAGAAACGGAACCGAGCAGCGCTGATGACTCTCGTACGCCGTCAAGCCTGAGGTGGATTATCGCTGGTCAAACAACCCAAGGTTTGCAGTGACGTACATAGGTATAATGTGCGTGCTACGAGGTTACCCAGGGAGATCGTTGCGCATGCACATTCCCACAGTTCCTACCCAGCTAACTTTCAAACCACGGAACCTCCATTGATAAGCTTGCGGAGAATCATATGCATATATAGTTGCATGCCCCCTCCCCTCTAGCGACGAAAGTAAACACATATGTAAACTTTAAAGTGATACAAATTTGAATAAACCACGCCGCGCATTACAGTCACAAGTCCAGTACCAGTGATTAACTTCCAACCAGTGAACCATAACCAAACCACGACCCCGACCGCAATCAATTCTCCCCCGCAATCTCCTGAATCGACTCGTGATCCTCATGGTGCTGGTGCCCCCCATGCCCATGGTGCTTCAGATTATTCCACATCTTCCCCAACCGCTCCCTGCTCCCCGCCCTCACCGCGCCGGCGCCGGCGTCTTGGTCCTTGCCTTCCCTGTCCCTACTGCCACCCCGCCCCTCGCGGCTCCGGTGCAGGATGTTTCCGGCGCCCCCGCGCCCGCTCGACTCGAGGTGGCTCTGGCCCTTGGGGTGGTGGCGGTGCCCCTCGAGGTCGTCCTGCGGCCCGGGGGCGAGGTTCGCGAGGCCGCCGCGGCCTGCCGAGTGCTGAAAAGGATAAAAGGATATCAGTACATGTGCTATTAGATCAAGCACAGGAGCGACGGCGGGATGAATAGATGCGTCTGTGCATATGTAGATGGAACGCGCAGACGGAAGGCCAAGCGGGCCCGGAAAGACCACAAACACGGAACACAGAAATAGAGAAACATGGAAACACGAAACACAG
This sequence comes from Athelia psychrophila, assembly GCA_001630335.1. Lineage (NCBI taxonomy): Eukaryota > Fungi > Basidiomycota > Agaricomycetes > Atheliales > Atheliaceae > Athelia > Athelia psychrophila. Next base: position 155,687 of record KV417551.1, on the reverse strand, counting down.
AAAAACGGAACAAGGGAACAAGAGGAAACAAACAAGGGACACGGAACACTGAAACATGGAACAAGGAGAAAGAACGTACCACGGCGTCCACGCTGTGGCGCACCCCCAGCCGCTCGTGCTCGTCGAGCTGCTCGAGCGCCGCGTCGTTCGGGCCGCCCGCGAGGAGGTTCCCCGCGCCGCCGCGGCCTGTCGAGTGCTAATAGGTTCAAAATGCGTCAGTATCTGATCAGGGAGGGCTCGATGTCATGAAAGGGGAGAGAGGGGGAAAGGAAGTAAGCAATAGGAATGAAGGAGGGAGGGGGACGTGTAAGTGGTGATTTAAGGGATGGAGATCAAGATCGCAAGATCACAGCAAGGAATATGGATTAGGGAGGAGCAGAGCGAGGGATCTGGATATGAGACGCGAAGTTGAAAGAAGCGCAAAGGTGGAGGGTAGAACGTAACAGACTCCATAGATTCCGTTCGGGATGAAGATCGTAGGATTGCAGCATCGAAGGATGTAGGATCGTAGAAGGCAGAATGGAGTAGCACGAAACAAGAAAGAAACACGGCAGAACGAAGAAGCACGATACAAGAAAAAGGAACAAGCCAGAACGGAGAAGCAGAAGCAGAAGCAGCAGAAGCAGCTGAATGCATAGAAGAAGGAAGACTCACCACGGTAGGCGGCGCGCGCGAACGCGAGGTGGAGCGGTGAGGGGAAGGCGTGTGCGAGGGGAGGATGTTGCCTGCGCCGCCACGGCCCGTCGATTGCTGGATGAACAAGGAACATGGTCAGTTAGCTTCGTTCACACAGAGGAGTAACGGGAGATGTCGATGATGGGATGGGATGGGATGGGATGGGATGGGATCGAGGACGAAACCAAGACGAGAAGAGAAGAGACTCACCACCCCCTTCCTGGCCTCCGCCTCCCGGTGCCGCGCCAGCACCTCCCGCTCGTACTCCACCGAGTCCTTGTCCACCCCATTCGCCCCATCCGTCCTGAACAGCACGTCGCTCTCGGCGAAGAGGACGGCAGTGTGCACGTCTTACCGCCCGTGCGTGGGGGAGTCGCGCGAGGCCGAGGGACCGCGAATGTTGCTCGCGCCGCCGCGGCCTGTGGAGAGGGCCTACCAGGGAGGGTGGTTCAGCGATTCGTTCTTCATGGACGGGGGGACAGCGCAACGCACCCTACTAGCGACCTCCGCGCTGTTGACATGCCCCTTGCTGTCGGGGTCGAAATCGCGGCTGGGCGAGCGCACGATGTTGCCCGCGCCGCCCCTGCCGGTGGAGATCAGGTCGCGGCCGCGCGAGGGCGTTGTGTCTCTGATGACATTCGTGGTGTTCGCCGGTGCGCCATCGCGGCCGCGGGATACAGACTGTCTGTCTGTGCTGTCATACACCCCCTCAAGACGTATCATGCTGGCTGTCCGTGACTAGTCAAGGAAGAAAACTACGTGTCTGTCATGCTAGGTGGGCTTTCTTCCGTCCTTGGGGTTAAAAATTTCCCCAGGGATCCAAGCCAGGGCTATTTGCCCCATTTGGTCTCCCTGACTGAGGCCCGGCGCGTGCATAATATCATGCATGTAAGACTCCGAGGGGTAGCTAAAGCATTATTGGTACACCATCCAGGGCGGGGTCGAAGGATTGCGTCTAGGGTTAGAGGCGCCATAGATAGTAAATCACGGATGTACTTAGTGTGGATGCCGGCGTGAGTCCTTACAGGAACACCAGAACGCTTGATATTGATGCCCTTATGTAATACTCGTTATGAAAGTTAGACTCTAGAGTGCTGTTGGAGGTAGGGGTGTGCACCGTAACCCGTCTACAGTCGTATGGACGGGTCCGTCAATACGGGTCCGTACCCGTTCCGTCAGCAGCTAGCACCAATTTTACCCGTATCCGCTGACGGGCTTTTGAGCGCTTATACGACCAGTACACTATACGGCCGTATACGGTGCCATACGGTCATACGGCTATTTTATACTAACGGGGGATGTTTTGGCTGTATCTGAACGCCTAAATAGCTTCTAAGTACTTCATAATCAAGTATTATATCACTAGAATATCATTTATATTCCGATTTGTTGAGATCGAGAGGATATGTTGGTTGTCGGAATTGTGGCGCATCAGATAAAAGATCCGATATCGACATATACAATATGCGCTCATGCGTGTGAGGGAGTTATTATGAGGTTTCTGGGCATATTTGCTGGTGTTTAAGGACATATATGGCTCATGGATGCTAATATTAGTTGCATAGGCACCCCAGGGCCTTCTACAATATAATTTGCATTTTAACTGTAGTTTACGGTCGTACTAACCGTTGACGGGTGTATGACCCCCCGTACCCGGGCCGTTCGAGCCTCAAATGTGGCAATGTACGGCCGTATGGCTTACTGGTCGTCGCCGTCCCTCACCCGTATAAAATACGGTCGTACCCGTATACGGGTACGGTGCACACCCCTAGTTGGAGGGCGGCATCATCCTTGCAGTCATTTTGTTAGCACCCTCTCATGAAGACCCTCGCCATAGCTTCTTCCAACCAACTGGGTCTATTTCGTGCAGTGCAAGGTTATCTTGACATCAAGACGAACCTGCGCTATGGAGGGACAACTAAGGACAACTTTCCCCTGCTGGGTCCCTGTAGATCCCTGTCTGTCCCTGTGCATTGCATCGGCATCAATATTAAGTGCTTAAGCTTTTGGACCGGCAAACAGAAAGACGCCGCTCGACGACGATCGCACTTTTATTATACGAGCAAGAGACTCCAACAGCTCGCTGGTTGGGAATGATCCTCCACCATCCATTCCTCAACAGCACTGACGATAAATCGGCAGCGTAGATCTCTCGCGCCTGTGATGTTCTGGGCGTTTCTTGCAGCTGCACTTATTACCGGGATTTCGACATTCACTGCCGCCCGAGGACGGACGACTCTAACCTGATCGGCACAATGCCATTAATACTCTTGACTCTTGAGACTCCGAACTTAAATAATCCGTAATTTATCGTTAGGAGAGCATCTTGCTTTCAACTGTCTTACTACCACCCTCTCATGTGGCCTCTCGACGCAGCCTCTTGCAACCAACTTGGTCCAGTCTTCAACGCACCCAGTGTCCATGGGGCTCCGCTCTCGGCCCAGGAGGTGACCATCACCGCGTACTATTCTGTTGCGGTATTTACGGTGAACTATGCAGCGCCCAAACTGCCGCATATCCACAACTGACTCGACACTTCAGGCCTTGGTCTGGACGTGGGCGCTGTGCATGCAGGA
>KV417551.1:84798-144878 GCA_001630335.1 Athelia psychrophila | reverse complement strand
GACGGCAATTAACTGCATGGCCCACTCTCTTTAACTTGTATGATATCAGGACGTCGAGCAGCTACAGGAAACCGAGTTTGACTCTACGCCATGGTCGGGATCGAAGCCTAACGTGAACTCCCGACGGCACTTAACTGCATGGCCCACTCTCTTTAACTTGTATGGTATCAGGACGTCGAGCAGTTACAGGAAGCCGAGTTTGACTCTACGCCATGGTCGGGATCGAAGCCTAACGTGAACTCCGACGGCACTTAACTGCATGGCCCACTCTCTTTAACTTGTATGGTAATTATAGGAAGAGACTATATCAATAAAGTAACCGGTGCTACGTAAAGGCGTCCACCCGGCGTTTACGACCCCATACCCGTTGTGGACTTACGCGGTCTTCTGCTGCTAGTAAAGGATCTACGACGGGCTAGCATGCCTATGAGGAGGCAGCCCTACCTACTGTGACCCTCGTAGATGTATCTGCGAACCTGTAAAAAACTGTGTCTCTCCCTGTGGATCTAAGCTCGTCTCTGTCCCTCTACATCTCCTGTTCTACTAGCTCACCTTTCCTCTGTCAAGGTTTAAACCTTACACAGGCACAGCGGACGTCTTTAGAGATTCAGGGCTTTGTAGCTGGTAAGTTATCCGAATGGTAGCAGTTACCTGAGATTAAGCGTCTTACCACCGACGAAACCGAGTGTTAGCGGTCGACCTTGTGTTGTTGCCTCAAGTGCAATCCGAAGCTAGGGCTGGTACCGCATCTCAGTTTGAGCCGATGGACATCGACGAGCTGCAGGACTTGGACGATGAAGAGGAGCAGGACTTGGACGATGAAGAGGACCAGTCAGACTGCTCGAATGTATCGAACTCGTCAATGTTCATATCTTTTCCCACTCTTGAACGCGACGAACTCGGTGATTTATCCGACACCAATCATTGGCAGGATGCAGACGACGGGGAACACAACTGGAATCAAGACGAGCAAGACCTCAATCAAGACGAGCACGACCTAGACAACATGCTTGAGCCGCCTTTTCCTACACCAGATCAATGCGTTGTCCCTGAACAAGTCGAGGCTCTCCATAACACACTTTTAAATGGTTATACTCTTCCTGATCCCCCCGACTCTCCACCCAGCTCCGAGAATCTCGACAACTCTCAACTACTGACTTTAAAACACTACACCGCCTGGCACCGGTCCAACGGAACTGTGAAGGCGTACAAACTGCATGCCGCAGTTCTTCAGCAAGCCACTGGCGAGACTATCCTTTCCTTGTACATGGCCCGGAAACTCGCAGCCAGTATTACCGAGCTGACTCCAACCAACATCGACATCTGCTCTAACAGTTGTATAGCGTATACAGGAGAGTTTGCGGAGATGACCTCTTGTCCCCATATTCGTGACAAAAAGGTCTGTGGAGCGCCACGATACAAACGTGCTCCCGATGGGCGCGATACCTCTCGTCCTCGCGCTCAAATGATGACCCTCCCCATAATGGCCACAATCAGAGCATTGTACGGCGATGCAACTTCCTCGGAGCTGATGCGCCACCGCGACAAACTGTTGCAACAGACACTCCAGCTTGTTGCTTCTGCAGCGGGACGTCAGAAACGTACCTACTCAGACTTCGGAGACTCCGATACACATCTATTCCATCGCAATGAGCTGGGCTTATTCGCAGATTCTCGGGATGTGGCTCTAGCATTGTCGACGGATGGCGCTCAGCTGACGATGAAAAAGCTATCCGATACCTGGTTAGTTATCATCATGTTATTCAATCTTCCACCAACAATTCGCTATTTTTCGGGCAGTGTCATCTACGCATTCGCGACACCAGGACCAAACCCACCCGGACATATAGAATCTTTTGCATTTCCACTATTTGAAGAAATGGCAAGGGCTAGCGAAGGAATCTGGACCTGGGACGCTATCGACTCTTCTTATTTCGTCCTTCGGGCATACATCGTGATGATTTTGGGGGATATGCTGGGATCCGCCAAGCTGAGTGGAATGGCGGGTCATCTCGCCATCTTTGGTGATCGATTTACCATGGTTAAAGCTGCGCGATCGAATACGGCAAAAGGGTCAAAGTTTCTCTACTACAAAATGGATGCGACAGAGCCCACTAATCAGTACAATCCTGGCCGTATCATCTACGAACTCTCGAATCTTCCGTATCGAACGGAACCCGAGTACTGGAGAACCATCACAGAATTAAGCCAAGCTACAACCAAAGGACGACGTGCGGCTATAGTCACACAGACAGGAGTCTCGCGAATGCCACTATGCGCCGCAGGACGTGCATTTCTCCATCCGACTTATTTCCCTGTCGATCCATTCCATTTGTTCTACGAGAATTGTATGACATTCCTCTGGGACCTCTGGACTCTAAATAGCAAACCCGACGAAATTTTCCATATAAAACCAGACACGGCTGCTACTCTCGGTCAACTCATCGCAAATGCAACAACCACCCTTCCTCCCTCCTTCTGTGGCCCTATCCGCGACCCCCATCTCAAGCGAAACAGTCAGTATAAGATTTATGAATGGATGGCGCTATTACACTGGTACCTCATCCCGTTGGGTATTGAGCTTCAATTCGACAAAGTGGTCCTCGATAATTTTGCACACTTTGTTGAAGGCGTGGAGTCTGCTATGACCATCGCTGCCAGATCCGAAGATGAGATTAACAAGATCTTTTCTCTATTTGCGGATTTTATTGACAGCTTCGAGAAGATATATGTGGGCGAAGATCCGAAAAAAATCTCTAGATGCCGACTATGCATCTTCCAATTAATTCACGTGCCACAGCATATATACTGGAACGGATCCATACGTGTAGGATCTCAAGCAACCTGCGAACGAGCTATTGGCGAGGTCGGCCACAAGATACGATCCAAGAAAGAACCATTCGCGAACCTCGCCAACATCATCTACGAGAAAGAGCTCATGAAGATATTACTCCTTCGAGTTCCTGCTCTACGCGACGCACTTACAGCTCCAGCAATCCGACCAAAGAGGTTCCTGACAAAAATGAGGATCTTGAAGAGAGAACAGCGGCAGGGCACTGATTTCAATCTTCATTTCAACGCTCTTCGACGCTTTGTCCAAGATGAAGATGACGCAGCGGACGCGGTGGAAATGGACTCATTAGTGCGATGGGGCAAGCTGAATTTGACGGGCGAGTCGGGAAATGCAAAGCTCAACAGCCGCTTGAGTGAGCTACGAAATGACCCGCCGCCCGCTCGATCTTCTCGATATTTTGAGGTAAGTACATTGCCATGTCGCGCAATCCCATTGAACTGAATTGAATTGAATTGAATCTAGGCATCTGTGGGGGGCATTACATGTTTTGGCGAGGCACTCGCATTCTACACAAGACTACGGGAAGATGGATCTATGGACGAGTTTGTTGTGTACTGTCCTCTACTGGAGCTTCGTATGCAATATCGGCGATGGCAAGGCAAGTGGCCCCAGGGAAGGGCAATCGAAGTGGCAAGGGTGTCATCAATTCTGGCTATTGTTGGAATATTGACCGGACCACGATTGAAGGATGTATACATCCTTCGGAAACATCCAGGCCTCAATCTGCTCAGCGATGTTGAATGTGGATTGACCTCCGATGAGGTAGATCAGGAAGTGCTTAATGATATGGCCACAGATATATAATATTTAGTCTCAGATGCTTGTCACGAGTCTGCAGACGGTTCTTCACTGATATTTGACTTTTTAACGACTTTGGAATTGACGATACGAAATACAAATGTAATGCAAATGCATCCGGCTACTTTCACGACTTTCGCCAGACTCTGAGCTGATTTTGTTTGACTATAGAAGACTTCTACGTGACAAAGCGCGACTGAGCGTTTTTACTGAGCCTGAGGCCTGAAGCTTGAAGTTGCAGGCTCATCTCAGGTATTCCCGTTGCGTATGACACATCGTAGTGGCCTGGGTCCACCACTACCCACCGCCTCGAACTGCTCTTCTCTGCTCTTCAAATTCGGTCCATTCCCCTTGGGCCTTGAAACGTCGTCGCTCCCGTCTCCACCAGTCTCGCGCGTGCTTTGTTGCACTGAACTAAGAACTTTCGGTTTCTCGCCGCAATCCACTTTCTTCATTCACACCGCCTGCACTTCATTGATTAGGCTCATATCTCTCGCTTTCCCTAGACGACGAAAATGTGAACACAGATTGATTGGGGGTTCTATTCCTCGAAGATCTTCTCGAGCCTTGACTTCAAAGTTCGCTTCAACGTGCCTTTCAATCGGTTCCTTTGTGCCGCCATCTGCCATGCATTCGGTTTTTGCTTTATCGTATCGCCGTTCGAGGTTTTATGTTCATATCACGATGAAATCTAGGGGATCGCTTCAAATATATGCCTTCATCTTCATCACGCCTACCCCATATTCCGTCTCGTCTCCTCGCGCATTCTTCGTAACTATCGTCAGTGGGGAAAACGTGGGTTGCTTCAATCCGCATTCTCCGCATAAGCCTTGTAGGTATGGGCACGCAGGAGTGTACTACTGCACATAGGAGACGAGAGTCGCGCTCTGGAGAGGCTGGAAGATCGAGTCAGGTGGGGATCATGCATGGGGTTCTGTACTTGGAGTTGAACAAGCTAAATAAACAGGCGTGCCGCGACCGTGACTCAGAGACTCCACATCTTCAGGCGTACGGCCAGAGAAGCTGGAGCATGATGGTCGCAGACGAGATGCAGGCGAGTTCCCTGGAAGCACGCGCTGTATCCGCGCGGAGTACATATGTGTACTACCAGCAGCGAAAGTGTAAGTCTCAAACTCGCAACCAAAATCCGCGTCACTGACCAAAATTGAGAATGGTTAAGCAATCAGGAGCACACAACGGCACACGTCATTCAAAGCCCATGATCCCGACTTCGATCATTTCATGAATATCTAGAGTGTTCAACGGATCCTCGGTAGTATCACATAGCATCACCATCCGAAAGACCTTGCATGCCAGCGTGCCTGCGAAGGGGACACATGCCCTATAGACGATGTGAGAATAGCGCAGCCCAAGGAAGGAGGATACAGCGGTCCATATCTGGACACCGATGATGGCGCTGTTTCCAAATAATTGCGCGTTAATGACAGTCGGGAGGATATGAGGAAAGAGACTTGCCCATAGTACAGCTGCCCGGATTTGAGCAACATTCTTGATACTTTGTACAGTCCATTTCCTTGGACGAGCAGCTTAAAACGGCGTGCGTGTGACAAACGGGAGGCGTCAAGATTCATGTTCCTATAAGCATGGAACGATACGCCAATAAAGACAAGGGTGTCGTTCACCAATACCGCCCCGTTTCCAAAAAGTGTGAGCGGACCCCAAATGTAGCAATGCTTGTGCGGCACGAAACCTTCACCGCGGACGTATACGATTAGGTAAGTACAAGTGCGTGCGGATTGAACCACTCACATCGAAATGTCGGGTGGAGCAACACTAGCAAGGGAGACATGGTGACCAGCAACCACATGCCAAAGAATCCACAACAAACACTTTTAGAATGCTGGTAGACAGCGCGGATGCGAAAGAAGAAAAGCAGGCCTGTGCTCGATTGTGTTGTCCAGGAGAACGTCATACTGGATGTTTTGACCTGCCTATCGTAAATTTGGAGGTCAAGGCTTAATAGCGCGCTGCAGATACAACCACCCAGGGTAGCAAGGCTTTCGCGTGTGGTAAGTTTCGGCGATCGGTCAGGGGCATGACTTGACTCGACCTCACCGCGTAATATAGTAAGCAACGATGGGCATGGAAAGCCCTTTCCGTGTTATGATCTCGACCTCCTCTGGCAAAGACAGCGCCCACGTCCAGACCAAAGCCTGAAGTGCCGAGTCAGTTGCGGGTACGCGGTAGTTTGGATGGTGCATGGCTCACTGTAAATACCGCAACAGAACAGTACGCGGTGAGGGTCACCTCCTGGGCCAGGAGTGGAGCCCCGTGAGCACTAGCTGGGTTGAAAATTGGACCAAGTTGGTTGGAAGAGGCTGCGTCGAGGGGCGTCATGAGAGAAAGAGGGTGCTGGAAAGACGGCTGAAAGGAAGATGATCCTCCAACGACAGCCTGAATTTCATAACGGATACAGTTGTATTATATATGCATATATGGAATCTGTCATGGGGGATCCGCTATACCTTCATTGGTAAAATTGTGGCGCAAATGTGTGCGATGAATCGTTTTGCTCACTCACGTTTAACTCACGTCCTTGCCCAAAATTCTGAGCAGATAGAGCGCTCCGAATACACTCTCACTAAATTTAAGCAAAAAACCAGAGGTGATTTGACAAGGAAATGGGCATGCAGAGTGAAGCCACCAAAATATAGTTTGGTGCTAGTACGTGATTGTCTGAATGAAACTACCCCACTGAAACACATTCAATTTTTCAGCTGGACCATCCGCAGCCACGTCAGCTGCTTACGTTATGAAAAGCCGCCCAACAATTCATAAATTATGAAGGTCCTTACTCGCCTAGAGCTCGACGTTTCAAACTTAACTGGAGCGGCCAGACATCACCGTGTGCTTGGCTGAGATTCAGCCCCTTATTGGTCTAGGTAGCCGTAACAAGAGTTCCACACGGCAGGTCCACTGCAAACTTGGCATTCATCGCCCCCATTGGCGAAGACAACTCCCATGGCTCAGCGCTTGGCAGTCAAGAATAGCAGTGCAGAATATAGCAGACCGTGGCCTCCTGACACCACGCTCTACTGGCGAGACGGGCACTTGACCCCTTTGACGATTAGCACCTGTGGGGCACTGGGCAATTTATTTCGTCAACATAGCTTATCCGTCATTTCCTGCCTCTCACAGGTATCCTTTCCCATCAGCCACCTGCCAAGAAATCTAATTCGCGCGGGCTCTTCGTGCTGTTCACTGCGGAGCTTTCCTAGCATGTAATTCCGACAAATTTGAATGCTACATGCACCCATTTGCCGAATTCAACTGGCGGCGATTGCGCTTGCGCTCGCGCATGTGCGTGGCGTGCTGTATGCTTTGTGCACGCACATGCTGCATGCACAGTAAATTTAATTATTCACCAATCTATGGCGCTGCCTGTCGAATCCCCTTCGTCTATTACCGTTGCCGTGCTCTTGCTGTGCGCGCGCCGCGGGAGTTGTGAATACATTAGTCTCTCAGGCCCCAGCTCAGCTGCCAACTCCAGACTCCAGAGGCTCCATCCAGACTCCAGCCAAGACCGTCAGCTGATTAGATGCCATTATTGCAATATTCATGTTGCTATATAGTTAGATCAGGACGGGGAGACGGGGGTCACGGGGAGATGCTGGAAGATGGCAGCGTGCGGGGTGCAGCCCGACGCCGACCTCCGCGTGACGCCGTCTGGCACGCGAACTCAAATGAAAGGTTTACAAGTTCATTCCGACGTCGACGCGGCAATTCGAAAAAATTACTGCGGGTCCTCATCGACTCCGACTCTCACTCCTACTCCTACTCCCACCCCAACTTCAACTCGGAAGGCCCCCGTGACTTTGAATTGAATTGAGCTGGAGTTTGGAGAGGCACCAGCGCTGCGCATGCTTGGTTCCGTGCGTATGCATATTGATTCAGGTTGGGCAACTCCTTTGTTCCCTTGTTTGGCGAGCACCATCCCGAACATTACTATTCAGAGCTCTTGAAATTGCTGTGTCTCCGCTTGATTATACACGTGACTAGCGACTATCGAGAGCTCAGTCAGGGCGTTGTCGAGTACGTTTCGTTCAGAGTGGTTATGTGATCGGAAGATAGGAATTTTTTCGATTTTTTTTTTCCGATAGCAAGGTATTCTTTCTTCCGATCGCTTGTATGGGCAAGTTTGGCCTGAAAGTCTGCGATCGGCAAAATCACCCGTTATCTTCCTATTGCTAGTGGGCGGATAGGAAGAAAATACGGAAAACATACTCAAAGGGCATGCATCCCCAAGAATGACACATGTTCGCGTGGGTGCTGTAAGGAAGCCTTGGAAAGCCGATTGCTTGTATTTCTATGTGGAATTTAAGCTTCATACATGGCAGTGACCTGATGCAACTCTATGCTGCATTAACACTGGTACTTATTGGTGGAAGGATTGGCAGGATTTGTTACGATCGGAATAATACATTTTATCATTCCTATCGGAAAGAAACTCGTCGAATATCATTCTAGATCCTATCGGAAGGAAAGGACAGAAACTCTGCAATGTTTCCTATCGCAAGTCCGAGTCCTTGAGGAATTCTTCCTATCGGAAACAGGAGGCGAGTCCTTTTTTGCCTATCGCAAGGACTCTGCTTGGACTCTGCTAAATCATTCCTATCGAACCTTTTTGGCAAGAACTTCCTATCTTGGTATACTTGCGATCGGATATCTACTCTGAATTGAATGTACATGCATTGTCCCACCTCGACCTCACATAACTATGTATTGATATTGTCGCGAATCACGATTGATTGCGGTGATGATCGATCGATATCACCGAACAGTGAGCACCCTGTCCTGTCCCCCACCCCACCCAGTCCCATCCCATCCCGTCACTTTGAATCCCCAGGCCTGTTCTAACTTCTCCCAAGTCAATCTCCTTGTCTCAGCTGTCTGATTTGATTTCCGGTGATATCAGCAGAGCATCCACTGACCATGCACACATCGCCACAGCCTTGTCGCACGTACGTCTACTTCCAACCCGGCTCGTGACTCACGGCTTGCGCTGCCATATACACAGCAGCAGCAGCCCTCGCACTTCTACTCAGACATAGGTCTGCCGCGGAGATGGCTGCGCAGGATGCACCGAATCATGATCAACGAGAGCGCTAGTGCTAGGGAGGTGGTAAGTGGCTCAACGTTGAACAGAGCCGGCGAATGCGGGGAGCGTCTGAACATCCATACCTGGTCGTTATTATTGCATAAACCGGATACTCTCCTTTTCAATCCAATCATGGTTGGAAGGGAGAAGATCACGTTCTTGGATGCATCATGCGCAGTATAGATTGGGGGTGGTGGGATAGTTCGTGCAGAGTGGCACTCGCTCCCGACTGTCTGCCGACTCCGGACTTGAAGCTTGAAGTTGTAGGTTCATCTCAGGTATGCACGTTGTGTGTGGCACATCGTAGCTTCCTGCGGGTCTACTACTACTACACCCTGCCTCAAACTTTTCTTCTCTGCCCGTCAAATTCGGTCCATTCCCCTTGGGCCTTCGTCGCTCTCGTCTCCACCGGTCTCGCGCATGCTTAGTTGCACCGAACATTCGGGTTTTCGCCGCAATCCACTCGCCTATACTTTCTTCGTTCACACCGCCTGCACTCACCGCTTAGGCTCATATCTCCTCATATCTCTCGCTTCCCTTAGACGCCCAAAAGATGAATATAGATTGATTGGAAGTTCTACTCATCGGAGATCTTCTTGAGGCTTGACTTCAAAGTTCACTTCAGCGTGCCTTTCAATCGGTTCCTTTGTACCGCCATCTGCCGCCATGACTTCGGTTTCTGCTTTATCGTATCTTACACCCATGTTCCTATCGGTCCGCCGTGCCACTTGGTTCCTTTGTCCTACGATTGTGATCTTGCTTCGTCGATGCTTTGTTGCACCAGTCTCTCGGGCCGCCTTGCCACTCGCTTGCTTCATTATGCAACCGGCATTCCCAAGATGCTTTGTTCGAGGTGTTATGCTCATCACGATGAAATCTGGAGTATCACTCTAAATATCTGCCTGCATCTTCATCACCCCTACCCCCTACCCCGTCTCGTATTTTCGCGCATTCCACTATCGTCAGTGAGGAGAATGTAAGTTGCTTAAATCCGCATTCTCCGCATATGCCTTGTGGATAGGGGCACGCAGGAGTGTACTACTGCACATAGGAGACGAGAGTCGCGCTCTGGAGAGGCTGGAAGATCGAGTCAGGTGGGGATCATGCATGGGGTTTTGTACTTGGAGTTGAACAAGCTAAATAAACAGGCATGCCGACCGTGACTCAGAGACTCCACATCGCCAGACGGACGGCCGGAGAAGCTGGAGCATGATGGTCGCAGACGAGATGCAGGCGAGTTCCCTGGAGGGATGCGCTATATCCGCGCGGAGTACATATGTGTACTACGAGCAGCGAACGTGTAAGTTTCAAACTCGCAACCAAAATCCGCGTCACTGACCAAAATTGAGAATGGGTAAGCAAGCAGGAGCACACAACGGCACACGTCATGCAAAGCCCATGATCCCGACTTCGATCATTTCATGAATCTCTAGAGTGTTCAACGGATCCTCGGTAGTATCACATAGCATCACCATCCGGAAGACCTTGCATGCCAGTGCGCTTGCGAAGGGGATGTAGGCCCTAAAGGCGATTTCAGAATAGCGTAGTCCAAGGGAGACTGTTACAATGGTCCATATCTGGACACCGATAATAGCACTGTTTCCAAATAAAGGCGCGTTAATGACAGTCAAGAGAACATTCGGAAGCGGACTTGCCCGTAGTACAGCTGCCCGGACTTGAGCAGCATTCTTGACACTTTGTACAGCCCATGTCCTTGAACGAGCCGCTTGAAACGGCACGCGTGTGACAAACTGGAGGTATCAAGACTCATGCTCCTATAAGCATGAAGCGACACGCCAATAAAGACGAGGGTGTCATTCAACAATACCGCCCCGTTTCCAGGAAGTGTAAGCGGACCCCAGATGTAGCAATGCCTGTGCGGCCGGTAACCTTCGCCGCGGACATATCATATTAGGCAAGAACAAGTGCGTGAAGATTGAACCACTCACATCGGACGTCCGGGTGGAGGAACATCAGCAAGGGAGATGTGGCGACCAGCATCCACATAAAAAAGAAGCCATAAATAACGCTTTTGGAATGGCGGTAGACAGCACGGATGCGAAAGAAGAAAAGCAGGCCTGTGCTTGATTGCGTTATCCAGAATAACACCAGACTGGATGTTTTGATATGACCTGTGTAAGTTTGGAGGCCAAGGTCCAATAGCACGCTGCAGATGCAACCACCCAAAGTAGCAAAGCTGTCGCGTCTGGTTGGTTTCGATGATGGTCAGGGGGCGTAACTTGACTCACCGCGTAACATAGTAAGCAATGTTGGGCATTGAAACCCCCTTCCGTTTAACGATCTCGACCTCCTCCGACATACTCAGCGCCCACGCCCAGATCACGGCCTGCAGTGTCGAGTTAGTTGTGGGTATGCGATTATTTGGGCACCGCATAGCTCACCGTAAATACCACAACAGAACAGTACGCGGTGAGGGCCGCCTCCCCAGCCAGGAGCGGAGCCCCATGAACACTAGCTGAGCTGAAAACTGGACCAAGTTCGTTGTAAGAGACTGCGTCAAGGGGCTTCATGAGAGAGCAAGAAGGTGCTGGCAAGACGACTGAAAGGAAGATGGCCCGCAAGGCGACTGAAAGGATGATGGCCCAAATTGCATGACGGATAAGAGTTATGCCGCCGATCAAGCTTCGATCAAGGCAGGGTCCCAAAAGTTGAGGACTTTCCCCAGGCTTCTGACCGAGAAAGGAAGTGGAGCGATTTTAGGCCAATCACTTTAGCTGCCAAGCGAAGCCTATCACCAGATTCACCACTAACGCCCCGCTGTAACCCGTTTCGTCGCGGTCGGAAATGCGTCGTATGTAACTAGTAGCATGCGACCCGGGATTCATAAGACACATCACGTTTTGAATCGATTGTACGAGGTATAGTTCGATTAGTCTTATTACGTGATGTCGTAACGCACCATATTTAGTAAGTCCCCGACCACAACCCGGCCAGCCCGGATGTGGCTGCTGCTACAATGAACGTTTTCCTTGTCTCTAGTCACATTATGCTGTTAGGATCACTATTATCGAGCCATTTCTTTACCATACAGACAAACTGACCCAAATTTAACCTAAACCTAACCCCGCCCCGCCCCCCACCCACCCCCAGAAATAAATACCCTTGTCCTAACCTCTAACCTCTAACCTCTAACCCAAACCGCTAACCCTGACCTCTAACACAAACCCCTAACCTCTAACACAAACCCCTAACCTCTAACCCCTAACCAAAACCACTAACCCAAACCTCTAACAGCCTCGCTAACGCTCGGCGGGGCCGCGCTGTGACTTGGGGCAGGGGATGTGGCTACAGCCACACCCGGGCTGACGGGGGCGGCTACTAAATATGGTGCATTACGAAATGTCGTAATAAGACTAATCGAACGATCCCTCCGATTGTACCGATACGTGACGCGTCCCCACTGTGCCGTAAGATCACCGAACCGATCACTGTATCCACTATACATTTTGTCAGCCTCGCCGATTGGGCCCAAAATTTCCATATATGCCTCTTAGGATTTAAGTAATGAATGGTAATCTAGATTCCAGACTCATCATCGTTCTCACAACATTCAGTAGCTGATCAACAAATTTACAAAGGTCAAAACCTTGTCACAAGCCTATCATTAGCGAGCTCTGATTATTTAATTTTATATAATTGTTGAATAAGTTGAATATGATTTGGACACGCGTTTATATGCAAAGATTTGCAGCACTTTGAAGGCAAGAGAGGATGAAAAATCGAAATTGTTTCGGTGGCCCTGTGTGATACCGACGTAGTGTCGCCACGGCGCAGCTCGACTCGGTTATAGCTCCGAAGCCGCGCGCACCTAAATTCCAAATAATATTGTACGATCCGGATTGGCGTGGCTCGGTGACGGCTTGGCTGCTCAAAGATTGATTATCGGGTCTAAAATAATATACATATGAAAACTCAACACTACATAGAAGACTGAAGACTTAATTGTGCATGGGTCTCGTGATGCCACCGGGGTGCAGGGCCAAGACAGTAATGACGTTCACATCTTCCAGGGAATCTCGTTTGCGGAAATTATAAGGCTTACAATATATCATTGGGCTACAGGATGTCGCAGAAATCAAATCTGAGTAAGTTTATGTGCTGCAAGCTACCCCCACAAGCTCTTACATCACTCATTCGACACTCAGCAACGTCGAGCATGGGAAGTCGACTCATAGTATAGCGTTGCCATTTCTTAAATTTGTAGATAAAAACACACAGGATTGCAGATACTCTGCAGACGAGCACATTCAATCTCAAATAAGTGAGATGATTCAAGAAGGAACAATTCCTCCAAGTTGTTCAAGGCTCAACGCGTCATAGATGGGGCACAGCCCATCCCACGCAGCTAAGAAGAATGTCATGTGAGTATCGAGGCAATGCCGTTGTTAAATCACTTACTCGTGTTAACATCGTGTGCCACCACACCAGCTGGGTTCTCGGCAAAGACGATGGCAAGGCCGAGGTCCAGATGCCAGTCGATATGGCTAGGAGTTTAAGCCGTTAGCATATCAAAATAATCTCGAGGGGAAGTAATTACCAATGCAGATGCCAGGGGCCAGCATTGTCAGTCGTCCAGCGGATGGTGACATTGTCACCGGCGGCGCCGATCGAGACGACGTCGCGGCGAGGAGGGTTGATGTAGTTGTAACCGGTTTGTCCAGCACTCCGCACGACGTCGAAAGCATGCTGGAAGGTAATAGTGAGCAGATAGTCAATAGATTCCACCGATGAAACCGCTTACACCGTGCAAATGGAAGGGATGCTAAACAAACATAATCAGTCATATACAACATGTGCTCGTTCAGATGTAACGCACCGGTCCACCAGCAGCACCTGCGGGCATCGACAGCTCGATGACCTTGTTCGGTGGAAGCACATACACGCTACCGGAGGGCAAGAGATCGGTTGCCTGCTGGGCACCACTGAGAATCTGTAGTAGCACGGGGATGGTGGGTGAAACGAAAGAGACACCATTGATCGTGAAGTTTAAGTTGGCACCATTGAAGGCGATATCCAGATTGAGCAGCACATCCGCCCCGCCAACCTCGGCAGTGCCAGGAGCACCCGGGTTCACCAGCGGGACCAGGTCAGCCTCGATCAAGGGGATGACGCTGGTTGTCTGATTGGTTGTGGGGTCGGCAGTTGCGTTGGCGCCACTGTAACGGAGGATGGCCGAGTTCAGCCCGCCATCGAACCCAGTCGTACCGAGATTTGGGTTCGCTCTAATCCGGTAGTTGTCCACCGTCTGGTTGGCCTCGAGGATGAACGAGTAGCGCTGGCCAGCAAATATCTGAAGCTGGTCGACCACAAGCGGCTCCGTTTCAAGACCATCTGCCTCGATGATGGTCATGTTGTGTCCGTCAATGGAGAAGATGTAGTCGGGGTCGCAGGAGGTGCTTATGAGGCGGAAGCGGTACCTCTTTCCAGACTCGACCGCGATGGAGGTGAGAGGCATCGCGGGCCCCCCGGTGTATCGCCCTGCGCCGTTAATCAACGTAGCGTTTGGCCTGGGAATTATTCCCGCTTGCGGAGCCACAGTATGGTACCTAGAGAAGCAGCCTCAACCTCAGATTCAGACGCAAAAGTGATTATTCTTACCAGTCGGAGAGGACAATCACGGTGGTGTCTGCAAATAGAGATAATGAGCTCCTTGCAATTTATTGATCAGCAGAATGACACACCATCATCGACATCGTACATGTGGAGGTACGGATCCTCAGGGTCGTAAATAACGAGCGGCCCTCGCAACCCATCGCAATACTGCGTGGAAAGGTGGGAGTGGTACCAGTACGTGCCCGCCTGATCATACCCCGTGAAGTTATAGATGAAGGAGTCGTTTGCCACGATTGGACACTGGGTTACAAAGGCGGCTTTTCAAACAGGAAAATTATCAGCAAAAAATATATAGCGCAAGTCTTGTCTGGCACCAACCACCATCCATCCCCGCGGTTCTGTTCTGGAAAATACCATGCCAGTGCTGTAGCATAACTCCGTCAAAATGAATCAATGAGGTAAAACATTTTAAGCCACTTACGATAGAAGTGCTGAGTAGCATCGTGGGATCCGTCAATTCATCTTGTACGTTGATTTGGAAGTAATCTCCCTGCGATCATAGGCCAGTTAGTCATTTGAAAGGAACGCCTTCAAACATCAGATATACTTTATTTGCAGTGATCAAGGGTCCGGGGAAGGTTCCTCCGGCGAGCACAGTGCTTCAGTCGCAACAATGTTAGCAGTTGTAGGCCCCGAGAATGAAGGAGACATACGACCGATTGAAGCCATCGGGGCCGATTATAGCGTTAGCGATGACAAGGTCGGCAACAGGTCCTATGGCAGCACGGACGCCTCTCAGGCCTGCGAGAAGAGCATATAGCTGGATATATGAAAAAGGGAGCATATGGACAACCGAGGAGAAATCGAGGGGTAGTCGAGTAGGAGCTGACATTGTAGAACTCCGTGTGAGGCATTTTATGCAGCGCCGTCGGCTATCCTTTGCCGCGACGATAGCAAATATTTGGGCTCCTGAGACTAGCCGCTGCGACTGGATTTAGCAACGATGCAGACTTTTGGGAGGTGTTGCCGACCCTTGGCTCTCTATATTTCACTGATGGACGCTCAGGAAGTGCCAGTCTCACGGCGGCGAGTTCCAAAACAGGGAAGGTAGTGTCCTGCCAGCCCCTACGGTTTACGCTTGGTTTACGCTTGGTTTACGCAGCAGGTTGACAAATCAAGGGTGAAACCTGGCACATGAATCGCCGACAGTCGAATTCGGCAAATAGGTGCATGTAGCATTCAAATTCGTCGGAATTGCATGCTAGGAAAGCACCGCAGTGAACAGCACGAAGAGCGCGCGCGAATTAGATTTCTTGGCAGGTGGCTGATGGATGAAGATACCTGTGAGAGGCAGGAAATGGCAGATAAGGGCATGTTGACGGAATCCATTTCCTAGGGCCCCACAAGTGGTAATCGACAAAGGGGTCGGGTGGCCGTCTCGCCAGTAGAGCGTGGTGTCAGGAGGCCACGGTCTGCTAAGTTCTGCACTGCTATTCTTGACTGCCAAGCGCTAAGCCATGGGAGTTGTCTTCGCCAATGGGGGCGATGACTGCCAAATTAGCAATAAACCTGCCGTGTGGAACTTTTGGTACGGGTACCTCAACTAATATGAGGCCGAATACTAGCCAAGTACACGGTGATGTCTGGCCGCTGCAGTTAAGCTCGAAACGTCAAGTTCTAGGTGAGCAAGGACCTTTATAATTTATGAAGTGCTGGGCGGCTTTTCATAACGCAAGCAGTTGACATGACTGCGGATGGTCCAGCTAGACGGCCGATACAGCCGTCGAATAAGTATTAGAGCATTCCTGAAGAGTTTTCAGAAAAAGGCCCCCATACATTTGTTCGCCCCGCTACACGCACACTATGGTCTTCGTATCGATCGCCCAAGTCGCAGCTGTCGCTCTGCTCGCCAGCTCGTGCACGAACGCTGTAAGATCGTACAACATCGATTAGCCAGAAAACTGACTCGACTCGCATCACAGCAATCCAGCATCGTACCCCCTCCTCCCGAATCAGCGGGAGCCGTGTTCACTGCCGTCCAGATATACGACACCATAATCGCCAATTCGCCTTACTTGACTCAGGCAACGAGTACTGTCACTTGGACGGAGAGCGCCTTGCCATCTGTAACGGCATCGAGCACCTGATTCCTTTACCTGTTAAGCAGTAGGGTTGATTGGTTAAGAAATTTGGAACTATGGGTATATATGCAACAAGGCTTACTCCAATGCACGTATGTTTATGCTGTGAGCTTGAACCGGTATGAGGGGAACCAAGCATGGTTCAGCGTGAGGTTTACGGATTTCTTTTTCTGAAAATGGGACATGGCCCAAAATCACTGAGTCAAGATCAAGCGAAGCTAGCAAAGTAAAGGAAATGAGTTCGGAGCTGAGTCGGCGAGTCTGATTTTGTAATAAGGACCGGACTCCGGCGCACCGGATCCGCACCTCGTCTCCCCCGAAGGCAAACGCCAGACAATTTCGATCGAACCTGCGTGAACTCCGGATATCCCTATCTCAGTCTGCACCTCCTCGCACTTGAATCCTTCCTGTCTGTCGACGGCGCAGCACTATAGCTGTCTCAAAACTATGCAAGACTAAGGTTGACAATGGCATAAGTACGCGTAGCGGGAGTAAAATGGTGCCATCCAGCGCCGAGCTGCGCTCCCCGCTCACTGATTCAGAGCTGCATTAGCATGGAGCACCTTAGACGCCGTCATCGTCACATCCAGGGTGAGTCCTACAAGTTTCTCATGTCTATCCTTCATTGCCATGTATAAACAATTGGACTGCGAACTCCCTAGTTCGCTGTCCCCGTTCGTGATCCCCGTACCTACAAACTTCCTGTTCCTTCTCAATTTGAAAAAAAACTGACTAATTTACCTTCATAGGCCCGCTATACTGGCCGTAGGGGCGCAGGAAATAAACCTTCGCATATGTTACCCGCGGCAATAGATGGCAGACACCGCGCAACCAGATTGCTCAGTCTCCCGACGCATCGTGTACAACTACAGCACCATCATAGCGAATATGAAGGAATAATCCCCCGCCCGCGGATACGAACTCAGCTCCACTGGCAGAGTCGGTACAGGGAGCATTGTGCGCTCGCCGACCCGTGATGTTGGCCTCAAGTCGAGCTCCAGTGCAGATTGCATATCAACAGCGCGGAGCTTGTGTTTAGGGTGTGTGGTCTTCGTCTTTCGAACTCGCCCTTTCTCTTCCAGGCCAATCGAGATTCGACTGGGGCACGATGTGTGGTTGCCGAAATTTGTGTCCATATCTCTTCTCCCATCTCCCCTCCCAGAACCTCTCCCCCTTTCCATTAAAACGTCTGCTCACTAACATACATACCCATCAGGTCTTCTCCGACTGCTACCCTGGCGCTGTCCAGATTCGCCAGCGATCGCGAGACTTCCCAGCATGCGGGAGCTAGGACATGCACAACCATCGCCTTGACCGAGAACGAGACCTGCCCGACTTGAATGGAAACGGAAATGCCGTGATGGGCGAGGATGCGCTGGTGGATAGTTGGAAGGTCTTGGCGAGACATTGGGAACCGAAGGGCTGGGAAGGGGCGGTGAGTTTCTTCAGTCTTTTCCTTCTGTACCTACGATTTCACTGTATCGTTCTGGGATTCTGCCATTATCATGTATTGCACGGAAATCTTCATCATGAACCTCTGTTTCTTCATCTTACAGCTCTTTCACTGTCTTCGCTTTCTTGAGATCTGATCCCACATTTGCGCGTTGTTTCGTTCCTTCAGCCCCTTTCTCCTTGATAGTCATCCTTTCCGTCTACTTATCTTCGTTTTTTGCAATCTACATCTGTTGGTCATCTTTCTATAAACGCATACTTACTGACCCCTTGTTCGTGCAGCGATCCTTAGGCCGTAGTGGCACAGGCGACGTCCTTCCATCGCAAAGCGTCTCGCCCAACTGGCCCGTTTACACCTCTTGTTCTAGGCTCGGTCTCCTCCTATGGTGAGTTGCTTTTTCATAACTTGTGATTTCCGATTCCTTGCTTCTTCATTCAGTTTCGCGTCCCTATCTGCTCCTCCCTCCTTGCGGCGATTCGTCCTCCCATACGCATTCCCTCCTTGTCTTCATTCGGCTTTCTTTCTTCTTC
This sequence comes from Athelia psychrophila, assembly GCA_001630335.1. Classification (NCBI taxonomy): domain Eukaryota; kingdom Fungi; phylum Basidiomycota; class Agaricomycetes; order Atheliales; family Atheliaceae; genus Athelia; species Athelia psychrophila. The sequence goes on along the minus strand of KV417551.1, from coordinate 126,409 downwards.
TTTCCTCATGCCTAAGACATCTTGCTGATCTTACTTCTATAAATGCAGCATTCCACAGGTCAAACGACGCAGCGCTAATCTGCCACTAGGCGCTCTCCTCTGATGGACAAGAACTCGGTGGAATATGGACGTGAGTTGCTGACGCGGCTGCCTTAGATTGTCGTTCTGTCACAAGTTTCACCCCTGTTCCTCGCTGTCCTTCGCTGTCCGCTTTGCCAATTGGTTACTTTGTCGTACAATTGCGATCTTGCTTTCTCGCTCTTGTTGTAACCTGTACCCCATTCTCAGGATCACTTCGATATCTGCATTCCCCATATCCATATCCCATTGCTTTCTTTGTCCGATCCGCGGTGAGTGGTGGTTGCGCAAAGCCAGCGCCCCGTCCGTGAAATAGTCTATGATGTGAGCGATGAGCTATGTACGGACTGGGCCACGACGGCGTGTCCAGGTTCCGCTACACAGGTATGCATGCATTTTCGCTTGTGGATGGCAACGTCGTGCCCGACAGCTGTAGCCTGCAAGACCAGGATTTAATCACAACCACCCGCGCCATTGTTTATTGACTATATATTATAAATACAAACTCGAGAATGTGTATGCAAAAAAGCGTAAAAAGCTAGTGCGAATGTAAGGGAGGGCCCATGGTGTAAGCGGCGATTAATGCTCAAAAGGCTGCAAGTGATATACATCTAAGAAAGTGTTCATCGGCCCTCCGGATGTCTTCAATGATGCGTCCGGCCGGAGAAGCTAGAGCTTAATAGTCACATATAGTATTCATGTGAGTTCCCTGGAGGAACACCCTGCATCCGCAGAGCACATAGGCGCGCTACCACTGTGAGAATCGTGAGGCAACGAGTAGCACAAGACGGCACACGTCATGCAATGCCCTTGATCCCGACTTCGATCATTTCATGAATCTCTAGAGTGTTCAACGGATCCTCGGTAGTATCACATAGCATCACCATCCGGAAAACCGTGCACGCCAGCGCGCTTGCGAGGGAGGTGTAGGCGACATAGATGACTTGGGAATGGTACTGGCCAAGGAAGACCGTTATAGTGGCGTACATTTGGACGCCGATTATAACGCTGTTTGCAAATTAAAGCGTGTTAATGACAGTCGAGAGGACATTAGGAAACGGACCCGCCCGTAGTATAGCTGCCCGGATTTGAGCAGCATTCGTGACACTTTGTACAGTCCATGTCCTTTAATAAGCAGCTTAAAACGGTGCGCGTGTGACAAATGGGACGTGTCAAGAGTTATGCTCCTGTAAGCATGAAGCGACACGCCCATAAAGACGAGGGCGTCGTTCATCAACACCGATATATTGCCAGGAAGGGTGGCCGGACCCCAGATGTAGCAATGCTTGTGCGGGATGTAACCTTCACCGGGGATGTATATAATTAGGCAAGTACAAGTGCGTGGAAAGTGAGCTACTCACATCGAACATTCGGGTAGAGCAACATCAGCGAGGGAGCAGCGGTGGCCAGCATCCACATGGCAAAGAAGCCATAACGCACCCCTTTAGAATGCATATAGACAGCGCGAATGCGAATGAAGAAAAGCAGGCCTGTGCTCGATTGCGCTATCCAGAAGAACGGCATAGTGGATTTTTGGATCTCTGCTGCGAAAAATGGGAGGTCAAGGCTTGTTATTGTGCTGCAGATGCAACCGCCTAGGGCCGCAAGGCTGTCGCGTCTGGTGAGTGTCGGTGATCGGTTCGGGGGCATGACTTGACTCACCGCGATAAAAAGTAGGCAACGATGGACATCGAAAGCCCTTTCCGTTGGACGATCTCAACCTCCTCCGGCACACAGAGCGCCCACGTCCAGACCAAGGTCTGAAGCGTCGAGTCAGCTGCAGGTATGCGGTAGGCCGGGTATAACATAGCTTACCGTAAGTACCGCAACATAACAGTACGCGGTGATGGTCACTGCCTCCTGGGGATCCAGTTGATTGGAAGAGGCCGCGTCGAGGGGCTTCATGAGAGGATGGCAAGGTGAATGAGAGCAAGATGACCCTGCAGCGACAATCTAAATTTCATAACGGATATCGGGTTTCGACATCTATGACAGCAATTTATATATGTTCCCACAGCCCCGAGGCCCTACTTATATGATACAACAAATAGGGTCTCGAGGCTGCACAGTGCATGTTCTGAAATCAAAGTTGGAAATTGAGACACCGCCGCAGTCGAAGGCCGGTTTCTAGCCCCTTTAGGCGATTAGGGGATTATGTGCCTCGATCGATCGAACGGTCCCCGAGTTGGCAAGTACACCACTGCTCCCAAACCCAGTGTTGACTGACCGTCAAATCAATGCATATGGTCAAATTGAAATCGTTCAGACCGGTCAACTGACCATGGTCTGACCGTACATTGACCGCCAAATCAAAAAATTGCGCCATTGTGGCGCGCCCGGATGAGAGCCGTTGTCGTGCAGACAATGTGCAGATCAGTATTATAATGCAATGATTATTTATATTTTATTCGCCTGGACATGAGCTCGATCGCGAAGAGAGCTAAGCTCTTTACTGGCAAGGCGGGCTCGATATTTTGCACCGCTGCGAGCGGGCTGCTGAGGTTGCTCACCAAAACGCTGGGGCGTCAACTGATGCTTAATCTTGTATACTACAATGTTAAATTATATTCTGTACACCTCGTTTGCGATTGCAGTCCTATGTATACCGGCGGCAGCGGCAACATTTCGGCCCGCCAGCACGCACAGCCATTTGACTCTTGACAGTCTGACCGATTGGTTCTGACAAGTGTGGGTGTGTGGGTTGTCAGGGGTCAATGCCAGTTTAGGTCTCGCGCCACCGTTCCTTTGTTCGTTTTCTTGCTTTGTTCTATCTCAATATATCTACCCTGCGGGCACGAGAGAAAATCCCCACGTCTCTCTTTCGTGCTCGCAGGTCAGTATTTACATTTCTTATATCACATTTCTTATCTCACGTCTCTCTTTCGTGCTCGCAGCGCACTCGATCGTCCGTACGCGTCCGATTTCTCCGACCCCCCGCGTCTCCTCGTAAAACAGTTCCACGATATCGCACTTGAGACGCAGAGGTCCCCGAGGCCAATTTATTAAAGTTATACCAGTACCGGACAGCACGATCCCAGACGAGATGTCCGAACCCGATCCCGCCGACTCAGCGCCCGCCACCACGAGCCTGGACTCCCTGCTACAGCTCATCCTGGCCCAGACGACGTCGATGAACGCCCTCCAGGCGAACTTCGCACAGATGCAGACCCAGTTCGCCACGGCTTCGGCCCTGGCCTCCGCGCCGCCACCCGAGAACAATCCCGCGGATCCAGCGAGCGTCCCATACGTCGCCCCGCTCACCGCCAACCCAGCAGCCGGTGCGTCTCCCTCTCAATCCCTCCTCTCCCAATTCCGCACAATCGAGGCGGCCACGATCACTTCCATCATCCAACACGATCTCCGCGCGAACGAGCTCTACAAGCTCGACTCCCGGTACCGCGACAAGGGCGACCGCCAGGTCCTCGCCTTCAACGGCACCACCCTCGAGGTTTCGAACCGCGACGCGGTGGCGAAGGAGTACAAGGCACTCAATTCCATCAGCGTACCCCTCGCCACCTACTTCCAGATCGTGCTCGCGATCGTCCCCCTCGCCGATCTACGCGCCGTTGCGCAACATTTCACCTGGTACTCCGGGCACCTCCAACGTCTCGCCGTCGAGTACGAGTGGCCCGCGCTCCTATCCTACCACAACGACTTCTTCAACGCGCGCCGCCGGGAGATGGCCGAGGGCAACTACACTGCATGGAGCCGCCTCGACCACGAGCTCGACGACCTGCACCTCCACGGCCGGCGCCGGAAAGTCGCCACACCAGCGAGTGCCACCGTCACCAACGCCGGAGCAGCGAGGCCCGCCACCACACGCACCGGGGGCGGCAACACATGCCGGAACTTCAACGAAGGCAAATGCGCCACCACCCCATGCTCTTGGGGCCGCCCGCACGCCTGCTCCATCTGCGGCAAGGCCAACCATGGTGCAAACATAAACCCAGCTTAGAGCTCCGGCAGGGCGGGCCGCTTCAGCTCGCCGACTCCGCGCGCCCGTCCCGAACCCCCTCCAGTCAACGAGCACCACCCGGCACCCGGCATACACGCATCGGACACCCTCCACCCATTCCCCATCATTCATTCATCGCTCTTTCCTCCCCAAATCCCCCCTCCCGCTCGCCCCAACACCGATCCGCGCGCTAACCGAGTTGACGCGTCCGCGCCACCACCATCGAGAGTCGAGTCCCGGCTGAAGGAGGAAGCATGGGAGCACTACCTACGAGATTACCCAGACCGCGACCTAGTTAACACGTTAATACATATTGTTCGCCACGGAGCCACCGTCGGATTCACCGGAGATCGCGATCTCGCACAGTCCTGCTCGAACCTCAAGTCAGCGTCTGACTACCCCGCCGAGATCTCCTCGGACATCGCCGCCCAAGTTGCTAACAAGCGAACTCGCGGGCCCTTCGCGTCGCCGCCGCTCCCCAACTTCCGCTGCTCTCCGCTCGGCGCAGCCCTTCGCAAACGATCCTCCAAGGTCCGCCGGATCCACCATCTATCATGGCCCCGCGGGTCCTCCGTAAACGACGGCATCTCCGACGCCGAGGCGTCAATCCAGTACGAGCTATTCCATCTCGCCGTGCGGGATCTGATCGCATCCGGCCCCGGCTCTTGGATGCTGAAGCTCGACCTCGAGTCAGCATTCCGCCACATCCCCGTGCGCCCCGAGGACTGGCATCTGCTCGGCTTCATGTGGGGCGAGCAATTTTACTACGACGTCGTATTTGGTTTCGGGATGCGCTCCGCCCCCTACATTTTCAACCTATTCGCCGAAGCGCTACATTGGATACTCGACCGCCACCTCCCCGCACGCATCCGCCACTACCTCGACGACTTCCTGTCAATTTTCCCCGCCGCCACTTCCCGCGCCGTCGTCGGACACGCTCTCGAATGGGCCCTAGCTCTCGGTACTCAGCTAGGGCTACGCTTCCAGCCTTCGAAGGTTGAGGGGCCCGACACCACGATGGAGTTCCTCGGAATCGAACTCGACTCGGTGGCGATGGAGGCCCGGCTGCCGGCGGCTAAGTTAGAGTTCTTAATTGAATTAGTAACCGACTGGCGCTCGCGGACCCACTGCACGCTACGCGAGCTGCAGGAACTCAACGGATTTCTGCAGTTCGCGTCGCAGGTCATTCCCACATCCCGCGCATTCATCCGCGCGCTGTACGACTTCAGCGCATCCTTCCCCTCACCGCACGCCCGCCGGCGCATCCCGGCGCTCGCTCGCCGAGACATCACGTGGTGGTGCCAATTCGCGTCCGACTGGAACGGCGTGCACTTCATCGCGCCGGCCCGCACCGAGGTGCACATCTACACCGACGCTAGCGGATCAAAAGGGATCGGCGGCGTCCTCGGCGATCACTGGTTCTCCGCCCCGACGCCGCGCCGCTACCGCGCGCGCCACATCCAGGTCAAGGAGATATACGCCGCGGTCCACGCCGTACTGTGCTGGGGCGAAGGTCTACGCGGGAAGCACGTCGTCTTCCACATTGACAACGAGGCCGTTTTCCGTGCGCTGGAAAATCTGTCCATCCGCAGCGCTCCGACCATGGAAATCCTCCGGCAGCTCCTGTCCCTATCGTGCCGCCTCGATTTCACATTTTCTTCTTTCTGGTTATCCTCCGCAGATAACGCGATCGCTGACGCCGCTTCCCGCTTTTCATATTCCCGCTTATTTCAACTCGCGCCTTATCTCGATCGACAGCCTTCCTCCAAGGTCCTCCGACTTGGTGGTACGAACGCTACTTCCTCTGGCCGAAAACCGTCGCTTTCTATTTATGGCACGGCCTCGCATCTAGCACCCGGGCGACATACAACACCGGCCAAACCAGCTACATCAAATTCGTCAAACTCCACGGTCACTACAATACCGACGGATCCATCCTGCCCGCCACCCAAATCGCCATCATGGCCTGGTGCGCTAGCCTCGCGGGTCGAGTTCAGCCCAAAACCATCAAGAACTACCTATCCGCCGTCCGGTCCATGCACGTCGACATGGATCTCCCGTTCACCGCATGCGAGTCGCCGCTCGTCCAGCGCCTCATTCGGGGAATCAAGAGGTACCACGGCGAACGCGATCGCAAGCCCAAGCACCCCATCACCCTCCCAGTCCTCCTCGACATCCTCGACCATCTCGTTCCCGGTACCACCGAGTACGCCGCATGCTGCCTCGCGTACGCCGGCCTACTCCGAAGCGGCGAGTTCACCGCGAAAAACCTCGCCACCAAGTTTAACCCGGGCGTACACCTCTCGCGCAGATCGGTGCAATTCCTACCATCCTTCGGAGACGCCACCCACATCATCCTCACCCTGCCAGCCTCGAAAACCGACCCCTTCCGGAAAGGCGTCGCGATCACCGTCGCCGCCGCTCCCGGCATGCGCTCCTGCCCCGTCGCGGCGCTCAAGTACCTGTTCCGGCGGGACCCTCGCGATGGCGAAACCCCGCTCTTCGAGGATTTGGATGGTACCGTCCTCTACCGCGGACGGTTCATCGCCACCATACGCGCCGCTCTGCTCGCCGCCGGCTACAACCCGACCCTCTACGCGGGCCACAGCTTTCGACGAGGCGCCGCATCCTCCGCCGCGGCTGCGGGCTTCTCGGACTACGAAATTCAGCTGCTCGGCAGGTGGCGTAGCGACGCCTACAAGCTCTACATAGACGCGGACGCCTCCCGAATCATACGTCTATCCTCCCTCCTCCATTGGGTGCATCCGCAGACCGCCACTTACGAACCTCCGGTTCTACGCGGCTCTCCTCCATTGGCTTGAGTCTGCCCCCACCGTGGGACAGGCTCGAGAACTATCGACAAAAGAATTTACCTTTTTCCGCAAACACTCGAACCTCGCACGTGATTACGGCTCTGTCCGAAATCCCCGCCTCCTCGCATTCGCTCTCGCCGACTTTTTCTCGCAGCCTTGATGGACCGATTGGACCGATTTGACCGATTTGATCGATTTGACTTGACCCCTGTCTGACCCGGGTCATTAATATTGCCAAATCCTCCGCGCCCCGGTCCTCCCGCTAATCTTATCTGCGCCACAAGCCAAACCGCAACGCCTTTAGGCTTTCCGTCTCCGTCTCCCATCTTGAATATTATTTATTTGATTCCCCTGTCACACATGATGTCTGCTTCCGCTTGCCAATTGGATTTAGGCTCGGGGTGGGAGCCTTATGCTCTATAATGCTCTATATCTCTGCAATGAACTCGCCAAAGCTACCAGGGACTTCGTCTTGATCCTGAGGTACGCTCTGCAATTATCTTTGAGTTCACTGAGCTTTATTTAGATTATTTTTGTTTGGTCAGCTCCGCAGAGCAACAGCTGCGTCGGGAGACAGACCTTTAGGCTTTCCCCGAACTTTTCTCTTCTGCAATTCGTTGCAGAAGCGATTGTGCCGATGTTTCATGGTCATATGGCTGTAAACTCAGGTGATCAAAATTTAGAGTCCAATGTGTCCCCAATAGCGCCAAGCCAGAGGTACTGCGCAAAATTGTAAGCATCATCATTCCTATTTTGCTCGCCTACAATAGCACACCATTGGAAAATCACTCAACCAGACCGCTTACTCTCACTATCACCCCGCATACCCGACCTACTGACCATATGGTTATTACACCCTGATCACTCCCCCGCGTACTTGAAGCCCTATATCAAGTATCAAGTGGGGCTGCTGCATATGATTATGGCCCCACTGACATCAATTGGGCGCTTATCGCACGCGCCGCTGGACCGCTACGGCACCGGCCTTCGAAATTCCTGCGTGCCTGACATCGTCGATATAAACACCAGTCATCTCGCCCCCTGCCTGAAGCACTGAACTGACACACACTCCTCCCATGGCAACCCAAGCACAAAAAGATCGGTCTGTATCCTGCGGCCACGACGGCGCACTGACTAGTGACGACTACTATGAATATCATTAGAGGCGGCGCGGGCAGCATCGTGCGCTCGCCGGGCCGCGACGTCGACCCCGAGAGCATGGCATGTTAACAGCGCGGAGGTCGCTAGTAGGGTGCGTTGCATTAACAGTCTCCCTCGTTCTCCCCCTTCTATCCCCTTCCCAATACGACGAACGGCGCATATTGCTAACCCATCGAGTTGAACAGGCGCTCTCCACAGGCCGCGGCGGCGCGGGCAATATCCACAGTCCCTCGTCCTCACGCGACTCAATGGGGTGGATAAAGACTCGGTGGAGTATGAGCGGGAAGTGCTAGCGAGGCATTGGGAGGCGGAGGCCAGGAAGGGGTGGTAAGTCTCGTTTCTTCGCGGCTCGTTTTCGATACCTATCCCATCCCATCATCGACCCACCCCGTTTCCGCTCCTTATTAGCGAATCTTACTGACCATGACGATGTTTCCTTGTCCATCCAGCAATCCACGGGCCGCGGCGGCGCAGGCAACATCCCCCCTTCGCACACGCCCTCCCCGAGCCCTGTCGTGGCGAGTTTCGTCTTCTGCTTCTTCGTTCCTGCACGTTTCTTTCATGGTCCGTGCTACTACATTCTGCTTTCTACGATTATACATCCTGCGATCCTACGGTCATACGATCTTTGTCCTAAAGGGAATCTCTGGAGTCTTCTACGCCATACCTGCGCCCCTTCGCTCTTGATCCGTCTTGGACTTCGTATCTGCCCCACCCACCCCCCTTAGTTTTCATATATACTCCTTGTTGCGATCTTGCGATCCTGCCGTCCTCACATCTTCTTCATGCTCATTCTCTTGCACGCTACTTGCACGCTACCTCTCCCTCATCTGATACTGACGCATTTCGACCTCCATTGGCACCCCACAAGACGTGGCGTCGCGGGTAACCTCCTCGTGGGGTCAAGTGCGTCTCGCCAGTAGAGCGTGGTGTCAGGAGGCCACGGTCTGCTATACTCTGCACTGCTATTCTTGACTGCCAAGCGCTAAGCCATGGGAGTTGTCTTCGCCAATGGGGGCGATGACTTCCAAATTTGCAATAAACCTGCCGTGTGCAACTTTGGTATGGGTACCTAAACCAATATGAGGCTGAAAACCAGCCAAGTACACCGTGATGTCTGGCCGCTGCTGTTAGGCTCGAAATGTCGAGTTCTAGGTGCGCAAGGACCTTTATAATTTGTGAACTGCTGGGCGACTTTTCAGAACGTAAGCTGCTGACATGACTGCGGATGGTCCAGCTAGACGGCCGATACAGCCGTCGAATAAGTATTAGAGCATTCCTGAAGAGTTTTCAGAAAAAGGCCTCCATACATTTTTTCGCCCCCCTACACGCACACTTTGCGCACACTATGGTCTTCGTATTGATCACCCAAGTCGCAGCTATCGCTCTGCTTGCCAGCTCGTGTGCGAACGCTGTAAGATCGTACACCATCGATTAGCCAGGAAACTGACTTGACTCGCATCACAACAATCCAGCATCGTACCCTTACTTGACTCAGGCAACGAGTACTGTCACTTGGACCGAGAGTGCCTTGCCATCTGCAACGCCATCGAGTACCAGTACCTGATTCATTTGCGTGTCAGTAAGGTTGATTGGTTAAGAGATGTGAAACTATGGGTATATATGCAACAAGGCTTACTCCAATGCACATATGTTTATGCTGTGAGCAACTAGTCGGACCAGTATGAAGGGAACCAAGCATGGCTCGGCGTGAGGCTTACGGCTTTCTTTTTCTGATAAAGGGACATGGCCCAAAATCCCGGAGTCAAGATCAAGCGAAGCTTGTAAAGTAAAGGAATGAGTTCGGAGCTGAGTCGACGAGTTGAACACAGTCAGTGATTGATTTTGTAATAAGGACCGGACTCCGGCGCAACGCATTGCCGGATCCGGTCCTTAGTCTCCCCGAGCCAGACAATTTCGATCGAACCTGCGTGAACTCCGGATATCCCTATCTCAGTCTGCACCTCCTCGCACTTGAATCCTTCCTGTCTGTCGACGGCGCAGCACTATAGCTGTCTCAAAATCATGCAAGGCTAAGATTGACAATGGCATAAGTACGCGTGGCGGGAGTAAAATGGTGCCATTTCGCGCCGAGCTGCGCTCGCCGCTCACCGATTCAGAGCTGCATTAGCATGGAGCACCTTAGATGCCGCCAACTTCACATCCAGGGTGAGTCCTATAAGTTTATCATATCTATCCTTCATTGCCATGGATAGACAATTGGACTGCGAACGCCCTAGTTCACTGTCCCTGCCCGATCGTGATCCCCGTACCTACAAACTTCCTGTTCCTTCCCAATAACCACAACTGACTAACGCACCTTCATAGGTCCTCTAGACTGGCCGTAGTAGCACAGGAAATGTACCTTTGGATATGCATATCTCATTCATCCGCAGCAATAGATGGCAGAACCCGCGCAACCGGAATACTCAGTTTCCCGACGCGTCATGTACAAACCCAGCAATAGCATTATCATAGCGAATCTGAAGGATTAATCTCCCGCCCGCGGGTACGAACTAATCTCCACTGGCAGAGTCGATGCGGGGAGCATTGTGCGCTCGCCGGCCCGTGATGGCACAAGTCGAGCTCCATTGCAGATGGTATATCAACAGCGCGGAGTTTGTGTTAGGGTGTGCAGTCTTCGTCTTTTGAACTCGCCCTTTCTCCCTCCAATCCAACCGAGATTCGATTGGGGTGCGACGTCTAGTCGCCGATATTTGTGTCCTACCTCTTCCTCCATCTCCCGTCCTGGAACCTCTCCTCATTTCCATTAAAACGTCTGCTCACTAACATACATACCCATCAGATCTTCTCCGACTGCTACCCTGGCGCTGTCCAGATTCGCCAGCGATCGCGAGACTTCCCAGCATGCGGGAGCTAGGACATGCACAACCGTCGCCTTGACCGAGAACGAGACCTGCCCGAATTGAATGGAAATGGAAATGTTGTGATAAGCGAGGATGCGCTGGTGGATAGTTGGAAGGTCTTGGCGAGACATTGGGAACCGAAGGGCTGGGAGGGGGGCGGTGAGTTTCTTCAGTCTTTTCCTTCTGTACCTACGATTTCGCTGTATCACGTTCTGGGATTCTGCCATTATCATGTACTGCGCAGACATCTTCGTCATGAACCTCTGTTTCTTCATCTTACTGTTATTTTCCAGCACTTCGCTTTCTTGAGATCTGATCCCACATTTGCGCGTTGTTTCGTTCCTTCAGCTCCTTTCTCCCTGATAGCCATTCTTTCCGTCTACTTATCTTTGTTCTTTGTGCATCTATATCTGTGCATATCTTTCTATAAACGCATACTTACTGACCCCTTGTTCATGCAGCGATCCTTAGGCCGTAGTGGCACAGGCGACGTCTTTCCCTCGCAAAGCGTCTCGCCGAACTGGCCCGTTTACACCTCTTGTTCTAAGCTCGGTCTCCTCCTATGGTGAGTTGCTGTTTTATAACTTGTGATTTCCGATTCCTTGCTTCTTCATTCAGTTTCGCGTCCCTATCTGCTCCTCCCGCCTTGCGGCAATTCGTAACCTCATACGCACTGAGCACTCCCTCCTTGTTTTCCTTCCACTTTCTTCCTTCTTTCCCCTTATGACTAAGACATCTTACTGATGTTACTTCATCAATGCAGCACCCCGCAGATCACGGCTGTGCTCGCCAAATCCCCCAGATGAGGACGACCGACGCGACGCTCGGCGAGCATGAGCTATTGGCGCTGCACCACCTTCGAGACGGCGCGGTCCGTTCTCCCTCCCATGGTATTCGCTGTTCTGCACTTCGGTTACTATGCTGTCTTCATATGTGCGTATACATCATTGGACTTTGTTTGTACTTTCAACCCTTCGTACTCTCTTCCTCTTGACTTTCTTCACATCGCATCGCATCCCCCATTCCCATCTGCACCTATGTATCTCTCTCATCCCAGTACAGTACCTTAGTTCTTCTTTCTTTTCGTTGACGTCTCTTCCCGCTTCCCTTTGTGTATAAACACAAATACACGCCCGTTCCTTCCGTTATTGATCTAAATCCAATCACCCTATTGCAGCTGCAAGATAAAATTCAAGACACAAACCTTGCACAAACCAGACATCATATCGGCCGCGATTCGAACTACTCGGACCCCCAGACCTGGGCGCGTCTACATGGTCGTTCCTCGTGTCTTACTCGGGGTGATTTGAATGTGGCATTCGTCTTGTTCAAGTGCTCTGGGTTTCTCAACCCGATCCCCTTGGTGCTGCTTCTGGATGAAGACGTCAAAAAACAGCTTCGTCTCATATGAACCATATATGAACCATACGTTGAACGTACAGTTACTTACATATATTGAACGTTTCTCTGCGACGACCACCACCACAAATGGGGTTAGAGACAAGATGCCCTTGCGCGGGTGCGACTGCATCTCCAGAGGTGGCGCGCGCAACATCGTGCGCTTTTCGAGCCAGAGAGCAAGGGGCATGTTAATGGCGCAGAGGTAGTTGGGTGCGTTGCATTATCTTCCTTGTCTCCCTTGTTCTCCCTTTCACAATACGATATGATGCAGGTCTGCGATGTGAGCTAGGAGCCATGTATGGGCTGGGCCACGAGTCGCGGCGTGTCCAGGTTCCTCTACACAGGTGTGCATGCATTTTCGCTCGTGGATGGCAACGTCGTGCCCGACAGCTGCAGCCTACAAGACCAGGATTCAATTGCAACTACCCGCGCCATTGTTCATTAACTACATATTACAAATACCAACTCAAGTATGTGTATGCAAAAAAGCGTAAAAACTAGTGCAAATGTGGGGGAGGGCCCATCATGTAAGCGGCGATTAATGCTCAAACGGCTTTAAGTGATATATACATCTAAGAAGGTGTTCAGGAACCGGGCCTCCGGAGGTCTTCAATGAGGCGTACGGCCGGAGAAGCAACGCCTAATGGTCACATACGGTGTTCATGTGAGTTCCCTGGAGGAACACCCTGTATCCACGCAGAGTACACATGCGTACTACCACTGTGAGAATCGTGAGGCAATGAGTAGCACAAAACGGCACACGTCATTCAATGCCCCTGATCCCGAATTCGATCATTTCATGAATCTCTAGAGTGTTCAACGGATCTTCGGTAGTATCACATAGCATCACCATCCGGAAAACCTTGCATGCCAGCGCGCTTGCAAGGGAGGCGTAGGCGACAAAGATGATTTTGGAACAGTACAGGCCAAGGAACACCGTTATAGTGGCGCAAATCTGGACACCGATGATAACGCTGTTTGCAAATTAAAGCGCATTAATGACAGTCGAGAGGGCATCAGGAAACGGACTTGCCCATAGTATAGTTGCCCGGATTTGAGCAGCATTCTTGACACTTTGTACAGCCCATGTCCTTGAATAAGCAGCTTGAAACGGCGCACGTGTGACAAATGGGACGTGTCAAGAGTTATGCTCCTGTAAGCATGAAGCGACACCCCAATAAAGACGAGGGCGTCGTTCATCAACACCGTTACATTGCCGGGGAGGGTGGCCGGACCCCAGATGTAGCAATGCTTGTGCGGCATGTAACCTTCACCGGGGATGTATACGATTAGGCAAGTACAGGTGCGTGGAAAGTGGGCCACTCACATCGAACATTCGCGTAGAGCAACATCAGCGAGGGAGCAGCGGTGGCCAGCATCCACATGGCAAAGAAGCCATAACGCACGCTTTTCGAATGCATATAGACAGCGCGAATGCGAAAGAAGAAAAGCAGGCCTGTGCTCGATTGCGCTATCCAGAAGAACGGCATAGGGGAACTTCGGATCTCTGCTACGTGCAATGGGAGGTCGAGGCCTGTTACCGTGCTGCAGATGCAACCGCCCAGGGCTGCAAGGCTGTCGCGCGTGGTGAGTGTCGGTGATCGGTCAGGGGCATGACTTGACTCACCGCGATAAATAGTAGGCCACGATGGACATCGAAAGCCCTTTCCGTTGGACCATCTCGACCTCCTCCGGCACACAGAGCGCCCACGTCCAGACCAAGGTCTGAAGTATCGAGTCAGCTGCAGGTATACGGTAGTTTTGGTGCTACATAGCTCACCGTAAATACCGCAACATAACAGTACGCGGTGATGGTCACTGCCTCCTGGGCCAGGAGCGGAGGAGCACTGGCTAAGTTGAAAACTAGATCCAGTTGGTTGGAAGAGGCTGCGTCGAGGGGCTTCATGAGAGGATGACAAGATCACTGCAAGCAAGATGGCCCTGCAACGACAACCTAAATTTCACCCTTGGCAGCAGTTTATAAATGTTCCCACAGCCCCGAGGCCTTTTTTATATGTTACAACAAATAGGGTCTCGAGGCTGCAACATGTTCTAAAATCAAAGTTAAAACTTGAGATACCGCCGCAGCCCGAGGCCCTCCGAGGCCCGCCGGTTTCTAGTCCCTTTAGGCGATTAGGTGATTATGTGCCTCGATCGAATAAGACTGATTGAACCAAGAGGCGGGACGCGATCCGCAATATTGAATGTTCAAGGACCCCAGGCACTTCGCAGCTCACGTGGCTGTCCGGTGGCGGCTCCTTGCACGCGCTCGTTGAGAAGATTTGGAGCTCTTTAGTTCTTATTTACGGCTTGTCAGTATTCCTGTAAGCTAAATAATACAAAACCTCTTTGAAATAAGAGAGCAAGAGAGCTATCCGACGCTAGTTGCAAACTACTATCAATATCTGGTCAAATACTTGCCTTCGGGAGACAGATGAGGCTTTCAGAACTCGCTACAATGCTCAGAACCACCTTAAATGAAACCATTCAATTAAAATCCGCGTGTTTGGATGCTACACCACCATTATCTTGCAAAGAAAGAGTCTGTGCCTCCAAGAGCTCCTCTTGGAGAGTGCGATGAGCACTTTTACGGAGAGACTTTACAAAATACACATTCAATGACTTCAGACACCTCTACATGACATGCTTATCAAGTCTCAACCAATCAGGGTGCTGTTATGCATTCTACGTGCAGCCTGCACTTTGCGTCTGGCGAAACTTACAGGCCGGTCACATGATCACAACCACGGCAATCGGTTTTCGCTCAAATGACTGCACTTTTCGCATTGCTCAAGCACCACTCTATCTAAGGCTTAGCTACTGGACGTACATTATCTGGTATGATATATCATTGCCCTCAAATTTTAACAAGACGTTCCAAAGCCCGAATGATGAAGAATGGCGAAAACTGCAGGCAAAAGGTCGAAAACCGATGAGGACCCCGGATGCAGAGTCGACCTATCATGTATGTAGGCTATGTAGGGGTCTTGAATCAAGGTTTCGCCTGCCACTTGGATTGAACGGTCCCCGATCGGTACGCAAGTGCTTCTAAATCCTCCGCCCCGGTCCTCCCGCTAATCTTATCTGCGCCACAAGCCAAACCATGAACTCTCCGTCTCCTAGGACCCCCGTTTATCCTGCTAAATGACATATCAAAAATGTCCCAAATCAGCTGTTTGGTGTCCGGCACGAAAATCGCGTTTTTTGGTCCCAATATGTCCGAAAAGTGGTATGGCCGCAAGATTTTCGACTTTGGTGTCCGAATAATGATATGGCCTCCAAAAAATCACAAAAATCGCCTAGCTTCCCTTCTCTCAGCCTGCGGGGAGTACAGAGATCGCGAAATAGATGTATTAAGACTAATTGGGTTTCCGATAATTTTCGCTACTCCCCTTCAACCTCATCACTTTTGATTCTTTTAGACCACGCCTTCATCGCGGGGTAAGTAGAGTCATAGTTCGATTGGTACTATTCGGTACTATTCGATCCATACGTAAATGCCGAATCAAGTAACTTGCCGACCGTGGCTCCGCGCGCCCGTGGCAGGTACCGCCTCCATGTCACTTGGCGTTGTCACGGGTGTCGCTGCCGTTCCTGGTGACGACAAACATGCGTGCTCGCTGTTGTTGACAGCGAGCTCGACTTTTCAATATAACAGGTTGTTGGGCTGCACGAAAAATCTGAAAAAAATCACCCATTGCAATGATGTATATAAATAATGATTACTGTCAGAAATTCCTGCAGGAGAGTGTCAATAGTCAGAATTGGTGTGCCTGCAAATGAGCACCCATCGTATTACACCAGTCTGGTCACAATATAGGTACCGTGTGCAGGGAGGTCATAGGTATTTATGTACATATCCGACTTTTCCCGAATTCAACCACCTGTTATCATGAAAAGCTGAGCTCGCTGTCATTGACAGCGAGCACGCATGGTTTGCCGTCACCAGGGACGGCAGCGACAGCCGTGACAACACCAAGTGACATGGAGGCGGTACCTGCCACGGGCGCGCGGAGCCACGGTCGGCAAGTTACTCGATTTGGTATTTATGTATGGATCTGAATAGTACCAATCGAACGATCTCTCGGGTAAGTAACCATAGCTAGGCTAGGTTTCTCTACTAGACTAAGGTACATAGTTTATTTACCATATGTATGCCATACATATAAAATAATTAGGTGAGCCACGGCCGTGCAATCGTCCGCGCCACACCAGACTACACCCTCCACCAACCTGCTCTGAACCTGGTTATTTACATGTCTGGGCGGCTATGTGGCGTAATTTTTTTCCCCGATGGGATGTCCGGTTTTGCGCATGGCCCTCAAGCGCATGTGGGGCTTATATGTCCGGGAAAAACATGGCCATAAAACCAGTTTTAGTGATTTGGTGTCCGAATTGGGATATGTCATTTACCAGGATAAACGGGGGTCCTCGTCTCCTTCTCCCATCTTGAATATTATTTACCCGCGTGATTCCCCTGTCACACTTGATGTCTGCTTCTGTCTGCCACCTCGTTAGATTAAGGTTCATGGCAGGAGCCTTATGCTCTATAATGCAATATATCTCTGCAATGAATTCGCCACAGCTACCAGGGGCTTCGTCTTGACCCTGAGGTACACTCTGCAATGATCTCTGAGCACACTGAGCTTTATTTAGATTATTTTTGCTTGGCCAGAGCAACAGCCGTCGGGAAACCTTTAGGCTTTCCCACAACTTTTCTCTTCTGCAATTTGTTGCAGAAGCGATTGTGCCGATGTTTCATGGACATCAGATGGCTGTAGATTCAGGTGATAAAAATTTAGAGTCCAATGTGTCCCTAATGGTGCCTCTGTTATTTAAGCCAGAGGCACTTCGCAAAATTGTAAGCATTATCATTCCTATTTTGCTTGCCTTCACTCACACACCATTGGAAGATCACTCAAACAGACTGCTTACTCTCACTATCACCCTGCCTACCTGACCTACTGACCATATGGCTATTAGTATTACACCTTGATCACTCCCCCGCGTACTCGATCTGACTCAGAGCAAGTTGAGTTGCTGCTTGAACGGGACTTGCGCACCCACGACCTCAGATTCGGCTCGCACTCAATGAGCTTGATGCCTGGAACACGATCTATTACCAGGTTCCTACTTGGGATAAAGTAGTTTGAGGATGGATTGTGTGGCCATCGTGAGAGTTTCTCTGCTTTTCAATAATTTTCCATTCTGAAAACCCATTTTCACAAGGGCAACCCTTTCCTTTTTACGATCTCGACCTCCTCCAGCACGCAGTGCCCATGTCTAAATAAAGGCCTGAGGTGTCGAGTCAGTTGCGGATGTGCGGCAGTTTGGGCGCTGTATAGCTCACTGTAAATACCGCAACAGAATAGTATGTGGGTCACCTCCTGGGCCAAGAGCGGAGCCTCATGAACACTAACTAAGTTGAAAACTAGGCCCAGTTGGTTGGAAGAGGCTGCATTGATGGGCTTCATGAGAGTGCTCAGTGCTGGTAAGATGACTGAGAGGATGATGCCGCCCTCCAACGATAACCTAAATTTCATAACAGATATCAAGGGCATCAATGCCAAGTGTTTAGAGGTTGTTACATTTTACCCGTTTGAATGCGCTGGAATGAAGTTCAGAGGCGATGGTTACTTGTTCTGATGCCAAAAAGCATTCAATTCGGAAATCTAAGTTAAAACTTGAGACACCGCCGAAGACGCGAAATGACTAAGCAGAGTGAGCACCAAAATCCACTGGAATTCCAACACGCGATGTGTGTTAAGATGTGTTTGCGGGACCAAATATCATTTTGTGTGTCAATAGTCCTCAAGCTTGTCCCACTGTGGGGGCAGACTGAAGCCAGCTACTAGGAGATTGTGTCTACGCTGGAGTAAAAAGTAATAGGTCCTATATCAGGTAGGGCTGCTGCATGTGGCCCCAAACTGGGTTCCCAGTGCTTATCGCACGCGCCGGCGCCACCGCCTTTCGGAATTCCTGTGCGCCTGACGTCAATATGAACACCAGTCATCTCGCCCCCC
This sequence comes from Athelia psychrophila, assembly GCA_001630335.1. Lineage (NCBI taxonomy): Eukaryota > Fungi > Basidiomycota > Agaricomycetes > Atheliales > Atheliaceae > Athelia > Athelia psychrophila. The sequence goes on along the minus strand of KV417551.1, from coordinate 108,111 downwards.
TCCCTGAAGCACTGAGCTGACACACACACACACACTCCTCCCATGGCAACCCGAGCACAAATATATCGGTCTGTATCCCGCGGCACCGATGGCGCACTGACGACCACCATGAATATCATTAGAGACCCGACGCCCCTTGCGCGGCCGCGACATGATCTCCACTGGCAGAGGCAGCGCGGGCAACATCTTGCGCTCGCCAGGCCGCAACGTCGAGCCCGAGAGCATGGCATGTTAACAGCGCGGAGGTTGTTAGTAGGGTGCGTTGCATTAACAGTCTCCCTCATTCTCCCCTTCCATCCCCTTCCCAATACGACATCCGGCGCATATTGCTAACCCATTAACTTGAACAGGCGCTCTCCACAGGCCGCGGCGGCGCGGGCAACATCCGCAGTCCCTCTTCCTCGCGCGACTCAATAGGGTGGATAAGGACTTTCTTTGTTGTACATGTGACGAGTCACTATCGAGAGCTCTTGAAGTATCACGATCAAATTTCAAGGATCACTTCAAATATCTGCCTTCATCTTCATTCCCCACATCCCGTCTCCCCGTCTCGTTTCCTTGCCCATTCTCCGCCTCTATCGTCACAGTGGGAAGAAATATGGATCGCTTAAATCCGCATCTTCTCACTTGCCTGTGAGGGTGTGGATCACGCAGGAGTGTGCTACTGCATATAGCAGACGAACGGCGCAAAGATACTGGAAGATCAAATCAAATGTCATTCAATCCCCATGATCCCGACTTCGAGCATTTCATGAATATCCAGAGTGTCCAACGGATCCTCGATAGTATCACATAGCATCACCATTCGGAAGACCTTGCATGCCAGCGTACTTGAGAAAGGGACGTAGGTCATAAAGACTACTTGAGAATAGGGCAGGCCAAGGAACACGGCTACAGTGGTCCATATCTGGACACCGATAATAGCACTGTTTCCAAATAAGAGTGTGTTAATGACAATCGAGAGGGCATTCGGAAACGGACTTGCCCGTAGTACAGCTGCCCAGATTGGAGCAGCATTCTTAACACTTGTATAGACCTTTTCTTTGAATGAGTGTTTTGAAACGGTGCACGTGTGACAAACGGGAGGTGTCAAAAGTCATGTTCCTATAAGCATGAAGCGACACCCCAATAGTGAGCGTACCCCAGAGGTAGCAATGCCTGTGCGGTATGTAACCTTCACCGGGGATGTATACTATTAGGCAAGTAGAAGTGCGTGAAGAGGGAACCACTCACATCGAACTGCCGGGTGGAGAAACATCATAAATAGAGATACGGTGACCAGCATCCACATAACAAAGAAGCCATACAGTCATTCCACGGGTGTTGAAATACCACCGGGCAATGAAACTTCGCCCTCTCGTGGACGCAAAGTGCACATTCACTTGTTACTTTTGGTATATGATATGTCTATAGGGCTTCTATGCATAATGTAGTGTAATTATTTCCAGGAAATATTATTTGATGATGCAGCTGGTCCGTGTTTAATAGGGAAATTTGCACTGTCGGGAACTTAGCAGGAGCTAAAGGTACGCGGTTTAGCTAAAATTTCATTATGGCACTCATATACATGTCTAAATATTGGAATACAAATTTGGCAGGCAGTGGTGTACTGAAGCCCGAGTTGCGAATGGTGCAATACGCGGGTACAGGAAATGCTGCCAAATTCGGCATTCGGTGGCGCTCGTGCAGCAAGATGGTCACTTTTTGTACCAGCTTCCACACTCATCGTAGCACATAATTACATACCCAAAAGTTGTTCAGAACTGTTATGCAATAAGGACTGTTGCGCTCAAAAATTAAATAAACCTCACATGAGCTCAAAGACTGGCTGAATGGTGCGATTTCGGAGCTATTTCATTGACCGAAAAACACCGAAATTTCATGTTTTGCTTATACCTCTCTCCGACGCTTCAACCTGCAAAATTTTATTATTCTCTCGTTGTAATCATATTCTAAGGATTTATTTACATAGGTTAGCGTCCAAGAATGTCAGAAAAATATGCATTTTTGGCTCGGCAGCGTCGATATCGAAAACACGGTTTCAATACCCGTGGAATGACTGTAGTGAATGCTTTTAGAATGTTTGTAGACAGCGCGGATGCGATAGAAGAAAAGCAGGCCTGTGCTCGATTCACTGTGTTTCCTGCAAAGTTTTCAGGGGGGGGATACAATTCACAATTTAACTATGCACCTGAGGATATTTGAGGATAGCGTGATATTTAAGTGAGCCGGCGGGTGCGAAATAGAATGTACCAAGTGGTTTAGCAAGCCAAACGATGGTCATTTTCTCGGAGTCTGATCAAACAAGTCTCTTGCGGACACTCGCCGTATCCCCCCTTTTCGATCCCCTCCCTGCGCCAACTCTCGTGTCTACCTACTGGAAACTTAAAATTCCTAACCTTGCCAATGTGTCCAAGGCCAGGATTATAATGTCTTGGTTGAAATATGATTCATCAATGTATGTGCCCCTCTTTGTCTTTATCCTCCACTCGTCCCTATGGTCATCCGCTCCCTCTAACGGCCACCCCGCCGGCCACTCCGAGAGTCCCAGAACCCCACGGCCGCACATGCTGTTCTCCGCAAATATTTTCCTCGGTGTAGTGGTGTTCCGTAGCGTCAAGATGCACATTGGAGTTTGTACCTCTGCAGATTGGCCTGAGCAAGAGTTGGATGGTGACCGTGACGGTCTTTCTTACTGGGCCCCTGAGTCAGCGACTTACTGCGTCTAGCCTTTGGATCGGGGGGAATCGCTTACAGGTCTATCGTCGGACGGGTCGACCTCACGCTGGGCGCTGTGAAGACTGTGCATGCTCGGGATGGTGTTTCTGATTGCTATGCTCCTTCTCAGGGAATACACGTGCCATCGGGATGGTTTACTCTTTCCGCTTCACCAACTTTGCCTTCCACATCGATTTCTGGACCTTATCACATTCGTCGCTCCGCCAATCCCACCCTCAGATGATACGCGGACCATTGGGCTCGCGAGGTAATCTTTGTACTGCATATATCAACCTCCCAATCCATCCAGGACCATCAAGCTTGCCTCAGGCACTCTCCTCCCTCCCACCTTATCTCAAAATGTGCATGTCAACGTGTCCCTGCGGTAGGGACCTTGACATCCATTGGTACCCCTTTTTCGGCTTTTGGAAACTCGGTGCACGCTCTGGCATCAACTTTTTATCAGCTTGGTTCTATTCCTATCCCATCAACAACTCAGCACAGCTGTGATTAAAGCGTGAGGACGGGGCAGAAGACACGGAAAGGGGTCGGGCAGGGAGCGGCTGCCGCTTATTGTATTATTTATATTTGTACCTGATATTGGATTTGAAATATATACTTATTTGTTCCTTGCAATGCTCAAGTGGATACATGAATAAGTCAAATGATCGGAGAGGAGATATACCAGGTACCAGATGTTGGCTACACCGGATTTTTCAAATAGCATCTGTCGCCACCAGCAGATTGTTTTGATGGATATGGGGGGATTGGAAAGGATTATGTTAGTATCACTTCTCGATATACCGGCCCAAGTAATGTCAGATATCCCCCGGGGCCTGGATATTCAAGTTATCCTAATGTTCAGGGGTTGTTCCATGTTAACCGATCACACATTCTGGGATGCAGTTCAGAGCTGATAGTTACCTGATGCACTGTCAAAGTGCGTCCAGTTTCAGAAAACTCAAGTGTTCATAGTACCTGCAGAGATCAGAATAGCGGGGTGCCAGAACAGATGGCTACGTAGCTGAGCTGAAAACTGGACCAAGTTGGTTGGCAGAGCCTGCATAGTGGGGCTTCATGAGAGGGTGCTGGCCAGATGACTGAAAAGAGGATGACCCTCCCACGAACCCCTAAATTTGATAACGGATTAACTCTGGCCGGGCAATGACTTCGCACCGATCAAGTTACAGCCCTTTGCATAATCCCGTGAAAATCGAGATTTCTCGCGGCGCGGGTGTGGCGTGGGATCCGTGCCCGCTTGTCACCCGTCTTCCCCTCATCTGGGGTGTAGTAGGGTGTAGCGACTATTCGTCTCAGTCCTATATTACCCTATGCCACGCAAACAACACCCTATCAGCACTCAGCATCTTTCAAAGTCATATGTCTCGATCATCGTCCAAAAACCACTCCGCGAGCTCCAATGTGCCAGCAAACTCGATCATGATATTGCTTACGGCAGCCAGGCGAACACATCAGTCCTACAAGTTTTTCATGTCTATCATTCATTGCTATGGATAAACAATTGGACTGCGAACGCCCTAGTTCACTGTCCCTGCCCGATCGTGATCTCTGTACAAACTTCCTGTTCCTTCCCAATAACCACAACTGACTAACGCACCTTCATAGGTCCTCTAGACTGGCCGAGTGGCACAGGAAATGTACCTTGGGATATGCATATCTCATCCATCCGCATGGCCCGTAGGTGGATGACGTTGTCTCCCCTATTAGGTAGTGATTTGGCGTTCGTAATTCCCTCGGCTTCGAGGAATTGTCCAAAGATGGTAAGGTGTTTCACTTCATGTAGTGGCATCCAGGCACGATCGCCGGACTTCCACACGAGTGAAAATAGGGCATCAGTTCATGAGAGGGTGCTGGCCAGATGACTGAAAAGCGGATGACCCTCCCACGAACCCCTAAATTTGATAACAGATTAACTCTGGCCGGGCAATGACTTCGCACCGATCAAGTTACAGCCCTTTGCATAATCCCGTGAAAATCGAGATTTCTCGCGGTGCGGGTGTGGCGTGGGATCTGTGCCCGCTTGTCACCCGTCTTCCCTAGTCTAGTGGTTAACGCGTGGCCGGATAGGGAGGGTTGCCTTATTATATAATCAGTGGCTGTGTCCTGCCCGTCCTGCGCTGCCTGGTACCTGCAACGACCGCCTACGACCACTACTACACCTTCCTTTGTACTTTAATATACCCCTTTTCAAATGGATCCTCTTCTACGGTGGCAGGACCCCGCTGGCAAACGAACGATCAACTGTATTATCAAGAAACGAGTGCCACAGTGGAACACCGGCTTGCGTGATTGGCAACTTCCCTTGGTTGCGAAGATTCTGGACGGCGAAGATGTCTTGTGCTGCACGGCTACAGGCGATGGCAAGTCCGCGCTATTCGCTGCACCGATCATAGTGCTGCGGGAGATGAGCAAGTGTGCGCATGAGTACGAGAACCTGCCGTACCGTGCACTGCCAGTTGGTCTGGTGATCACCCTGACCAAGGGATTGTCTGCGAACATCGTGCGTGCCCTTCTAATGATCTACAAGATGGTCTCTGATACTGTACACACAGGTCAAAGAGCTTGCAGCGCTCGGTGTATCTGCTCTCGCCTACTGCCAGGAGACAGTGACTGAAGCTCGCAAAGCAGGCCACAAGTTGACCCACGAGATCAAAGAATGCAAGATGTGGTCTGTAATATGCATCGATCCTGAGCATTTGAAGGATCCAGACTGGCGAGAGATTACCGACTACCCCGTGTTCCGGTCCAACATTGTTTACGGGTGTGTTGACGAAGCACACCTGATCAAGGAATGGGGTCGTGCATTCCGTTTATCATTAAAGCTCATCGGGGCATTCTTCCGTGGCCGGCTTCCACCAAGAACAGCAACTCTGGCCCTCTCGGCTACCCTGCAACCAGGTGAAAGCACTGATCTTGTGACCGACAGCCTTGGTATGACTAGCGGCACCTTCACTCTGCTTCGCCGGTCCAACGAGCGGCCAAATACTCAGCTAATTGTTGAAACCCTGACACACGGTCTCGGTGGACGTGATTTCCCCTGCCTACTGCCCTATCTCAACAGCGGGCGCAAGACAGTCATCCATTGTCGAACTATGGAGATGGTCTTTCGCGGTTACATCTATTGCATGCGGGTGCTACCTGGCGGAGCGGAGAAAATGGCAAGAGTGAAGATGTATCACTCGCTGCTAGACCCGGAAGAGAACGAGGAGACACTGCGGCTACTTGAAGAAGATCCCGACTGCCAAATCGCATTTGCTAACGGGCTCAACATCAAGACTCTCCTCGACAGCATCTCGCTTGGCGTGGGCGACACGATGGATCAAATGTGGCAGGAGAAAGGTCGTGTCGGTCGTGACCCATCATCACAGGCTCGCGGTGTAATACTCGTGCAGCAGTCAGTGCTGGCAGCCGCTGAAACACGAGTCGAAGCCCATGAAAATAGTAGACCAGTACCCTTATCCAAAAAGCGACGAGGCAAACGACCGGAAGAGCCGATGGAGCTTGCAAAGGCTCTTTTTCTAACCGAGAAAACCTGCTATGTTGCCAGTTGCAACAGAATCTATGGCAACCTTCCCCTCGAGTCTTCAACAACGGACTGCATCACCGCCGAACGACCTCTTCCCTGTTCGCTCTGCTGCCAACGGAGTGGACGTACACCGACTCTCGAAGCAGTCCCCTTCGCTTTACTTACACCTTTCCCAGCACCAGAACCTTCAGAAGCTGCTGCCATTCCTTGAGGGAAGGGCTCGAAATTGAAACTGACTCGAAAGGAGAGGGCTGTAGCGCAGTCTCGCCTGCAAGAGTTCGGAGAGTCTGTCCACCTAGTTGAAATTAATCGAGGATCTCACCCCTACCGTCCTCGCTCATCCTACTTTCCCTCATCAACCCTCAAGCGCGTACTCGATGATTTATTGGTCATTAAAACCATGCAGCATCTCGATACACGTACAATGTCCTGGGACCACCGTGTTACACACAGTGCAGCCCTACTCGCGCTCGTTGTTGAGTTGCAGACAGAATTCCTTGGGCTTCAAGACAATGCAAGAATTGCGCGAAACAAGGTTGCGCGTGATAAAAGAAGCACGCAGAGCCAGAGCCAGAGTCAAACGTCGCCGCAGCTTGGACATAAACGCACAGCATCCGAGGTCCTACAGCCCATCGCCAAACACGCCACCCGTGCACCCAAGGCCCCCCCTCCTAGTGCTGCAGCATACTCACAAGATTTAGGACCTGTTCGCACCAACCGTCGCTTATTGAAGAAGGCGAATGAGAATGTACCTCCGTCGCCAGCAGACTCGGAACGAAGAGCTCCATTGCGTGCACGGGCACATTTACTACATGCAGTGTATTATGGTACTTAGGTTTAATCAGAATCATACTCGTTTTGTTCGGAGACCACGCTGATGTGTCTGGCAGTCCGTGGATCCGCCTTTTCACTCTTCTTGGGATGACAGTAGAATAGAACACTCAAGAATTCCCTGAGGCTATCAAATAGCTTCATTGTTGCGAGAACAGAATCCACCTTCTCATACACGGTGCGCTTTGCCTGGCGGAGTTTGGGCTGACTAGATAGTACACTCGATATGCTGTCCATGCTGGAAGCAGCACTGAGAGGCCATCTGTCCTGGTGTAGCCTTCTGGACGGTGTACTGGGGTCGTTTGGCGGCGTAGTTCTGGCACTCATGTTGGGTATGAGCGATCAAGCGGCCTGGCGCGGGGCTCTAGATGACGGGGCAGTGGTAAAAAGGTGAGCAGTAGAATCGATCGAAGGATATTGACGCGACGCGACTGCTACTGGCGCCGTGCTTATATAATAAGCCGACCCTACGGTTCCGGGCTGACTATTCCCACAGACTCTATACACGAGGAACGAGTAACGTATAGATTCTGGCTATGAGAGACTATGTCTTCCCCTCATCTGGGGTGTAGTAGGGTGTAGCGACTATTCGTCTCAGTCCTATATTACCCTATGCCACGCAAACAACACCCTATCAGCACTCAGCATCTTTCAAAGTCATATGTCTCGATCATCGTCTAAAAACCACTCTGCGAGCTCCAATGTGCCAGCAAACTCGATCATGATATTGCTTACGGCGGCCAGGCGAACACATCCATGGCTCGCCCGAATTTTCTTGCACCACACAGTAGTCTCCCGAAGGCAAACGCCAGCCAATTTCGATCGAACCTGCATGAACTCTGGGTATCCTTGTCTGCGCCTCCTCGCACTTGAATCCTTCCTGTCTATCGACGGCGCAGCACTATAGCTGTCTCAAAATCATGCAAGGCTAAGATTGACAATGTCATAAGTACGCGTTGCAGGGGGTGTGAGTCCTACAAGTTTTTCATGTCTATCATTCATTGCCATGGATAAACAATTGGACTGCGAACGCCCTAGTTCACTGTCCCTGCCCGATCGTGATCTCTGTACAAACTTCCTGTTCCTTCCCAATAACCACAACTGACTAACGCACCTTCATAGGTCCTCTAGACTGGCCGAGTGGCACAGGAAATGTACCTTGGGATATGCATATCTCATCCATCCGCAGCAATGGATGGCAGAACCCGCGCAACCGGAATACTCAGTTTCCCGACGTGTCATGTACAGCACCAGCAATAGCATTATCATAGCGAATCTGAAGGATTAATCTCCCGCCCGCGGGTACGAACTAATCTCCACTGGCAGAGTCGGTGCGGGGAGCATTGTGCGCTCGCCGGCCCGTGATGGCACCAGTCGAGCTCCAGCGCATATGGCATATCACCCTTGGCAACAGATTTGCGATGGTCAAATGGTCTCTGAGAGGGTATTTCCATGTTACGAAGAATACCCTCTCAGAGACCTTTCATCGCAAGATACATCGGCGTGATCCGCGTGCCTTCCGGGCTTCCGGGCTTCCGACCATCCACTGATCGCGTCCGATGCATCTCGATTTACCCTATGTATATTGCCTTGCTCGATGTATCCTACGATGCATCGTAAGCCGTCACCTTCAATTGAACTTAAGCGTCCGCATTTAGAAATCTGAGTGGCTGAACTTCAGCCACTCAGCTTTGCACGCTCTCCCCCATTCTCCACAGCGGTTAACCAGCCTCCTGGCTCTCTATAAAACATACATACACTCATTTTACTACCGAATATTTCTTAAAATTAAAATTAAACGGACGAGGACTGAGTGTTGGAGGGGATTTCTGTCAAATTCAGCCATCCTCCCCATTATATGCCTACTATATATTTCACCTGATGCTAATGCGATATTTTTGCAATCTAGAACTCTTTATTAGATCCCAATACAACTCTCCAGTGCAGCACAAAACATTTTGATGATGTACAGGCTCATATGATGTAGGTTTGCCTGTCATAGTATATCATATACTCTACACCTCGTATACAAAGCCCTAGGGGGGTTCGAAAGCCTACCGTAGCGTCCGAAACATAGATAGCATGTATATAATTAAGAATCTGGGTTGAGAATCACATACCGATAAGCCCTGGAGTACCACAGAGACATCTCAAGGCCACAACACGAAAAATGGCCATAAATCAGGGTCTCACACAATTAGAATATGATATAATTTATATCTAACACTTTTAATAAGGTATAGTGATGTACATACATGTATCCCAGAAGTCAGAATTGCAGCAGAGTAAATGTGGAGAGGGGGGCAACCAGAATACACGGTAAGATCAAGATCCCAACAGAGTTTCGTGCTTGATACTTCCAACAACGGTGAATTTGCACTGCGGGATGGCCACAACATCGATTTTCAAAAACGGACACTTGGATGGTATTGTATAAGCACTATGTGTATGTATAGCAGGGCCTGATCTAATTTATTTACAGCGGATTCGTGTAGATAGTGGAATATGCGAAACGGCGAGATAACGGCCCAATTGGGCATATCGCATATCTATCACTTTAATCTCGCTCAAATCAGCTCTGATCTTAATTGGGAGACTTGCAGCATATACATGGATAGCTATGGTATGTATATACGAGAAGAATAAAATTACTTTGCAGCTTGGAACCCGCTATCGAGTGAGCGACGATGAACAACGGACGCGCCACAAACGGTCGGATTAGCCATTCCGGTGGTTTAGCGCCCATCGTCCTTGCCTTTGTTCCCTCTCTTTCCCTCCTCCTACGGCGACACCATCGACAGTCAGCACAGGGCTCGCGCAGCGTACGGGGACATGACAAATGCTAAGGGGATATGGGAGGGGCTCTGGAGTGCGGGTGTACTTGTGTAAGGTGAGTCTCAATGCTGAGCGCTGATCAGTAAACGCGCACAACTGACCTGCCGTCTTTCTTCACGCAGACCCCACGCACGCACCATGCACCCACACTCGCACCCCACGCCCGCATCCTAGCCCATCCACATCCTCTGCCCAACGCATGTACGTCAGCCCCCGCACTCCTATACGCGCGCGCCGGTCCCCGTGCGTGCGCGCCAGCCCCCACAGGCACACATCATCCGACCCCCAGGGCCCAGGCACACATCAGCCAACCCCCAAGGCCAAAGTGCGCACGCCAGCCCTATTACGCGCCCGAGGACACGACCAACGCGCTCTCTGCCGCTCCCGGGAGCGAGATGTACAAGCACAATGAGCATGCTCTTCGCTGCGCTCCTGTGCGTGGAGCCTCTGCAAGCCGTACCTCGAGAACGCGATGTGGGGTTTACACCACGAATCGCGGGGGCTTAATTGAGGATTGTGCACGTCCGGGATCGTGACGTGCAAGCATCCAATGGGCATGCTCTTTATGCCACGTCAGGTGCAGTCTCAGTCTCGCACGTACCCTCTTTTCCTCCCGAATGCATACAATGTATACATCCTCAGTTGTAGTAGTTATGTAGAGCCTATGTACTTATTCAATGCACTATTTTACGGTCAATACCCTAATTCTCCGTTGATTTCCTTGAGCAGATGCATCTGATATGATGGGATGCATCTGGGACACGCTGTGGCCCCGATACCAGATGCCGGAATCCGGATGCATCTGGGACACGCTGGGCCCGATGCATCTGAAAGCGGCCAACCATATCGGGACTTTGGTGAGAGAGATATTGCGATGAAAGGTCTCGAAGAGGGTATTCTTCGTAACATAGGAATACCCTCTCGAGACCTTTTGATCATCGCACATCTGTTGCCAGGGGTGTGGCATATCAACAGCGCGGAGTTTGTGTTTAGGGTGTGCAGTCTTCGTCTTTTGAACTCGCCCTTTCTCCCTCCAATCCAATGGAGATTCGATTGGGGTACGACATCTAGTTGCCGATATTTGTGTCCATATCTCCCCGCCTATAACCTCTCCTCATTTCCACTAAAACGTCAGCTCACTAACATGCCTACCCATCAGGTCTTCTCCGACTGCTGCCCTGGCGCTGTCCAGATTCGCCAGCGATCGTGAGACTTCCCAGCTTGCGGGAGCTACGACATGCATAACCGTCGCCTTGACTGAGAACGTGACCTGCCCGACTTGAATGGAAATGAAAATGCCGCGATAGGCGAGGATGCGCTGGTGGATAGTTGGAGGGTCTTGGCGAGACATTGGGAACCGAAGGGCTGGGAAAGGGGCGGTGAGTTTCTTCAGTCTTTTCCTTCTGTACCTATGATTTCGCTGTATCACGTTCTGGGATTCTGCCATTATCATGTATTGCACGGACATCTTCATCGTGAACCTCTGTTTCTTCATCTTACAGTTCTTTCACTGTCTTCGCTTTCTTGAGATCTGATCCCACATTTGCACGTTGTTTCGTTCCTTCAGCTCCTTTCTTCTTGATAGTCATTCTTTCCGTCTACTTATCTTCGTTTTTTGTGCATCTACATCTGTTGCTCATCTTTCTATAAACGCATACTTACTGACCCCTTGTTCATGCAGCGATCCTTAGGCCGTAGTGGCACAGGCGACGTCCTTCCCTCGCAAAGCGTCTCGCCCAACTGGCCCATTTACACCTCTTGTTCTAGGCTCGGTCTCCTCCTATGAGTTGCTGTTTTACAACTTGTGATTTCCGATTCCTTGCTTCTTCATTCATTTTCGCGTCCCTATCTACTCCTCCCGCCTTGCGGCGATTCGTAACCCCATACGCACTCCCTCCTTGTTTTCCTTCCGCTTTCTTCCTTGTTTTTTCCTCATGACTAAGACATCTTACTGATGTTACTTCATCAATGCAGCACCCCGCAGATCACGGCTGTGCTCGCCAAATCTCCCAGAGGAGGACGACCGACGCGACGCTCGACGAGCATGAGCTATTGGCGCTGCACCACCTTCGAGACGGCGCGGTCCGTTCTCCCTCTCGTGGTATTCGCTGTTCTCCACTTCGGTTACTATACCGTCTTCATATGTGCGCATACATCAATGGACTTTGTTTGTACTTTCAACCCTTCGTACTCTCTTCCTCTCGACTTTCTTCGCATCACATCGTATCCCCCATTCCCATCTGCACCTATGTATCTCTCTCATCTCAGTACCTTAGTTCTTCTTTCTTTTCGTTGACGTCTCTTCCCGCTTCCCTTTGTGTATAAACACAAATCTATGCCCGTTCCTTCCGTTATTGATCTAAATCCAATCACCCTATTGCAGCTGCAAGATAAAATTCAAGACACAAACCTTGCACAAACCAGACATCATATCGGCCGCGATTCGAACTACTCGGACCCCAGAGCTGGGCGCGTCTACATGGTCGTTCCTCATATCTTACTCGGGTTTGATTTGAATGTGGCATTCGCCTTGTTCAAGTGCTCTCGGTTTCTCAACCCGATCCCCTTGGTTCTGCTTCCGGATGCAGGCGTCAAGAAACTGCTTCGTCTCATATGAACCATATATGAACCATATGTGTAAACGTACAGTTACCTACATATATTGTACGTTTCTCTGCGACGGCCACCACCACGAATGGGGTTAGACACAAGACGCCCTTGCGCGGGTGCAACTGCATCTTCAGAGGCGGCGCGTGCAACATCGTGCGCCTTTCGAGCCGTGGATGGCAATGTCGCGCCCGACAGCTGCAGCCTACAAGACTAGGATTCAATTACAACTACCCGCGCCATTGTTTATTAACTATATATTATAAATACAACCTCAAGAATGTGTATGCAAAAAAGCGTAGAAAGCTAGTGCAAATGTAGGGGGGGGCCATCATGTAAGTGGTGATTAATGCACAAACGGCTTTAAGTGATATACATCTAAGACGGTGTCCAGGAACTAAGCCTCCGGAGGTCCCCAACGAGGCGTACGGAGAAGCAACGCCTAATGGTCACATATGGTGTTCATGTGAGTTCCCTGGAGGAACACCCTATGCGTACTACCACTGAGAATCGTGAGGCAATGAGTAGCACAAAACGGCACACGTCATTCAATGCCCTTGATCCCGATTTCGATCATTTCATGGATTTCTAGAGTGTTCAACGGATCCTCGGTAGTATCACATAGCATCACCATCCGGAACACCTTGCACGCCAGCGTGCTTGCGAGGGAGGTGTAGGCGACGTAGATGACTTTGGAATAGTACGGGCCAAGGAAGACCGTTATAGTGGCGCAAATCTGGACACCGATGATGACGCTGTTTGCAAATTAAAGCGCATTAATGACAGTCGAGAGGGCATTAGGAAATGAACTTGCCCATAGTATAGTTGCCCGGATTTGAGCAGCATTCTTGACACTTTGTACAGTCCATGTCCTTGAATAAGCAGTTTGAAACGGCGCGCGTGTGACAGATAGGACGTGTCAAGAGTCATGCTCCTGTAAGCATGAAGCGACACGCCAACAAAGACGAGGGCGTCGTTCGTCAACACCGTTACATTACCAGGGAGGGTGGCCGGACCCCAGATGTAGCAATGCTTGTGCGGCATGGAACCTTCACCGGGGATGTATACGATTAGGCAAGTACAAGTGCGTGGAAAGTGGGCCACTTACATCGAACATTCGGGTAGAGCAACATCAGCGAGGGAGCAGCGGTGGCCAGCATCCACATGACAAAGAAGCCATAACGAACGCTTTTAGAATGCGTATAGACAGCGCGAATGCGAAAGAAGAAAAGCAGGCCTGTGCTCGATTGCGTTATCCAGAAGAACGGCAGAGTGGAATTTTGGATCTCTGCTGCGTGAAATGGGATGTCAAGGCCTGTTACCGTGCTGCAGACGCAACCGCCCAGGGCTGCAAGGCTGTCGCGTCTGGTGAGTGTCGGTGATCGGTCCGGGGGCATGACTTGACTCACCGCGATAAATAGTAGGTAACGATGGTCATTGAAAGCCCTTTCCGTTGGACGATCTCGACCTCCTCCGGCACACAGAGCGCCCACGTCCAGACCAAGGTCTGAAGTTCCGAGTCAGCTGCAGGTATACGGTAGTTTTGGTGCTACATAGCTCACCGTAAATACCGCAACATAACAGTACGCGGTGATGGTCACTGCCTCCTGGGCCAGGAGCGGAGGAGCACTGGCTAAGTTGAAAACTAGCTCCAGTTGGTTGGAAGAGGCTGCGTCGACGGGCTTCATGAGAGGATGGCAAGATCACTGAAAGCGAGATGGCCCTGCAACGACAACCTAAATTTCACCCTTGGCAGCAGTTTATAGATGTTCCCACAGCCACGAGGCCCTATTTATATGTTACAACAAATAGGGTCTCGAGGCTGCAACATGTTCTAAAATCAAAGTTAAAACTTGAGACACCGCCGCAGCCCGAGGTTTCTAGCCCCTTTAGGCGATTAGGTGATTATGTGCCTGGATCGAATAAGACTGATGAGGCTGTTACATTTTACCGGTTTGAATGCTCTGGAATGAAGTTCAGCGCTGATGTTACCTGTTCTACTGCCAAAAAGCATTCAATTCAGAAATCCAAGTTCAAACTTGAGACACCGCCGAAGACGCGAAATGACTAAGCAGAGTGGGCACCAAAATCCACTGGAATTCCAACACGCGATGTATGTTAAGATGGGTTTGCGGGACCAAATATAATTTTGTGTGTCAATAGTCCTCAAGCGTGTCCCACTGTGGGGGCAGACTGAAGCCAACTACTAGGAGATTGTGTCTACGCTGGAGTAAAAAGTAATAGGTAGGGCTGCTGCATGTGGCCCGAGGTTCCCAGCGCTTATCGCACGCGCCGGCGCCACCGCCTTTCGGAATTCCGAGGACATCTTGTTTATGGAAATTCCGCCCCTCCGCCTCTCCGCCCCTCCGCCGCCCCTCCGCCCCATGCTGTATACCAATTTTTGAACTTCTGCTGCTTGTATGCTGTGAAATATTACATCTACTATATACTACTCTAATACCTAAGCTCCAAAGTCATTGTAGCGGCACTGTAAATAATTTTATTGTCCGCGCCACAATACAAATAGTAATAAATAGCATGTATATTCATCGCGGGCGGTTCATCAGACGTCCATTGAGCTCAGAGAGACTTTTTGTGGCACACATTTGAGTAAATAGGTGCCATAAGTCCCCCCACCCCATGTCCAAGCATTAAAATGCCGGCCCGAAGGCTGCTACAAGCCACAAGAGCATGATAGGGACTGTCCGCCCCTAAGCTGGCTGGTGCAGGCTCATCCGCGTCTATATGACCCCTAGTACATTTCATTTCGTGAAATACCTTTTTCTAACCCCCAATATGTGATTATTAGCCCTCTAGTATGCCGAAGGACTGGATGCAGGCAGCATTTGAACAGCCGCCACACTGGTCGGCCTCTGTAGCAGCGGCCAAATCGGGGCGGAATGGGCGGTGGGGCGGAGTTTCCATAAACGAGACTTTCTGGGAATTCCTGCGTGCCTGACGTCGTCGATATGAACACAGATGAACACCAGTCATCTCGCCCGCCCTCCCAGCTGAAGCACTGAACTGACATACACTCCTCCCATGGCAACCCAAGCACAAAAAAAACAGTCTGTATCCCGCGGCAACGATGGCGCACTGACGGCCACCATGAATATCATTAGAGACCCGACGCCCCTCGCGCGGCCGCGACCTGATCTCCACTGGCAGAGGCAGCGCGGGCAACATCTTGCGCTCGCCGGGCCACGACGTCGAGCCCGAGAGCAGGGCATGTTAACAGCGCGGAGGTCGCTAGTGGGTTGCGTTGCGTTAACAGTCTCCCTCGTTCTCCCCCTTCCATCCCCTTCCCAATACGACGAACGGCGCATATTGCTAACCCATCAACTTGAACAGGTGCTCTCCACAGGCTGCGGCGGCGCGGGCAACATCCGCAGTCCCTCGTCCTCACGCGACTCAATAGGGTGGATAAGGACTCGGTGGAGTATGCGCGGGAGGTGCTAGCGAGGCATCAAGAGGTGGAGGCCAGGAAGGGGGTTGTGAGTCTCGTCTCTTCTCGATTCGTTTTCGATGCCTATCCCATCCCATCATCGACCCATCCCGCCTCCGCTCCTTGTTAGCGAATCTGACTGACCGTGACCATGTTTCCTTGTCCATCTAGCAATCCACGGGCCACGGCGGCGCAGGCACCATCCCCCCTTCGCACACGCCCTCCCGAATCGCTCCAGGTCGCGCGCGCCTGTCGTAGCGAGTCTCGTCTTCTGCTTCTTCGTTCTGGTGTGTTTCTTTCCTGTTTTCTGCTACTTCATTCTGCTTTTTACGATTCTACATCCTATGACCCTGCGATCCAACGATCATACGATCTTTGTCCTAAAGGGAATCTTTGGAGTCTTCTACGCCCTACCTTCGCCCTTCGCCCTTGATTCATCCATCCGCCCTTCCTAGTTCTCATCCCTACTCCTTGCTGCGATCTTGTGATCCTACCATCTTACCATCTTCTTGATGCTCAAGCTCAGGCTCAGGCACTTGCGCGCTATTTTCACGCCCCACCTCTTTCCCCTTTTCATGACCTCGAGCCCTTCCTGATCTGATACTGACGCATTTCGACCTCCATTAGCACTCTACAGGACGCGGCGGCGCGGGCAACCTCCTCGCGAGGGCGCGAACGACGCGGCGCTCGAGCAGCTCGACGAGCACGAGCGGCTGTGGGTGCACTACCGCATAAACAACATGGTAAATTCCTCCTTCTCTTTGGTCGTTGTTCGGTGTTCCTTCCTTATTTGGTGTTTCGCTTGTACGGCGTTCCCACTTGTTCCATTGCGCCGTGTTTCCATGTTACGGTGCTTCCGTGTGTCTGTCCATTCCGGTTCACAGCTTACCCCCGTCGCCTTCCGTCTGCGTGTTCCATCTACATGAGTATACATATGCGCTTCTCACTTCTCTGATCCTGGCACCTTCGTTCTTCATTCCGTTCGTCTACATCGCGTTATTCCCTTTAAACACGCGCATGCGCATTTCTTCATCCCGCTTCCGCTCCTATTCCCACACGCCTCCTTACTGACGCCCCTTTTATCCTCTTCAGTACTCGACAGGCCGCGCGAACCTCACCCCCTCCCTCGCCCCCGCCCCGCAGGACGACCTCGAGGGGCAACACCACCACCCCGCGGGCCAGAACCACCTGGAGTCGAGCGGGCGCGCGGGGGATATCCTACCCGCGCACTCTAGGGACCCGAGCCGCGAGGGGCAGGATGGCAGCAGGGATAGCAGGGATATGGATGGCGAGGACAAGGACGCTGGCCCTGGCGCTCCGAGGGCGGGGAGCAGGGAGTCGCTAGGGCAAATGTGGAATAATCTGAAGCACCATGGGCATGCGGGATGAGGATCACGAGTCGATTCAGGAGGCTGCGGGGGAGAATTGATTGGGGTCGAGGTTGGAGGTCGGAGGTGCAGTGGGTTTTTGGTCGGTGCGGATATGGTTGTGGTCGTTTGGTTGGAAGTTAATTAGTGGCACTGGATTTGTGATTGTGTAATGTGCGGCGTGGTTCATTCAACTTTGCATCACTTTAAAGTTTATACACGGGTTTACTCCCGTCGCTAGAGGGGAAGGGCCCTTTAACTTTATATAAATACGATTTTCCGCCAGCCTATCAATGGAGGTTCTGTGGTTCAACAATTAAGCTGAGCAGGAACCGTTTTGAATGTGCATGCGCAACGATATCCCTGGGTACTTCGTACCAACATCGTACACACATTGTATCTCTATACATCACTTCAGACCTTGGGTTGTCTGCACAGCAACAATAGACCTCAGGCTTGACGGCGCGCGAGAATCAGCAGCGCTGCTCGGTTCCGTTCATATTGATCCATGTTACATTGCTTTTTGCTTTGCGGCCACCATTCTGAACATTCAGAGCACTTGCTGTGTCGTACCCTGTACCATTCACCGCTCTTCCTCTCGTTTCCACTGGTCCGACAAGGCTTCCTTTGTTGTACATGTGACTGGTCACTATCGAGAGCTCTTGAAGTATCACGATCAAATTTCAAGGATCACTTCAAATATCTGCCTTCATCTTCATTCCTCACTATCCATATCCCGTCCCCCCATCTCGTTGCCTTGCCCATTCTTCGCCTCTAAGTATCGTCACAGCGGGAAGAAATATGGATCGCGTAAATCCGCATGTATTCATTTGCCTGTGAGAGTGTGGACCACGCAGGAGTGTACTACTGCATATAGCAGATGAACGGCGCAAAGATACTGGAAGATCAAATCAAATGTCATTCAATCCCCATAATCCCGACTTCGAGCATTTCATGAATCTCCAAAGTGCTCAACGGGTCCTCGGTAGTATCACATAGTATCACCATTCGAAAGACCTTGCATGCCAGTGTCCCTGCGAAAGGGACACAGGCCCTATAGACGATTTGAGAATAGCTCAGTCCAAGGAAGGAGGATACAGCAGTCCAAATCTGGACACCGATGATGGCGCTGTTTCCAAATAAATGCGCGTTAGTGACAGTCGGGAGGATATTAGGAAGCGGACTTGCCCGTAGTACAGCTGCCCGGATTTGAGCAACATTCTTGATACTTTGTACAGTCCATTTCCTTGGACGAGCAGCTTGAAACGGCGTGCGTGTGACAAACGGTAAGTGTCAAGATTCATGTTCCTATAAGCATGGAGCGATACGCCAATAAAGACAAGGGTGTCGTTCACCAATACCGCCCCGTTGCCAGGAAGTGTGAGCGGACCCCAGATGTAGCAATGCTTGTGCGGCATGTAACCTTCGCCGCGGACATATAATTTTAGGCAAATACAAGTGCGGGCAGATTGAACCACTCACATCGGATTGTCGGGTGGAGCAACATCAGCAAGGGAGACATGGTGACCAGCAACCACATGGCAAAGAATCCAGAACAAACACTTTTGGAATGCTGGTAGACAGCGCGGATGCGAAAGAAGAAAAGCAGGCCTGTGCTCGATTGTGTTGTCCAGAAGAATGTCATACTTGATGTGTTGACCTGCCCATCGTAAAGTTGGAGGTCAAGGCTTAATAGCGCGCTGCAGATACAACCGCCCAGGGTAGCAAGGCTTTCGCGTGTGGTAAGTTTCGGCGATTGGTCAGGGGCATGACTTGACTCGACCTTACCGCGTAATATAGTAAGCAACGATGGGCATTGAAAGCCCTTTCCGTTTTATGATCTCCACCTCCTCCGGCAAAGACAGCGCCCACGTCCAGACCAAAGCCTGAAGTGCCGAGTCAGTTGCGGGTACGTTGTAGTTTGGGTGCCGCCTAGCTCACTGTAAATACCGCAACAGAACAGTACGCTGTAAGGGCCACCTCCTGGGCCAGGAGTGGAGCCCCGTGAGCACTAGCTAGGTTGAAAATTGGACCAAGTTGGTTGGAAGAGGCTCCGTCGAGGGGCGTCATGAGGGGGAAAGAGGGGGCTGGAAAGATGACCCTCCAACGACAGCCTGAATTTCATAACGGATACTGTAAGATCTCAAGTGCCAAATGTTCAGGGGTTGTTCCATGTTAACCGATCGCACACTCTGGGATGCAGTTCAGAGCTGATAGTTACCTGATGCACTGTCAAAGTGCGTCCAGTTTCAGAAAACTCAAGTGTTCATAGTACCTGCAGAGATCAGAATAGCGGGGTGCCAGAACAGATGGCTACGTAGCTGAGCTGAAAACTGGACCAAGTTGGTTGGCAAAGCCTGCATAGTGGGGCCTCATGAGAGGGTGCTGGCCAGATGACTGAAAAGCGGATGACCCTCCCACGAACCCCTAAATTTGATAACGGATTAACTCTGGCCGGGCAATGACTTCGCACCGATCAAGTTAGCGTCAACCGATTTTCCGGCGGCGATGATGAATATTGAAATCACGTTAATGGATGCAGCTGCAAGGAATGAACAGAAAATCACACACATGATATATCTAAGCTGCAGAGGTATCGCCGATGAGTATCGTTGAGGAATGGACAGTGGAGTATTTTTCCTCACACCAGAGCTGTCGGAGTCTATCGAATTTGACGGCCGGCAGCGGACAATAATAGCACATATTTAGGTTTTTGGAATTATCACGCGTGATCACGCATGGTAATTTGTGATCATCTGTGTTCACAGATGTTCACGCGTGTTCACGCGTGAACACGCATCGGCGATGGGTTTTGAGTTTTGTATCCGGTCATTTAGTGTTCGACAGTTTGTCATTTAATGTTAGCAACGTCGAGTGGACAGCCACCAGTGATTTTAGTGGAGTCTATCGGACTCCGGCGCAATGCAGCCGGATTCCGCACCTCCAGTCTCCCGAAGGCAAACGCCAGCCAATTTCGATCGAACCTGCATGAACTCTGGATATCTTTGTCTGCACCTCCTCGCACTTGAATCCTTCCTGTCTATCGACGGCGCAACACTATAGCTGTCTCAAAATCATGCAAGGCTAAGATTGACAATGTCATAAGTACGCGTTGCAGGGGTAAAACGGTGCCATCCAGCGCCGAGCTGCGCTCCCCGCTCACTGATTCAGAGCTGCATTAGCATGGAGCACCTTAGCTAGACCTTGCTAACGTCAAGTCCAGAGTGAGTCCTACAAGTTTTTCATGTCTATCCTTCATTCCCATGGATGAACAATTGGTCTACGAGCTCCCTAGTTCACTGCCAGTACCCGATCGTGGTATCCGTACCTACAAACTTCCTGTTCCTTCCCAATAACCACAACTGACTAACACACCTTCATAGGCCCTCTAGACTGGCCGTAGTGGCACAGGAAATGTACCTTTGAATATGCATATCTCATTCATCCGCAGCAATAGATGGCAGAACCCGCGCAACCGGAATACTCAGTTTCCCGACGCGTCATGTACAACACCAGCAGCAGCAGCACCATAGCGAATCTGAAGGAATAATCTCCCGCCCGCGGGTACGAACTCATCTCCACTGGCAGAGTCGGTGCGGGGAGCATTGTGCGCTCGCCGGCCCGTGATGGCACAAGTCGAGCTCCAGTGCAGATGGCATATCAACAGCGTAGAGCTTGTGTTTAAGGTGTGCAGTCTTCGTCTTTCGAACTCGTCCTTTCTCCCAAGCCAATAGAGATGTGATTGGGGCACGATATCTGATTGCCGATATTTGTGTCCATATCTCTTCCCCCATTTCCCGTCCTGGAACCTCTCATTCTTTCCATCGAAAGGTCAGCTCACTAACATACCTACCCATCAGGTCTTCTCCGCCTGCCGCTCCGGCGCGGTCCAGATTCGCCAGCCATCGCGAGACTCCCCCCAACACGCGGGAGCTAGGGCATGCACAACGCATTGCAATTTGAGCGAGAACGAGACCCTGCGCAAGTTGAATGGAAATGAAAATGCCGCGATAAGCGAAGATGCGCTGTTGGACAATTGGAAGGTCCTGGCGTGACATTGGCAGCCTCTGGGCTGGGAAGGTGGCGGTGAGTTTTCTTCAGTCTTTTCCTTCTGACACCTACGATTTCGCTGTAACACGTTCTGGGATTCTGCCATCATTGTGTATTGCACGAATATCTTCATCACGAACCTCTGTTTCTTCATCTTACTGTTCTTTTACCGTCTTTTCGCTTTCTTGGGATCTTATCCCTCATTTGCGCGTTGTTTCGTTCCCTCAGCTCCATTCTCCCCGATAGCTATTATGGCCGTCTACTTATATTTGTTCTTTGTGCATCTGCATCTCTTGCATCTCTTTCTATACACGCATGCTGACCCTTGTTCATCCAGAGATCCTTAGGCCGTGGTGGCGCAAGCGACGTCCTTCCCTCACAAATCGTCTCGCCCTACCGGTCCACCTACACCTCCCGTTCCAGGACAGGTGTTCCTCCACCCGTGGTGAGTTGCTGTATTATTATTTCTGACTTCTAGTTCCTTGCTTCTCCATTCAGTTTCGCGTCCCTAACTGCTCCTCCTTCCTCGCGGCGATTCGTCGCCCATACACACTCCCTCCTTGTCTTCCTTCTACTTTCTTTCTTCTTCTTTCTTCATGCCTAAAACATCTCGCTTATATTACTTCCATCAATGCAGCACTCCACAGGCCACGGTTGTGCTCGCCAACTCTCCCAGGGGAGGACGACCGACGTGACGCTCGACGAGCATGAGTTATTGGCGCTGCACCACCTTTGAGACGGCGTGGTCCGTTCTCCCTCCTCTCGTAGTATTCGCTGTTTCCCACTTCTATTACTATAACGTCTTTCTATTGTGGGCATACATCATCACTGAGCCCTGTTTGTACTTTGTACCCTTTGTACCATCTTCGTCTTCACTTTCTTCGCATTGCATCCTACTTCGCATTTGCACCTTTCTCACCCCCGCACCTTCGCACCTCTTTATTTTCGTTGACATCTCTTCCCCCTTCCTTTTATGTATAAACATAAATGTATGCCCTGTCTCATTATTGGTCTTAATCCAAACGCACTCTCCCTGCTAGATGAAATTTAAGACATGAACCCGATACCATAGCGGCCGCGATTTGAACTACAAGTTGACTACAATGATCAGGCAGCCCAGAGTTGGGCCTGTCTACATGGCCATCCCTCGTGGCTTACCCGGATTTGAATGGAATATGGCATTCGTTTTGTTCAACTGCTCCGGGTTTCTCTCAACCCGATCCCCTTTGTTCTGCTTCCGGGATGAAGGCGTCAGAGAACTGCTTCGTCTCATATGAACCACATATGAGCTGTACGTCTAAACGTACAGTTACTTACATATATGGTACGTTTATCTGCGACGGCGACTACTACCATGAATGGGATTAGAGACAAGACGCCCGCGCGGGTGCGACTGCATCTCCGCCGGCAGAGGCGGCGCGGGCAACATGGTGCGCTTTTGGGGCCGGGGGGCAGGGGGAATTCAGAGTACGTATGTGTACTACCAGCAGTAATAGTGTAAGTCTCAAACTAGCAACCAAATACGCGTCACTCACCAAATTTGAGAATGGTTAAGCAATCAATAGCGCACAACGGCACATGTCATTCAATGCCCATGACCCCCATTTCGAGCATTTCATGAATCTCCAGAGTGCTCAACGGATCCTCGATAGTATCACATAGCATCACCATCCGGAAAACCTTGCATGCCAGCGTGCTTGCGAGGGCGACGTAGGCCAAAAAGATGATTTGAGAATAGTATAGGCCAAGGAAGACTGTTATAGTGGCGCACATCTGGACACCGATGATGACGCTGTTTGCAAATGAAAGCGCGTTAATGACAGTCGAGAGGACATCACGAAACAGACTTGCCCATAGTACAGCTGCCCGGATCTGAGTAGCATTCTTGACACTTTGTACAGTCCATGTCCTTG
>KV417551.1:8321-82701 GCA_001630335.1 Athelia psychrophila | reverse complement strand
TCTCAGTCCTTGCAACCTTTCAACTGGGTTTAGGTATGTTAACGAGGCTAGCACTTGCTTGTGTTTTCCACGGGCAGTCCACCGCTGCCTGGGGTTTTTGGCAATCGACAGCGCGCCGCGTTTATATAATAAATTAACAATAGTTAGGAGGCGGCGGGAATGTGGGATGTTATCGAAAGTTTACATAGGTCATGATGGTAGAACGGCACAGATATCTATTTTTGACCGGTTTCTATTATTATTATTGTTGGTCGACTCGGCACAGATTTGGACTTAACAGTAATATTCAATACGAGGATTCCAGTAATGAGTTCGCATAAGAACGGGTACTAAGTCCAAGACCATCCACCCCAATAAAGTGTTCTGAAACAGAATAAACTGTTATGACCGTGTGTTCCGCTTCCCACATGGTACCAATCGACGGCGGAGCGGACGGACCACGCTCACCGACTCCGATTTATGCCGTGGTGTCATAGACTTATTAGTGTCAGCCATCTGAAAGTTGACGGTCTATGACAACAACAACACCGAAAATAGAGGGGGTTTGTGCGTTTACGTTCACATATTTACGACTTACAAGCTAGATTAAATAAATGGCGTCTAACTTAACCTCTATTTTTTCGTTCTGTCGCAGCTAGAGCGAGTTTAAACAGGACTAAAGTTAAAGGTTTGACCGTCGTTTATTTATATACCGGTAAGTTACATAAATGTTCTTCTTATAATGATATCACGGTCACCCTCCGGCGGTAGCTCACTTGCTGCTGCTTGCCAGCTGCGCTGGCCTGAGCCTGGGCTAGTCAAACCGGCAATTCGCGGGTAGCAGGAAGGCGATGGTAGTGGGGTTGTCGAAGCTGTTGCGCCCCATCTCCCTCTAGCTCCCCTCCCCCAAAGTTTTCATTCATTTCATAAAGTAAGAAAACGATTCATGAAACTCGATGTCCATGCCGTCTCCTAGGACGTCATGACCGACAACAGGATCCGGGGAGTCGGGGAGAACGTTGCCGGGGCGCTAGGGTGGGGTAGGGTCGCGACAATCTACGCGAAACAGTTCCTTTTAGGGAGGTGGGCTGCGCGAGAAGAGCGCACTTTTCTTCGTCCCAGTCGCGTAACAGAGGGAGTGCGCAGAAGTGCACCCGCAGGAAGGCACGAAGTAGGGAAACCGGGATGTGCGGGCCGTAGGGTTTGGGTGGGCTACAACCCACAATGTGAACTCTGCAGATAGTCGGCAGGGCGCGTGACATATCGGCGTTTGCGCGTGCGCACACAGGGACCAACCCTAGAGCGCACGTGGGGGAGGGCGGCGACGGGGCGGCGCAGGTTAGCAGGCTCTCGAGGGCGCACGGGAGTTTTGCACGCCTTCCGGAAAGAGTTCCATAATTTGTGCAGGGGACGGTAGGGGTTCCTCCTTGTGTAGGAGGTCGTGCGTGGGAAACGAGCGGGGAGGGATCTTGGGATCCAGATGCGCTCCCTGCCGTTACTGGTCAATAGAGCAGAGTGACGACGACACATATGTTTCCGTAGCTTCTCAGACGCTCTCATAATTGTGCTCACACTGTGTATAACACACACGTGTAAGTACGGCCGTGGAGAGACATGGGAGCTGGTGAAGAGGGCGAGGTCTCGAGGAGAGCGCTGGCAAAATGGATCTAATGTTCTGACCCCAGCTACAATTCAACCTCAATTCAAAAATTCTTCCAGGTCTTCTAGGATTCTCACTGAGGGCTTCTCGGAAGTTCATCCCTGATCGTTGTCCCCGTACCTACAAACTTCCTCTTCCTCTTCCTTTCCAATAACATCAATTGACTAATCCACCTTTATAGGCCCTCTATACTGACCATAGGGGCGTAGGAAATGTACCTTTGCATATGCATACCTTAGCTATCCGCGGCAATACATGGCAGGCACCGCGCAACCGGAACACCCAGCCCCCCAACGCATCGTGTACAACACCAGCAACAGCACCATCGCAGCGAATCTGAAGGAATAATCTCCCGCCTGCGGGTACGAATTCACCTTCACTGGCAGAGTCGGTGCAGGGAGCACTTTGCGCTTGCGGACCCGTGATGTTGGTATAAGTCGAGCTTCAGTGCAGATGACATATCAGCAGCGCGGAGCCTGCGTTTAGGGTGTGTAGTCTTTGTCTTCCAAACTCACCTTCTCTCCCTCCAAGCCAGTTGACATTCGATTACACCTGGTTGCCAATATTGTGTCCATGTCTCTTCCCCCATTTCCCCTCCTAGAACCTCCCCTCCTTTCCGTTGAAACGTCAGCTCACCAATACACCTACCCAGTAGGTCTTCTCCGCCTGCTGCGATAGCGCTGGCTAGATTCACCAGCCATCACGAAGCTTCCCAACACGCGGGAGCTCGGAAATGCACAACGTCGCCCGCCCTGACCAAGAACGAGACCCTACCCAAGTTGAATGGAAATGAAACCGAGGGGGTGGTGAGTTTCTTCAGTCTTTTCCTTCTGCACCTACGATTTCGCTGTATCACGCTTTAGAGTTCTGCCATCACCATGTATTACACGAATATCTTCATCGTGAACCTCTGTTTCTTCATCTAACTGTTCGTGTACCGTCTTGTCCGCTTTCTTTGGATCTCATCCCTCATTTACTCATTGTTTCGTTCCTTCGGCTCCATTCTCCTTCAGGGTCATTCTTTTCGTCTACACAATTTCGTTCCCTATGCATCTGCGCCTCTTCTTTCTCTCCTTGTTCATCCAGCGATCCTTAGGCCGTGATGACACAGGCAACATCATTTCCTCGCAAAGAGCCTCGCCCAACTGGTCCAACTGCACCTCCTGTTGTAGGCGAGACGCTCATCCCTCCGTGGTGAGTTTCTTGTTTATGACTGATGATTTCCTGTTCCTTGCTTCTTCACTCAGTTTCGCTTCCCTATCTGCTTCTCCCTGCTCCTTGGGACGATTCATCTTCCCATACGCATTCCCTCCTCGTCTTTCTTCTTCTTTCTTTCTTTCTTTTTCTTTCTTCATGCCTAAAACTTCTCCCTAGTATTACATCCATCAATGCAGCACCCCACAGGTCATGGTTGTGCTCGCCAACTCTCCCAGAGGAGGACGACCGACGCGACGCTCGACGAGATGAGTCATTGGCGCTGCACCACCTTCGAGACGGTGTGTTCCGTTCTCCCTCCTCTCGTGGTATTCGCTGTATTCCACTTCTGTCAGTATGCAATCTTCGTATGTGCGCATACATCACCGCACTTTGTTTGTACTTTCTACCCTTTGTACTTCCTTCGTCTTCACTTTCTGAGGCATTGCCTCCCCCTTCCCATTTGCACCTCTCTCACCCCAGCACCTTCGTTGACATCTCTTCTCCCTTCCCTTTATGTATAAACATAAATGTATTCCTTCCTCCCGTCATTGATCTTAATCCGAACGCACTCTCCCCACTGCAGCTGTCGGATGAAATTCAAGACACAAACCAGACCACATTAGCCGCAATTCGGACTTACTTCCATGCATTGTGTGTTTCTCTGCGACGATGACCATCACGGATAGTAGAGACGCCCTTGCGCGGGTGCGACTGCATCTCCACCGGCAGAGGCGGCGCGGGTAACATCGTGCGCTTTTCGAGCCCGAGAGCAAAATTTTAGAGTCCAGTTTTTCCCTAATGGCACCTCTGCTTAAGCCAGAGGTACTTCGCACAATTGTAAGCATCATCATTCCTATTTTGCTCGCCTACAATAGCACACCATTGGAAAATCACTCAACCAGACCGCTTACTATCACTATCACCCCGCATACCCGACCTACTGACCATATGGTTATTACACCCTGATCACTCCCCCGCGTACTTGAGGCCCTATATCAAGTATCAAGTGGGGCTGCTGCATATGTATTATGGCCCCACTGACATCAACTGGGCGCTTATCGCACGCGCCGCTGGACCGCTACGGACCGGCCTTCGAAATTCCTGCGTGCCTGACATCGTCGATATAAACACCAGTCATCTCGCCCCCTGCCTGAAGCACTGAACTGACATACACTCCTCCCATGGCAACCCAAGCACAAAAAGATCGGTCTGTATCCCGCGGCCACGATGGCGCACTGACGACTACTATGAATATACTTAGAGGCGGCGCGGGCAACATATTGCGCTCGCCGGGCCGCGACGTCGACCCCGAGAGCATGGCATGTTAACTGGAGGTCGCTAGCAGGGTGCGTTGCGTTAAGTTAACAGTCTTCCTCGTTCTCCCCTTCCGTCCCCTTCCCAATACGACGAAAGGCGCATATTGCTAACGCATGGACTTGAACAGGCGCTCTCCACAGGCCGCGGCGGCGCGGGCAACATCCGCAGTCCCTCGTCCTCACGCGACTCAATAGGGTGGATAAGGACTCGGTGGAGTGTGAGCGGGAAGTGCTAGCGAGGCATTGGGAGGCGGAGGCCAGGAAGGGTGGTGAGTCTCGTTTCTTCTCGGCTCGTTTTCGATACCATCCCATCCCATCATCTACTCATCCCATTTCCGCTCCTTATTGGCGAAACTGACTGACAATGATCATGTTTCCTCGTCCATCCAGCAATCCACGGACCGCGGCGGCGCAGGCAACTCCCCTCTTTGCACCCGCCCTCCCTGAACCGCTCCAGGTCGCGCGCGCCGCCTGTCGTGGTGAGTCTCGTCTTCTGCTTCTTCGTTCCGGCATGTTTCTTTCATTGTCCGTGCTACTCCATTCTGCTTTCTACGATCCTACATCCTGCAATCCTACGGCAATACGATCTTTGTCCTAAAGGGAATCTCTGGAGTCTTCTACGCCCTACCTTCGCCCTTCGCTGTTGATATGTCTTGGACTTCGTATTCGCCCCACCCACCCTCCTTAGTTCTCATTTATACTCCTTGCTGCGATCTTGCGATCCTGCCATCTTCTTCATGCGCATACTCGTGCTCATGCTCTTACGCGCTACTTTCACACTCACCTTCTTCCCCTTCTTCGTGGCCTCGAGCTCTCCCTGATCTGATACTGACGCATTTCGACCTCCATTAGCACTTCACAGGACGCGGCAACGCGGGAAACCTCTTCGCGGGGCGTGCGAGCGATGCGGCGCTCGAGTAACTCGACGAGTACGAACGCCTGGGGGTGCACTAGCACATAAACAGCAAGGTAAATCCCTCTTTCTCTTTGGTCGCTGTTCCTTATTCCTTCTTTGTTCGGTGCTTCGCTTGTTCGCTGTTCCTTCTTGTTGCATTGTGCCGTGTTTCCATGTTACTGTATTTCCGCGTGTCTGTCCATTCCAGTTCACAGCTTGCCCCTGTCCCCTTCCGTCTGCACGTTCCATCTACATTTACATATGCGCTTCTCACTTCTCTGATCCTGGTACCTTCGTTTTTCATTCCGTCCGTCCACATCGCGTTGTTCCCTTTACACACACGCATACGTATTTCTTCATCCCGCTTCCACTCTTATTCCCGCACGCTTCCTTGCTGACGCACCCTTTCTCCTCTTCAGCACTCCACAGGCCGCGCGAACCTCACCCCCGCCCTGGCCCACGCCCCACAGGACGACCTCGAGGGGCAACACCGCCACCCCGAGGGCCAGAACCACCTCGAGTCGAACGGGCGTGGGGGGCGGAAATATCCTGCACTCCAGAGACCCCAGCCGCGAGGGACAGGATGGGAGTAGAAATGGGAGCAGAAATAGGGAGGACAAGGACAAGGATGCTGGCGCTGTGAGGGCGGGGAGCGAGGAAAGGTTGGAGCAGATGTGGAATAATCTGAAACACCGTGGGCCCGGGGGCACCAGCGCCATGAGGACCACGCGTCGATTCAGAGGGTTGCGGGGGAGAATTGATCAGGTTGAGGTTGGAGTCGGAGTTTGGTTGGTGCAGATATAATTATGGTTCTTTGGTTGGAAGTTAATTAGTGGTACTGGACTTGTGATTGTGTAA
This sequence comes from Athelia psychrophila, assembly GCA_001630335.1. Classification (NCBI taxonomy): domain Eukaryota; kingdom Fungi; phylum Basidiomycota; class Agaricomycetes; order Atheliales; family Atheliaceae; genus Athelia; species Athelia psychrophila. The sequence goes on along the minus strand of KV417551.1, from coordinate 76,796 downwards.
TGCGCGGTGTGGTTTATTCAACTTTGTATCACTTTAAAGTTTATATATGTGTGTTTACTTTCGTCGCTAGAGGGGAAGGGGCATGTACCTGTATTTTATTCTCCGTGAGGCTATTATTTGAGGTTCCGTGCTTCGACTAGTTAGCACCTAGGAAGTTGGAACGTTCTGCGTGAATGTGCATGCCCAGGAATCTGCTTGGGTAGTTAAACCCACACGCAAATTACGTCTCGGTACCAACTCTGTACATCTCGATCCTCTTGCAGCAAAGTTTATTATGTGGGTTTACTTTCGGCAATGGAGGGATGGGGGGCGTGTTTCTGTTGGGTGTCTGTATTTGATCCTCCGCAATGATATATACCGAGATTCCCTGCTCCGCTCATGGCAGAATATTGTTGACGGCCTCAGCATGGAGGCTGGGTTTCTCTCAACCCGATCTCCTTTGTTCTGCTTCCGGGATGAAGGCGTCAGGTTTCATAACAGAATCATATATGAACCATACGTCTAAACGTACAGTTACCTACATATATTATACGTTTTTCTGCGACGACTACCACCACGAATGGGATTAGAGACAGGACGCCCTCGCGCGAGTGCGAGTTGCAACTGCATCTTCATCGGCAGAGGCGGCCCGGGCAACCTCGGGCGCTTTTCCAGCCCCATTTTAATAGCGCGGAGGTCGCCAGTTGGGTTGCGATGTCTTCCTTGTTCTACCCTTCCATCCCCTTCACAATAACTTACAATGCGACAAACGGCGCAGTGCTAACCCGCGACCAGGCGCTCTCCTCTACCAAATGCGCTATCCAAGGGCCAACACGAATGGATAATAACTCGGTGGAATATGGACGGGAGTTGCTGGCGCGACTGTCTTAGTTTATTGTTCTGTCACAGTTTTCACTCCTGTTGCTCACTATCCGCTTTGCCAATTGGTTGCTTTGTCGTGCGATGGCGATCTTGCTTTGTCGATGCTTTGTTGTAACAGGTTGTAACTTGTACCCCAGTCTCTCTCGGGCCACCTTACCACTTGGTTTAAGTATATCACGACCAAATTTCGAGGATCACTTCAAGTATCTGTCTTCATCTTCATTCCCCATGACCATCTCCCATTGCTGTCTTTGTCCGATCCGCGGTGAATGGTGGTTGCGCGGAGCCAGCGCCCTGTCTGCGAAGTGGTCTGTGATGTGAGCTATGAGCCATATACGGGGTTCGGCTTGTCCAGGTTTCTCTACACAGGTATGCATGTATTTTCGCTCGGGGATGGCAACGTCATGCCCGACAGCTGCAGCCTGCAAGACCATGGTTCAATTGCAACCACCCGCGCCATTGTTTATTAACTGCATATTATAAATACTAACTCGAGATTCGAGAATGCGTATGCAAAAAAGCGTAAGAAGCTAGTGCGAATGTAGGGGAGGGCCGATCGTGTAAGCGGCGATTAATGCTCTGACGGCTTTAAGTGATATACATATAAGGTGTTCAGGAATTGGGCCTCCGGGGGTCTTCAATGAGGCGTATGGCCGGAGAAGCTAGAGCCTAATGGTCACATACGGTGTTCATGCGAGTTCCCTGGGGGAACACCCTGCCTGTATCCATGCAGAGTACACATGCGTACTACCACTGACTAAATTGAGAATCGTGAGGCGATGACTAGCACAAAACGGCACACGTCATTCAATAGCCTTGATCCCGACTTCGATCATTTCATGAATCTCTAGAGTGTTCAAAGGATCCTCGATAGTATCACATAGCATCACCATCCGGAAAACCTTGCATGCCAGTGTGCTTGCGAGGGCGACGTAGGCCAAAAAGATGATTTGAGAATAGTACAGGCCAAGGAAGACTGTTATAGTGGCGCACATCTGAACACCGATGATAACGCTGTTTGCAAATTAAAGCGCGTTAATGACAGTCGAGAGGACATCACGAAACAGACTCGCCTGTAGTACAGCTGCCCGGATTTGAGTAGCATTCTTGACACTTTGTACAATCCATGTCCTTGAATAAGCAGCTTGAAACGGCGCGCGTGTGACAAACGGGACGTGTCAAGAGTCATGTTCCTATAAGCATGGAGCGACACGCCAATAAAGATGAGGGTGTCGTTCACCAATACCACCCCGTTGGCGGGAAGGGTGATTGGTCCCCAGATGTAGCAATGTGTGTGCGGCATGTAGCCTTCCCTCACGGACGTATAAGAGCAAGTACAAGCGCATAGGGATTGAACCACTCACATTGAACATTCGGATAGAGCAACATCAGCGAGGGAGAAGCGGTGGCCAGCATCCATATGACAAAGAAGCCATAACGAACGCTTTTAGAATGCGTATAGACAGCGTGAATGCGAAAGAAGAAAAGCAGGCCTGTGCTCGCTTGCGCTATCCAGAAGAACGGCAGAATGGATGTTTGGAACTGCGCTGCGTGGAATGGGAGGTCAAGGTTTACTAGCGTGCTGCAGATGCAACCGCCCAGGGTAGAAAGGCTGTCGCGTGTGGTGAGTGTCGGTGATCGGTCCGGGGACATGACTTGACTCACCGCGATAAATAGTAGGCAATGATCGTCATTGAAAGCCCTTTTCGTTGTACGATCTCGACCTCCTCTGGCACACAGAGTGCCCACGTCCAGACCAAGGCCTGCAGTGTTGAGTCAGCTGCAGGTATGCGGTAATTTGGGCGCTGCATAGCGCACCGTAAATACCGCAACAGAACAGTACGCGGTGATGGCCACTGCCTCCTGGGCCAAGAACGAAGGAGCACTAGCTAAGTCGAGAACTAGATCCAGTTGGTTGGAAGAGGCTGCGTCGAGGGGCTTCATGAGTGGGCAAGATGACTGAAAGCAAGATGGCCCTCCACCCAATGCACCGACAGCCTAAATTTCATAACGTATATCCACGCCCTTGGGCGGCAGTTTCTAGATGTTCCCACAGCCCTGAGGCCCTATTTCTATGTTACAAAAAATAGGGCCTCGAGGCTGTAACATCTATAGATATTTCCCTAAGAGGGAAGCGGAACCTCAATTCCGGCTTTTAGTGTTTGTGGTCGCTATCTTGCGCGGTATCTCATCCCACGCTCTCATTGGTCGAGGGCTCAGGGGCGTCCTCATAGATAGCGCGTTATCTGCCCGGCCGCGCCGACGGTGGCCTGTCCTGCTAAATATGACTTTAAGTGGGCGGCCCACAAGTTAAAGGGGGAGCGTGTTTAATGCTGAACTACAATATGCTATCGAACGCAGGAGAAACGAAGCGAAGCCAGAGATTGGCCAGAGAGATCGCGAAACATCACAAGCGCCGAAATCGGTGGCGGCGGCGGCGGCGGCGGTAAAGTTACCGAACGCCCGACCAGCGACGAACACGGCGAGCTATCAGCATACACATGTTACCAATATTTGATCCAGTTCAACTGATCGTGTTACCTGTTACAAGTTGGTCCAAGTGTTCAGTTCACGATACCCTGTTACCCGTTACTGAACCTACGGTCGAAATGGTACAGTATCAGACTCGTGTGCCTCATCATGAGGCTTCCCTCCGCATACACTCATATTTGCATCGGGACAGCGCGGAAATAGCTAGGGTAGAGTAATATGATATAATATAGCATGATACGTGATGAAAATCTGCTTTAGTACGGTGTGGTACAACAACGGGGGCGGGCGGACGCGAACGGGGTGGGTGGGGACTCGGCGGAGTATGAACGGGAGGTGCTGGCGCGGCTGGCTTCATTTGTTGTCGTGTCACGGCTCGCACCCGTGTCCCTCTCGGTCCGCTTGGTCACCTGTTCGCTTTGTTTACAACTGCGCCCCAGTCTCTCTCGGGCCACATTGCCACTTAGTTTAAGTATATCACGATCGAATTTCGAAGATCACTTCAAATATGAGTGTAGAGTGACCTGTTACAGATCCCCAGATCGCACTAACCTAAATCTTCTCTAGGACGCCGCCCAGGCCGCCCTGCCGAAATCGCGGCCTCAGAGTCAGTGCAGTGTGGCGTCGGCATGAGAAGTGAGCGTCGCCGTTGAGGATTTGTCCACGGTGGGACCCTTGAGAATATAGAGTATGTTTGTAGTATAGACGAGCCATAGTTCATTATGGTGTTGAAATTTTTGTATAAATTTTTGGGGAGTTACACAGAGACTCGGAGAGTATTGGTGGCGCAGGTGGCGCAGGAAGAAAATGGCTTGTTTGAAGGCCAGATTATAATGCTTTTACATTGTCTCAAAAAGACGAACTGCGCCTGAGTTAGTAAAGCTGTTCTGGAGGGGGGGGGGGGGGGGGGGGGGGGGGGGGGGCTTATATGTAGCAAGCTGTGTACTGTAATTATGTACTGTATTGAAAAAGCCGTGGGATATTATCATGAAGCCACAGAAATTGGAGAAATTTCCATGCGGGTTCTTGTGTAGATATGCAAAATGCTCATCCTTCCTTGTTCACGACGACAACACGGCGTCGCCGCCGTTGGAGTTTTCGATCGGGACTGTCGGGCGCAAGTCGGGCGCCGCCAAATCGGGACTAAGCGCGGTGCCAAGATTTGATCACAAGCTAGGCCCAAAAGAACCGTAACAGGGCACTCAACACCGTTCAAATATCTGTCTTCATCTACATTGGCCATATCCCCCGTCTCATTTCGTTGCCCAATCTTTGCTTTATCCCCGATATTCTCCTATGGGCTGGGCCACAACTGGTCCGGGTTCGTCTACACATGTGCGCATGCATTTTCACTCGTGGATGGCACTGTCGTGCCCGACAGCTGCAACCTGGAAGACCAGGATACAATTGCAGCCACCTACACCATTGTTGATTACTTACAAATTACTTACACGTTATGAACACAAGCTCAAGAATGAGACTATGCAAAAAGTGGAAGAATCTAGGGTAAATGTAAAAGAACGCCTATGATGTAAACGGCGATTGATGCTCAAACGGCTTTAAGTGATATACATAACTTAGACCGTGTTCGGAACATGGGCATCCGGAGGTCTTCAAATTAATGATGCGTACGGCCGGAGAAGCTGGAGCCTTATGGTCGTGGACGGTATTCGGGTGAGTTCCCCGGATGAACGCCCTGTATCCGTGCAGAATACATGTATACTATCAGCAGCGAAAGCGTAAGTTTCAAACAAGCAACCGGAGTGCGTGTCACTGACCCAATTGAGAATCGTGAAGCAATCAGTAGCGCACAACGGCACAGTGGCACGTGTCATGTAGCCCCCATGATCCCGACTTCGAGCATTTCATGAATATCCAGAGTGTCCAACGGATTCTCGATAGTATCACATAGCATCACCATCCGGAAGACTTTGCATGCCAGTGTACTTGAGAAAGGGACGTAGGTCATAAAGACTATTTGAGAATAGGGTAGGCCAAGGAACACTGCTACAGTGGTCCATATCTGGACACCGATAATAGCACTGTTTCCAAATGAGAGCGTGTTAATGACAGTCGAGAGGGCATTCGGAAACGGACTTGCCCGTAGTACAGCTGCCCGGATTTGAGCAGTATTCTTGACACCTTGTACAGGCCATTTCCTTGAATGAGCAGCTTGAAACGGCGCGCGTGAGACAAACGGGACGTATCAAGAATCATGTTCCTATATGCATGAAGTGACACCGCAATAAAGACGAGGGCGTCGTTCACCAATACTGATACATTGCCAGGGAGGGTGAGCGGACCCCAGATGTAGCAATGCCTGTGCGGTATGTAACCTTCACCGGGGATGTATATTATTAGGCAAGTAGAAATGAGTGGAGAGGGAACCACTCACATCGAACTGCCGGGTGGAGCAACGTCATCAAGGGAGATACGGTGACCAGTATCCACATAACAAAGAAGCCATAACGAATGCTTTTAGAATGTTTGTAGATAGCGCGGATGCGAATGAAGAAAAGCAGGCCTGTGCTCGATTGCCCTATCCATAAGAATGAAATACTGAATGGTACATAAGGTTGCAGGTCAAGGCCTAGTATCACGCCGCAGACGCAAGCGCCCAGGGCAGCAAGGCTGTCGCGCGTGGTGAGTTTGGATGATCGGGCCGGGGGCATGACTTGACTCACCGCGTAACATAGTAAGCGACGATTGCCATGGAAAGCCCTTTCCGTTTTACGATCTCGACCTCCTCCGGCACACACAGCGCCCACGTCCAGACCAAGGCCTGGAGTGTCGAGTCAATGCGGGCATGTAGTAGTTTGGGCGCTGCATCGCTCACCGTACATACCACAACAGAACAGTACGCTGTGAGGGTCACCTCCTGGGCCAGGAGTGGGGCCCCGTGGACTCTAGCTGAGCTAAAAGCTGGACCAAGTTGGTTGGCAGAGGCTGCGTCGAAGGGCTTCATGAGAGGGTACTAGCAGCAAGGCGGTTGAAAGGAAGAAGGCCCAGCCTAGGTTGCATTACGGATACATACTGTAAGATAGCTGTATGATCTCATGAGCTGAATAATGAATTGCGGGTAACAAACTTTGTACCCACGCTACATTCGCGGACTCCCGACTCCCCAGCCGCCGGACCCAGCATAAGTGACAGTACATACTTGTACATACCGTAGTATTATCACAGCCAAGCCGTGTCGGGGCTTCGGGCTTGAAGCTTGAAGCCCGACCCTACCCGACCCAAAAAGCGTGTAAGTTTCGCCCACGAGGAATACCATATCGAGCAGCTTGAGTGTAGTCGGTTTGAGGAATGACACAGTCATTTTGGAGGACTTTGTGAAACCGTCCGTCGCCTACACCACCGTTCAGGAATGATGTCTGACTGACGCCGAGCGCTAGGACCTGCCCGGTATGCCGTTTGTGATGCCACATCAATGCTATAAGTTTCACATCACGATGATGTTTCCAATCCGAACGTCAAACGGACACTAGGCTAGGGAGGTGGGTTTGGCGTCTCGCGGATGACCAGTGTGTGCTCGCCGCCGGCACCCACCCTGAGGTCCTAAACATGACATTCAGACGTCTACTAAGTTACACTGAAGGACCTTCAGCAGATATGGGGGGTTGCACACCCAGCACGGGTCATAATGAGAATGAAAGACAATACATATATTTGATTCTACAGGGCTACATGAAATAGTACAGTAACTAAATACAAGCCCCTCGACTCGGAAACACGATCAGAAAACCAGCACTTGTCTGCCAGCAAACACAGTCAGAACAGTGCTCAGACATGTGTATGTAGGAAACTCACAGGGGCATCAAGTTATATGTACTTGATAGCAAAGAGTCTTGACGAGAGGCTAGCGACACCAGGGGAGGGGGGTTCGGGAAAGATGCAGCAGCGCTCGGTGGTAAGAGGCAGAGGACTTAGCAAAATTTCGCGCTGGCAAAACGACGCCCAAAGCGGGTAGTACTATGTACTGCTTCCGCGTTTTTTCAAAATTTGTTCAAGTCTTCGTCACATTTGGGGCGAGTGTCTGCAGGTTCTTTGTCCCTCTGAAATATAATATTCTACATAGCGGAAATACATTCCACTGCATGCATAGAGTAGAGCAAGACCTTAAAAGTCTGCCTTAAACACAAAGTCCGTGGTATAAGACACAAGCCTCCAAAGCACTGTACTAACAGCAAACTGAGCAGCCTACTTCCACGCGCGCACGATATCAATTTGACGTCCAATTCACGCTCACCCGCTGAACGTCCAATATACATCCAGCTCAATGTCCGGTTGATACCTCCGTAATGCATAATTGATGTCTGTGCCGTTGCATCTAGTGTACGTAGTTTAGCTCTAGTTTAGATGACAAGTCGAAAACACGGCATTTATGCTATCTTTACAGCTAAAACGCCTTCTTTTGACCTAAAACAGATGCGAAACTATTCATATCATCGGGACGGCGATTCCGGAACGGTGGTGTAGGCTAGCCGAGAAGAGAATTTTGCCCTACTAAGCGGAGTTTGAGCGGCGGGGTGTATGCATTTAGAAAGGCACGTGATAAACGCGCTGGATAGGGGCTGGGCAATCACCAGTGGCGAGTCTCTTTCCTTCTCTTTCCGTCTTCCACTTCCTCACTCACGATTTGATGAACTGCTTTCTAGTATTCTCATCGCCCGCTACATTAGCTTGTTCGTGATGAATCTAGAGGTGTAACTGACCTAGGACCTATCCGAGTTTGGAAACCTATCGGAGTTCGAAACCTAACTAAGTACAAACAAATGTTGTCACAATCGTGCACCTACCTGCTTTTGCATCACTGTACGCGAATTCTGATCAATCTCAAGCTTGCAAGGAAGAAATGAAGGTAACAATTTTCTCATCTTATCTATTCTGACTACTCGAGCTTTCAGGGTCCGGGCATCATTCAGGAAATGACTGAAAGTGTGCGCTTCCGGTTATTGTATTATATCGTCTTCGTTCGCGATCAGTGCCATACAAGAATAGAGATGGACGAAGGGCTCTATATAAGGCGAGTGTGTCATTTAATATGTGCTTACTGATCGTTTTAAATCATATACAGCTCCTAGGGGGTCTTGCAGCGGCAACTGCAGTTCCGGCCCACTGTGCTATCCTCCCCCCACCGTGACGCTATGCTGTAAGCCCCTCTCGTCTTATCACATACAACAAACGCCGCCAACACAATAGATTACCTTATTTAACCACGAGCTGCTCGATTTAAGGCAGTGCTCATTAACAGCTGTGTCTGCCGATTGCCACGGTCCTGGGCATCTAACCTTACCCACGGAACACCCTATCATCCTCCAAATTCCCCAAAGCGATCTCGACAGACAGGGAGAACTTTCGCACTATTTCACTGTCCCTTGTACTCCGTGAAACAACACTTCATTTTCGGTGTTCCCACGAATACGCTGGCTTTCCCTGGGCAATATCCTCGGCGGACATCACCTCCTCTGCCATCTGCGAGGGCTTCCTTTACTCCTGCGCCTCCCCTCGTCCCTGATTTTAATTATTTCCGCAAAAATTCAATGCATGGACACAAGATCCCCGATGCGCTTTGCGCCTACGCGCATCACAGTGCGATTCTAGCTTTTCTTTCACGAGCCGGAACACATTCCTCCCACGCGCGCACATGCGAGGGTGACAAACACGTCAGCGGAAGCGCGTGCTCGGGCGAGGATGAAGACATGAGGACGGGGGGGCCCCGGGGGTTCTTTTGGGCTTGGGGTTGGGTTTTGGGTTTGGGTTTTCTATTTTGTTGCGGTTGGTTAAGATTGTTCCTTTTTATGTAGTCACATTTATAAGTCAGTATGGTGCCGCGATTGTGACCGCGATACTCGAAGCCAGTGAAATTAATGCTGATGCAGTGCACAGGGACATACATGGATCTACAGGAACCCAGCAGGGGGTAGTTGTCCCTTCGTGGCTGATCAGGTTCGTCTTGAGACTTGATGTCAAGGTTACCTTACGCTCTTGCACAACAACGGCTCTAAAATAAGCTTCTTCTTCCGCCCCGGCAAGAGGGAACCCGCGTAGAATCGAAAGTTGATCGAAAGACAGCTATTCACATTCCTCCAGCCCCCGTTGCCATTGCCACCAAATCGCGACACGCGTCTCGCTTCGTGCTCTTTAATCCCGTACATACTACTCAGCCACGCTCCGCGACCCCTAATCGTCATCTTCCCTTGTTCCGCGTTGCTCTGTTTCATTTTCTCGTGTTTCCTGTCCTTTCCGGTCCAAGCTCATCTTAATGCAATCGCACACGTACACTTAATGGCATATCCCCCTCCCTTTCCGTTATCTAACACTCCACAAGCCACCACGGCTGCGCGGGCGATGAAGAACTTAGAAGTGGAAGACGGAAAAGAGCTGGAAAGAAAGGAGACGCACCGCTTAGCCCTTCTGCGTTTCCCGATTTCTCAACAGTCTAGCTCGTTCTGTAGCGCGTGCTCGTTTATTACGCCCCTGCCATTTTCATTCTGCTTGGGCAGCGTCCCGTCCTCGGTTGAGGCGACGGGAGTTGTGCGTATCTCCCGCATATCTAGTATCGAGGAGTCGCGTGGTGGCTGGGGAGTGTTTCCGGTGCCACGATGGAAAAGGCCTGTTGGATGCGTATGTTAGCAATCTGTCGTTTCTCTGGCAAAGGAAAGAGGTGCTGAGAAAGTGAGAGGGGAGATGGGGGGAGATATATGGATGCAGGTCTCGGCAACCGGACAGCGTGACCCCATCGAATATCGACTGGTTTGGAGGGAGAGAAGGCGAGTTCGAAAGACAAAGACTACACACCTTGAACACAAGCTCCGCGCTATTACATGTGTCCCCTGCACTGTTGGGCTCGACATCGCAATTCGCGGTTCGGCGAGGGCACAATGTTCCCAGCACCGAATCCACCGTTGCAGACCAGTTTTTACCCGCTCACGTGGTGATTTATCCCTCAGATTCGCTGTGATGGAGCTGTTGTTTATGTTGTAGGCGGTGCATCGAGAGACTGAGCATTCCAGTTGCGCGATGTTTGCCGTCTATTCCCAGCTGGTAGATAAGACATGTATATGCAAAGTTATATGTCCTGCGCATCTGCGGCCAGTCGAGGGCCTATTGAAGTGTATTCGTTGGACATTGTATCGGGAAGAGACAGGAAGCTGTCGAAACGACGATCAGGTATACTTAGACAGCGAGCTAGAGAACTCGCAATGCGTTTTCTGACTGGAATGAAGGATAGACATGAGAGATGACTCACTCCATCGGTGGCCGGTGAGCGCAGGATGGCTCCCATATTATTTTCGCCCCTCTACGCCCATCTCAGCCTTTCATTGTTTCCGTGGAAAAGCCATTCCTAGCCGTTACAGGGGATTTATGGAGGTAACAGCGCGCCAACGATGGGAGATTTGAACTCGAAGACGAGATGATCGGGATTCGGGAAGCTTGTCGGAAGCCAACTTAGCGTTTAGACGCCCAGGTCATCAGCTTGGCTCGATGATCTGAACCACTGGGTCTGAACCAACAGTGACGAATGCAAGCGCCATCTGCAGTGCGTCACATCTCTTTTCCGTCTTTCACTTCCAAGCTCTTCATCACCCACCTCCTGATGTACTGCTTTCTGGGCTTCTACTATCATCGTTCGCTACATCAACTTGTTCGTGATCAACTTCTGTTTTTTTGTTTTCCCCTCTTCCTACCATCTTATGTAGTCCTACCTTTTGACGCCTTTCGCATTTCATCCTCCATCTGCTCGTTTTTGTTATTCTTCTTCTTCCTTCTCGTTGCTTCGTGTCTTTGTTCATTGTGCATCTGCATCTGTTCCTCTTCTTTCTACAGACGCACATTTACCAACCCCATTGTTCATCTAGCGATACATAGGTCGTGGTGGCACAGGCAACATCCTCCCCTCACAAAGTGTCTCGCCCAACCGGGCCACATACACCTCCCGTTCCAGGCCCGGCGCTCCTCCCCCCATGGTGAGTTGCTGGTTTACCCCTTCTCATTTCTGGTTCCTTGCTTCTTCGTATCCCTATCTTCCTTCTGCTTTCATCGTACCTAAAACACCCTACTGATGTCAATTCCATCGATGCAGCACTCCACAGGTCACGGTCGTGCCCGACAGCTCCCCCAGTGGAGGGCGACCGACGCAGCGGCGATGCTCGACGAGCAGTTATTGACGCTGCACTAGCATCGGAGCGCCGTGGTACGATTTCTCTCCTCTCGTGGTATTCGCTGTTCACCCCTTCTGTTATCATGTCACCTTCATATTTGCACATGTACCATCACTGAACTCCGTTTTTACTTTCTACCCTTCGTACCGTCTTCATCTTCACTTTTTTCACATCGCATCGCATCCCCCGTTCCCATTTGCGCCTATCTCTCGCACGCGCCCCAGTAACTTCGTTCTACCTTCTTTCGTTGACCTCTCTTCCCCTTCCCTTTGTGTATAAGAACCGATATATGCCTCTTCCTCCCATTATTGATCTCAATCCAATCGCACTCTCCCCACTGCAGCTGCACGATCAAATTCAAGACACAAATCGTACATCATAACGGCCGCGATTCGGGCTACTCGGATCCAGCTGGCTGCCAGAGCCCGTCCCCATGGCCATTCCTAATGTCCTACTCCCATCTGTCCCCTTGATCCTGCTTCCTGGATGAAGGGTCAGAGAACTGCTTCGTCTCTCACATATGAACCATAGATCCCAACGTAAAGTCACTCATATTGTGCGTTTCTTCGAACTGTGCTGTGCACGCTGATTTGATCGCCGGTGTCATTGCTATAGAAAAAACATGACTTAAAGTTGTGATAAATGATCTTCGTATGATCAGCACAATGTCCATGGTTGCCTAGCGAATAGTGCGGAACGCAATACTTGGCGCGCTTAAGTTTAAGCTAGCCTTCGCAGACCTCCTCAGTGCCATGGTGAGTACAAGTCGCCGATGATACGGGGGCCACCAAAATGTGAATAACCAAATATCTCGCGCCAGCACTATAGTACACGTATCACGGTATCAGAGCTTTCTCTCGACGTGCTCAGTAGTCACTAAGTCAGGGCGGTTACTGTCGTTACAGGAGGCGCATCCAGACACATCTGCACATGACTTCTATGCCGCGGCGCGCACCTATGCCATGTCATTATGCAAGGTTGTTGGAGCTGCATTTCACCGATGACGATGTCCGCGTTCCCGGATCACATCTATGGTTGACGATACTATTCCCAGCTTGTGCCCAGCACTCGAAACTTATATCAAGGGTGTATAGTACAAAGTATCGAATCCGCCCGGCAAACCTTTCGCGACATCTATATTGCGAGTCTGCGACTTGGGGATTTGGCCGTTTCTGCGGGAAGCGACGTTCATATTGCGTTCATGATGATCACTCCAGCTTCAATATAAATCAGGACATTGCGCACGTTAACGCCAATGCCACCTGCAGGCTTTGAAACACCCATCCCAACCCATATAGATTCCCGATTGACTCCCATCAGCGAGCCGATCATAAACATAAGTAACTTGTGAGCCGTGGACTTGCCACGGACTCATTGCACGGCGCACGCAGACAATGAGGGAGTAATCACTATCCCGGCTGCCTCGGCTACCCTCGCCCAGGACAATCGAGCTTGCAAAGTTGGCGATGCTGCACAGCACATATGATCTCATCAGCGGGGAGATGCCGCGGAAGCTGTGCATAGCTCCAAACTCATCAATATCACACAGCCGCTGCCCTTCGCTGCCCAAATATCTCCAAATAACCGCCACAATCACCTCTTGAGCACAATGATGTTGATCGGAGTCAAACTCATTGAGTTCTGCAGTTTGCGGCTGATGCGGAAATATATAGAGCAGGAGCACTACTAGGGGTCAGTGCAAGGATATAGATACGGAGCGAGAGCTTGGGGCGCCCCCTTCGTTGATCACAGCTCTTTGTGCAGACATTCTTGGGCTCATAAAATGACATCGACGCCTGCTCCTACGCCCGAGGAGATCTTGGCCATACTCATACCTGTTTTGGTAGGCGCAAACTCAGCTAGATATGCGGGCATCGCTGCGTTCGTCGTCTTGTCCTATGACCATTTCTTAACGTTTGGAGACGAGGTGCGTGCATCCACTGTAGTGTGGAGCAGAAAGCTCAAGTGTGCTCGGGCAGGTCCGATTTTTCTGGTCTGGCGAGTGGTCGATATCGCGAATACTGTTTTTCCTGGTGAGTGTGCTCGGCAAGTGCATTGAAGTCGAAGATTGATTGTCTTATGCAGAACAGATACCTTCCTCACTTGGCTCTGACGTGAGTCTCTCGCCGTACTATGCCACGCTCATTGGGATACGGCTGATTATTGCTAGATGGGGCCTTGTGTGTTTTATTTCCCCGGACCTATCTACTGAGGTAAATTTCAAGTTCAAAGGCCCGAACATATGCTAATACGAGTGTAGTTTTGCACCCAGAGTGTTCATGGTATATGGGTGCTCACTGTGATAGCCATGTTCGTTGCAGAAGGTGCGTCTCCATATCCATTCCCCAGTTGGCACCCATTTAACCTTCGCGCACAGCTGTACTTGTGTTACGCATATGGTATCTGTACCGACATAGTTGGGTCGCCCGCTTACTCGTCATCATCTCCTTTGTTTCCTGCGGCATCTCTTGCTGCACCACTCTCTACTTCGTCGGCCGGGAAATCACAGCCATAGCGCTCGATAGCTATGGATTAGATCTGCAGGTCTTAGGGTGCCTAATCACACCTCCGACTGGCTTGTGGCGCGTGTTCGCACCAGTGCTGGTGCTGCACACCGTCCTGTACCTGTTTACTGCTTATCGCGGATTACACAACCGGAGTGTCGTGGCAGAGGCCGCACCTGTAATGCTGCGCTTGGTGCGAGAGTGAGCCCTGCCATTCTCAGAAAGCGACTGCGTACTAATCCCAATGGCAGCGGTGGAATCCTATACTTCGTCGTTCTTGGTGCGTTATAATCATTGACTCTTTGCGTTCTCTCTTGTCTGACCGAACCGAGCAGTCTCTGTGGGCTTCGCCTCAATAGGCTCTACTTTGAAGAGATATCCATCAATCCAGCTGCTATCCTGCTTCTCAAAGTACGAACATGATGCCATCTCCCAATACAGAAACTGATCCAATTTTCCATATGAATAGTATAATGGTTGCAGTCACATCCGTGTCTATTTCCCGGATTATGCTCAGCATTCGGTCCCTCACTGCCGACTTGACTTCGGACCCCGCGGTGCTGTTGTTAAATAACAATGAGCTCAGTCGTGTATCCTGGCGAAAAGGTCCAAATGCAGGAGACATCATTGTTGATATGGATGGCCGTGACAGACGACTCGAGGGGATCTCAATGGACACGGTAGTTAATATTGGGTATGAGTGCGATGTTCACATGGCTGGGGAGGAGTCACAATGCTCTGACGTCGATCTCCACGGTAGAGTCGGCGAGGTATAATGTACGACATCGGTATACACGATAATCGTCATGCTCAGATACAGCACTGGACAAAGTATATTTGGAATATGTATTCTTTTAGGTTATTTAGCAATCCTGTACACTACTTATTAGCTTCACCTATTATGGTCCAAGCTATTCATACACATACGTCGGTAGCGTTGCTACTCGTCAGAGCTTTGATAATTATCTAGTAATATCTACGAGTCCTTAGCTCTTCGGTTTCTTCCGTCAATCATAGTTGGAAAATTCCAAGAAAAAGAACACGATGAATAGGTCGATGAATATTCAGATAAGCTAATTCAGAGTAGAACCAAAGGATGCATCTCCATATTGTAGATTAGTTACTTTGACGTCTGCTGCCAGCGCAAGAGTTGCAACAGGTACATGCTTCTCATCAATGGGGAGAGACCCTCCCAGTAGCCTTGCGAGGCCCCAAATGATAAACGGCTCAGGACCGCACGCACAGCCCGGCGTGGAATACGAAGAAGATCCGAGTCAAGGTTAACAGCTCATCGTTAGAGTTGATCACAATACAAAGTAGTAGAATCATGACTTAATGTCCGCGAATTCTGGGACAAGATATAGTGAGTACTAAATCCTAAATTCAAAAGCAGTGCACTATCTCGACATGCCATACCGCGAGATCCTTCTGGAAGAGGTATCAAGTCATGATATCATCGCTATTGCATTTGCATTTTCAATGTGTGGATTCAGCGTCCAGCGCTGTCCACCCAGAGTCGCAGAGAGCATTTTAACTCGACTTCAAATCAACGTAGTGAGAAAACTTACTGTACATCTGCAGATACACGCCACGAGATTGCAAGCAATTGACCCAGTACCAATTTAAGACCACGAGACGATGAGCAATTATTTATCCAATGTAGCTTGTAGCCGGTAGGATTACAACCTAACCGACTTGACTTGCTGGCGATGGTGACCTAAACTAACCTAAGCGTGATCACCGGCCGGGCGCTGAGGCATTGGTGGAAGGAAATCACCGACCACGACTGGTTGTAGATTTCACGTCGCAAACCCATGAGATAAAAAATCGATCTTTTTATGCTGAGAGATTGTGACAGATGCCCAGCAGTTGTTACCAGACCAGAGACTTCACGAAGAAGTAGCTTGGTTATCATGATCTGTACAACCAGGTGACAGCTGCCAACCCAACAGCCATATTGAAGAGGGAGCTTGCGAGAGGGGCATTGAACGCCGCCGGTTGGTCTGCCGCGAGAGCCCGGCGTAGATCCACCGCCTCCCGAACCGCTGTGACAGCCTCCTCGTGTCGCCCAACAGATGATAGGTGGTATGCAAGTGCGGCCATTATATTTGCCCGCTGTGCATCACCAGGTAGTCCTTTCACTGGCAATGTTGATATGATGGGACTGTATATGGTCATTCCCAGAGAGAAAAGCGACCAGTTCCCTGGTCGGTCTGGAGGTGATGAATAAGCGCAATTGGGGTGGAAGTTTAGGCGTTTCATGAGTTTGAGCAGCGTGAGTGCATTGCTTTCGGCAGGCGCTCGACTTGCTTGTGGCATAATTGGGCGAAAGAAGGAGTATGTAAAAGGCGCCCTGGGTCGCTGTGGAATGTCGCAGTGCCTGCGCGCAGCTGCATAGCCACGGGCGCCTGCGGATAGCAATACACGTTGCGATGCCGCGAGGCGTCCAGGAGCGCTCATCATGCATCATGTGGTCCAGTAGACGTAGGTTTGCATAATACTGGTGCAGAAAAACACGAAGCGTGTGTTAGTAAGAACTAGTGCTAAACAAGTGCTAAATTTAAAGACTTTGGTAAGAAATAAGCGGGAAACAAGAAGGAAACAAGAGGAATGCTCGTACAGAATGCATATTGTGCAAGATTGAGAGAGAAAAATTGCATCGGGACAATAGTTATGATATGTTATACGAAAGCCACGGGACACAAGGCGTAATAATGTGTGTTGATCATCTGCACCGCCGAATGACAGCTTCCAAGTTCCAAGTAACGATGCATCTGTAATCTAAGAATTGAGGAATATGTATATGTATGTACACCGCCCATCCACTCGAATCGAATCCAGAGCCAGCCGAGGAGACCTATCATACATAGACGTCCGGCAGATCGTCATGTAATCATGGCGATACGTAGCGGCACATTCACTCAGGACACTTCAGGTTATGCGGGAGCGCGTGGGTAATACATCTATCAGTGAATCGTAAGAGTGTAGGGGCATATATCAGGAGAAGAGACGTACGGCTCGTAGAAGACTTGGTTGCATATGGTGAAAGTGATGTATTGAGGGGAGATTGCGGTACATGCACAAACGAAGCTCACGCTGGAGAAAGATGTTGGGTGGAGCGGATAATCGGATGCATGGTAGACTCACCCAAGGTAGATGTGCAGTCGGTTGAGGATGAAGTCGAAGCGGAGGTTGATGTGCGCAACGACGTAGTCACCGGGCTACAAGAACGTGATGTTAGCGAGGATTTTCTATCAGTAGCGCACGACAACATACCTCTACGTGATCAGGCTCATGCATGAGCCCAGTCCTCCCGCCAGCGACGATCTTGACAGCCTTGATGCGATCTGTAGTGTAGATTTCCAAGCACGTCCCAGACACAACGTCGTCTCCAATCTCGAGCAGCTCGGGGTCCGAGCAATAGATTCCTGAGCCTGGCCAGTAGACGAGGTTCCCGATCTTCGCACCCGCGGTGTGCAGAGGATATCGAAGGCGCGCTTGAGGTTGAACTGCGAGATGAGGATGGAATGGATGCAGCGCTTTGTGACCACTTGTTTAGGCCCATGATCCGCTGTACGATGACGCCAAAGCCGACTTGAGAGGACCGCGATGGTGCGAATAACCCTGCATAGCTACGTGGTGAGTTAGTTCATACGCGATGTAAAGCAGCGATGAAGGGAGACGCACCGAGACCTCATATCACGCGACACACTGCGGGTGCACAAGCCAGCCGAGGACGTTCTCGAAAGCATTGAGATGCGGACGGACGACGGCGGCGTGGTTCGTCATCAGGCACATTGATGGCAACGAGGATCTGTCTGCTCGTGTTCCAGGCATGAGTATGAGTTCGCCATGCTGCAGTCGAAGGAGGAACACTCACACGAAGCAAACATCACGACAATATTGAGCGTCCACATGCTCGACTTCTTGAACGGCGTCCCGTTGAGCGCCGCGCTGGACTTGTCACTCGCATTACCGAACGAGCTCACGTGCGGGCCGAAGATTTCGCCGTCCTTGAAGATGATGGCGGCAGGTGAGAGTAAGGTGGAGGTTGTGACATCGGCGCGTTTCCCGATGCTCGCACGATCCAAGGGGAAGACCCCGTCCATCTCCACGCAGAATTCAGTGACCAGCGCCACGGTCACCACACATCAGTCCTTCAGCTCCAACACATCCGCCATCCCAATCTCGCATTCGAACCTCACATTTCTCTCCGTCTTCGCGCCCAGCATTCGCCAATACAGAATCGTCAACCCAAGTGTCATCGTAAGAAACGCCTTTCCCCCCATTCCCCAGTGCCTGGTTCGCGATCCACCACCGCAGATGATACACGCTGCGCATCCGATACATGCCGCACTTGGAGAGGGTAGCAGTGAGGGAGATGGTGCCAGACGAGAGACGCGCGGTGGTAATAGCGTAAAGGCGGGATACACTGCGCTCCCAGCAGAGTTTGTGCTGTTGATGGGCGGCAAAAGCTCAGCGAGGAGCCAGAGGGCGATGGGCACTATGCATGCGTGTGCGAGTTCACAATCAGGGATGGAGTGAGAAGGCGACCCACGAGTATACGGAGCCTTGATGCGTAGGAGAAGCCGACGGGGAGGGCGTCTTCCCCTGTGTGGGCTTGGCTCAATCGCACGCGAGCGTCCAGTTGGAGTCATTCTTATCCAACCCGTCCCATGACTTCCATCTCCCCTAGTTTGGCTCGCGACGCACTGGAGTTGGTGAAAATATCCGCAATCGCGCCTTTCATGCCCATACAATTGCTAACGGACACAAGCTTAAGACAGTTTGCCCAACAAGAGCAAGTTCCCGCCGAGGAGGAAGAAGTTGCTGCGGCCTAGCATTCCTAGGTTGGTGAGGAGGCACGAGTGGGGACTGCTCGATCATGGAGGAGTTTTACGCGGCCTCGACGGTGAGTCGGTGACCAAGTCGATCCGGCCTTCTTGTCTGTGGAAGGGATCTCCAACGCGTACAGATAAACGTGCAAAATGGTTCAATTGGATGATTATAACGCATGGATATGAGCTCAGAGCAGGAAAGTCCACAGGAAACTTGAACGACGCAGACGTTGTGCAGCGTTGTGCAGACTCGGACGCAACGCAGAATGAGCATGTGGCTGTTCGCAACGTGGCTCGGCCGAATGACTCCGATCCCTCTCAGCGTTGCAAATCTCGCCCACCTCTCTTCATCCCCAACTTCAACCTCTCTTTCTGTGACTTTTTTGACGCTTTCAAAATCACCAGAATTCTGTAAGCCGAATCCACTGCTCTCCCAAGACGGCCCGCACACTCATTCCCATATAAGTATGAGCTCGACCACCTCCTCGTACCGGTTCTAGGTGTCGTACCACCCTGGGTCTTGAATCTTCATCCCTCCATCGTCCCTTTCTCTCTGCGGCCCCATCGCCATGTTACTAATGCATATCCTCTTCATTAGCACGCGGCGGCGGCGCAAGTAGCCTTCTCTGACCATATGCCGATTTGAGCCATTTGGGCGATGCCTCTTGGATGCCTCTTGGATGCCTCTGGTCATACATTTATTTCGATTTTCACATGGAGTCTGCTGCATCTTTGCAGTGTACTTTGCTTATACTACGACTGATTTACTGCCACGAATTGGAACATTATAGGCTGTCTATGGAGGCTAGCCTTTGCTGCTCGGTCCTCGTTGGCAATGCAACTTGAAGCCGCAACTTCCCCCTTTTCGCCTGCTCTAACACAGGGACTCGAAATTGACGAAAAATTGGTGTGTTCCTCTCCGTCTAATTTTATCTAAAACTGTCTGACCCCCACGATGATTAAAGGAGAATTACAATGACCGGAACCACCCTGATCTACCGTTTTACACATCCTTCGCTTAGCTTTGTATGCCCAATGTCGTTGCGTTCATCTCTGAGCAGCAAATCATAATGCTTGCGCTCACATCCGTGTCTATTTCTTGGATTATGCTCAGCATTCGGTGCCTCACCACCGACTTGACCTCGGACCCCGCGGTGCCGTCGTCAAATGATAATGAGCTCAGTCGTGCATCCTGGTGAAAAGGTCTAAATGCGGGAGACATCATCGTTGGTATGGGTGGCCACAACGGACGACTCGAGGGAATCTCAATGGACACGGCGATTAATATCGGGTACGAGTGCGATGTTCATGAAATGACTGGCCCAATGCTCTGACGTCGATCTCAACGGTAGAGTCGGCGGGCATGATGCACGGTATTGGTATACATGATAATACTGTGCTAATTAAAATCATTCGCCGGTCACGGGTCACAGGGCCTCCTGACAAAGACGAAAATTGGACATGGCAAGAATACTCAATTTTGCTTATTATTGAGAGTAATGCGCATTCGAAATACCGCAAACGATGTATGCAGGATCGTAAAAGTAACTACTATGATGTTAGCTATGCCTCCGCCGTCCATGCTGTAAGATAGAAGGACACAGCAATCATAAAGGGTGTATTAATGCCTGGATATAAAATTTAAATGGTTGGGTCCTCTGCCGCGAGAGCACTGCGAATATCCGCAGCCTCCTGACTCAATGGCAGAGCGTCCTCATTTCTTCCAAGAGCTGTCAAATAAAGGGACATGTTGTGGAGGGAATCTGCGAGAGGGGCATCGTACATCGCCGGTTGGTCAGCCGCAAGAGCCCGGCGCAGATCCACCGCCTCCCGCATCACTGTCAGAGCCTTCTCGTGGTGTCCAAGATCTGCTAAGCAAACATAAATATTGTGGAGGGAGTCCGCGAGGGGGCCATTAAACATTGTCGGTTGGTCGGCCGCGAGAGCCCGGCGCAGATCCACCACCTCCTGCATCGCTGCCAGAGCTTCTTTGTGGTCACCATTCGCTGACAGGTAAATGCACATGTTGAAGAGGGAATCTGCGAGAGGGCTATTGAACACCAACGGTTGGTCTGCGGCGAGAGCCCGGCGCAGATCTACCGCCTCCTGACTCGATTTAAGAGCTTCCTTGTCTCGTCCAAGGGCATTCAAGTCAAAAGATATGTTGTACAGTGAGTCTGCGAGAGGGACATCAAATGTTGCCTGTTGGTCGGCCGCGAGGGCTCGGCGCAGATCCACCACCTCCCGCATCACCGCCAAAGCCTCCCCATTTCGTCCAAGAGCTGTCAAATAATGGGACATGTTGTGGAGGGAATCTGCGAGAGGGGCATTGAATACCGCTGGTTGGTCGGCCGCGAGAGCTCGGCGCCGGTCAACTGCCTCCTGAATCACTATGAGAGCCTCATCATTTCGTCCAAGCGCTGTTAAAAAATGGGCCGTGTTGTGGAGAGAATCTGCGAGAGGGGGATTGAACGCCGCCGGTTGGTCGGCTGCAAGAGCCCGACGCAGATCCACTGCCTCCTGACTCGCTGTCAGAGCTTCTTCATTTCGTCCGAGATCTGTCAAGTAGAGGGACATGTTGAAGAGGGAATCTGCAAGAGGGGCATTGTATGCCGCCGGTTGGTCAGCTGAAAGAGTCCGGCGCATATCCAGAGCCTCTAGACTAGCTGTAAGAGCCTCCTCGTGTCGGCCGAGGGCTTTAAAGTCAACAGACATGTTGTGGAGGGAATGTGCGAGAGGGACATTGAACACCACCGGTTGGTCAGCCGCGAGATCTCGGTGCAGATTCACTGCCTCCCGACTCGCTGTCAAAGCCTCCTCGTGTTGTCCAAGAACTGTCAACAAAATAGAAATATTGGAGAGGGAATCTGCGAGAGGGGCATTGAACACCGCCGGTTGGTTCGCTGCGAGAGCCCGGTGCAGATCTACCGCCTCCCGCATCGCTGTCACAGCTTCCTCATGTCGCCCAGCGGATGATAGACGGTATGCAAGTGTGTACACTGTACTTGCTCGCGATGCATCATCAGGCAGTTCTTTCAGGTGTAGGGAATGACCCTACGAGGAACGGACCACATGTTCAGTTCCAGCTGTCCAGACTAATATGAGGGAACACCAACCTCCAACCATTGCCAGGCCGCCAGTGAACCCCGATAGATGCTTCTGGACGAAACTATCTCCATCCAAATTGTGCCATAATCCGATAGCAATGCTTGTAGACCTTTCGTGATGACGTAATCTGGATTCTCGACGTCGACAAGGTGATCTACCCAATACTCGCAGCTGTATAGAAGCTGCTCGGAGACGTCTGCGACCTCTGGGATACCGGCCGGGTCAAGAACATCCCTTGCGAGATATCCTGTGCCATGGATGGGCGCAATTCTGCATTCGCGAACTATTGTTTGCACACAGAGCACTGCAAGGCGTTGACTGTGCACTTGCTCTGATATGTAAAACTTGTGTGTCTCCTGAGCGTTATTGGCATGATCCGTGATGAATTCCTGAAAAGATAGGTGTAAAGTGCGAATAGGTTCATGTTCACCGAATAATCCCACAAGCACGGATCCAAATCTGCGGGCAAGATCTTCGTATGATACATTATGGGTATCACCATGCAAGGCACCAAGAGCCGCCAGCGATAAAGGCCGCTTGGCTGCTATGATGGCCCCCATGACAATCGCATAGCCCGCGCGAAAGTCGGGGTCCTCCCAATCTCCGGAGACCTCCAGAATTGCTGCGTATAGGGCATTGATTTTTTTCGTAGGGTCGAGACGACCTGGGGTGCCGGCTTTCGAGAGCAATAAGCGAAGCTTTGCGTCGGGATTGTCAACGCTCTCAAGATATCGAAGGACTGTGACTATCCAGATGAAGAGACCTTCCGCCAACGGCTTCAAAGTCGAAACCAAAACCATAACGCTGTCCGTGGACCGAAGGCCCATCTTATTGCGCATTTTGTGGTCCTGCAACTTCCAACTGATGAAGGATTCAATATCGTCCGCATTTTCAGCCGAGGTGATGTCGATGCGATGCGACTGTATATGGTCCTGCCCGGAGAGAAAATCGAGCAGTACCCTTGTTGGTCGGGAGGTGATGAGAGTGCGAAATTGTGGAAGGTGAGACGCTTCATCGCGGAGTATTCGGAGTAATTCAGTATCTGATCCATCCTGAACGGCCTCATCCAATGCATCGATCACCACCACTATCGAATTGGTGATTACATGGGCATGGCGAAGTAGAGGCTTTTTGATGAGCTCCTCGAACTGGCGTGCCAGAGGCGCCGACGCCAGTGAAAGGTCCTCCTCCAAAACAGCGCTGATATCTTCGGCGAAGGCGGGGTAGCGCCCTGCGATATCCCGTGCAATTGTGGAGAAGATTGATCTAAGGGTTTTGCGGGAATTGAACTCTTGGTTGAAAAAGAAAGAAGATGCCAGGACACAGTCTTTGCGAAGCGTCTGAGCGATGGTGTGCGCGATGGTGCTTTTCCCTGAACCCGCGACACCATTCAACCAAAAGATATTTTGACCGTCCCGCGAGCGCGCCCACTCATAAACCAAAGACAGCATAGGCACACGCGTGCCAGGCAAGCATACGAGTGCGGGGTCCCAAGACGCGCC
Source organism: Athelia psychrophila (assembly GCA_001630335.1). Taxonomy (NCBI): domain Eukaryota; kingdom Fungi; phylum Basidiomycota; class Agaricomycetes; order Atheliales; family Atheliaceae; genus Athelia; species Athelia psychrophila. The sequence goes on along the minus strand of KV417551.1, from coordinate 53,325 downwards.
ATCTGCATACGCCAGCCTGTCCAAAGTCATCTTGATAGCTGGTCGTGACGTTAGCGCATGTAAAACGCGCTGAGGTTGATACAACGTCTATATGAGACTGACCTAACTGCTTTTCGTCCAGTCCGTACACGGCTATATTTTTGACACGCCCGCCAGTTGTATACCTGGTGTTGAAGACCTTTTCTATCGTTAGATAGGGAGTGCGCATAATAGTGCGCAAACGACCTACCGGAGCCTGCTTTGAAAAACGCTTCTTGGTGAGCTTGGTAACTGAAGCCGGCATAGAGCGATCAACCAAAACTTGCTCGCCGGATGTAGGGGCGGTATTTTCAAACTTTTGGGCCGTTAGAAGTGCGCATTCGACTTGTGAATGACATGCCTACCATTGGCACCACAGAACAAGCTCCAGCGCTCTTGGAGTGTGATGGCGCATCAACGGCAAGTATCGTAGCATCGCTGGCCATTGCATTGCTTGCGACCGCGCTGGTCTTGTACCTCTGCAAGATTCTTTCCAGGATACTCTCTGGATCGTCCAGGTCGGCTTTATTTGAAACTGGAATCTAAGGAAATATACATCATGATTCGAATGAGCGATAATGAAGCGCAATCATTAGACTTACGCGGCGACCACTGGAAAGGGTCTTTAATGCACCATCGACGTGCGACTTCATATCTGCTATCGATTTTCGGTCTTTACTGGCCAATCGAATGCGACTTGGCGGGTGCGAACGCTGAAGCTCGTCTATGTCCTTGTTTAACCTTTGTAAGATTCTACGCCCCAACCCGCGATATTCAATTCCCGAGTTCAAAAGGCGTACAAATAACACTCACTCAAACATATGCTCCATGCTCTTCTGGATACTTGGCATTTCAGGAGGCTCGTGAGCCCCAAAGAGTCGAATGGAAGTCACCATAGCATTCTGAACATATTGGCCGAAGTCGGCCCAGTCCTGCCGATTTGATGTAAATTTCTGCGCAAGATCGAAATGCCGTGAGCATGTAATGTCATGTAAATGCATGAATATTGAATCCATACCCCCGATGCCTCGATGATGGAAGAAGTCATCGTTGCTGTGCCCTTGAGTGCCGGAAAGCTGTCAGGTGGGATTTTGCTAGCGAGGCCGAGCAGCTTGAGTGCTTTGCTTTCGACAGGTGCTCGACGTGCTTGTGGCATGATTAGGCGAGAAAGGGAGAGGATGTGGGGGCAATAATTTCAAGGTCACTCTTGAGTGTAGCAGGGCCTGCGCGCAGCTGCGTGGTCATGGGCGCCTGGTGATAAACAATACCGAGCTGCCAAATGGGTCGATGTGACGCCGCGCTCGAGCCGCGCAGAAGCGCTATCGAGAGGTCCAGTAGACGTAGGTTTGCATAATACTCCTGCAGAGAAACATCAAGTGTGTTTGTACTTGGGTTAATGAGGACCAGTGCGGCTGAAGACCATGGCAAAAAACAAGCAGGAAACAAGCACAGTCCCGGGCGTATTAGTCCCGCGAGCAGCTCTCTTTTTCTGACTGTCGCGACGTCGAACCTCTACACAAAACATGTACAGAGCACGATGTTGCTGGGACCATAAGTATGTTATTTGATCAGGTTGGCCACACCGTCATCTTCTCTATAGCCTCACAATATTTAGGAATCCCCAATACATCTCGCTGATTCCTTGTCCAGACGTGCTTAAGACGACCCCGAGTTCACAAACCAGTATTCATATTTTTAGTACCCCAGGCTAATCCGTGATGACTTCCTTTGTGAAACCACGGGGAAATCGTAAGGAGGCCTTGGAAAGGCGATTATGTACCTGTATTTCAACGTAGATTTTTAAGGCTCGTACACGAAGCGGATAGTTAAGAGTGATTCATCCGAGATGCCAGTGACACCAGCCAGCTATCATCTACTGGGTACAACCTAAGTACCGTCCCCGTCGCAGCTCTGCTGACCCTCGCCGATCATAAAGTGCGACTGAGACTGCTATCAGTATCTGCATGACCTAATGGCAACTCTTAGATATCCAAAAATATCAAATTGCGAATGGCCCATTCACACGGGGCACCTATATCTGCGAGAGAACGCGTTGGCGATACGTCTGTCAGGGGATCTTATGAGTACAGGGGCATAAATAAAGAGAGGAGGACGTACGGCTCGCAGGAGAAATAGCCGTGTACGGTGACAGCACTGTATCGAGGGAACTCATGGCACATGGGGCATGCGAAGATCGCGCTAGAGAGGTGTTAGGCGTAGTGGGAAATAGAAGGCCTAATGGACTTACACAGGGGCGAGCCAGACGATCGAGGGCGAAGTTGCCCCAGGCATTGATGTGCACGACGGCGGCGCAGTCATCCATGTTGACGGCGGAGAAGCCATCCATGTCGGCTTCGTCAAGGGGCTAAGAGAGGATGATGTTAGTCAAGATCATCATTCAGTAACATGGGACTACGTACCTCGACATGATGAGAATCAGCCATGAGCCCAGTCTCATCAGCGAACAGCCGCGCCCATACTCCTCTCGATGTTCATGCCGAAGAGGTGAAGGAGCGGAAGGAGAAGTACGGGAAGGAGAACTAGGTCGCTTGGCGCTTGTACTACCAACGCACGGGGAATACTGGTGTCTGCGGGCATGGTGCCGAGCGCGCCGCGGTTGGAACAGGTGGCTTCGCGGTGTTCTAGAGAACGAATAAGCGAATGCAAAAGAGTAAAATGAACACGCAACTCACCGTTATCTGTCCAGTTGGATCCGCCTTGGTAGTTGTTATCTCGACGACCCTGCGCGCCGGGCCTCATAGCCGTCTGCACACCCACCCGCATATCAAGGAAGAGTCTGAACCGCGATCACCACTCCTTTCTCGATTACGATGACGATCTTCGCAGTCCCGATGTGATAAGCAGTGAAAGCGAAGATGTTAGAGCGACTTCCGAGCCCAACACAGCATCGTCCCCGATCCCCAATCTCGAGCTCCCTCCCGGTCCAATGTCTTAGGAGAGGAAGACGACGAAGGTCATCGTGGGTTTGTGTCCAGGACGTTGCAGTCACGCTCGACGTGGAACTGCATGCAGTTGACGATGTATCACCTCGTAAGCACCCAGTACGCCGTGGCAGGGCCCTCCTTGTTGAAAGCCCGTGATGCATTTGACGATGATCACGAAGAACACCGGGAGGAGGGGGGTCGGGATGGCGCATGATGCTACACCGGGACAAATATGAGCCATTTGATACACAAGGCGAGGAAGGGAGGGAGACGCACCGAGAGACCGCGTGTTATACGTATGAGCCGCTCCAGGTCCGCGAACCAGCAGATAACGCTCTCGAAAGCATCGAGATGGGATGGGATGAAGACCGCGCTGTTCGTCCTTCAGCCAAATCACCGCAAACCAGGGACAGGGGATGCCTGTTCGTGTTCAGCCAATCAGTAAGCCATCGAACGCGGTCGAAGGAGAAGAAACCCCAGTACTCACACGAAGCGAACATCACGAAGATGCTGATAATGAGCGCCCACATACTCGGGTGCTTGAACAGCGCCCTGTTGAACGCCTCGCTGCTCTTGTAGCTGGGATGGTCGAACGAGCTGGCGTACGAGCTGAAGTCCTTGAATTCTCAGGTGACGGCGCCGGGAGGGAGGGAGGGTGACGACGACGCGCTTTCTGGTCCTGATGCCTACGCGATCGAACCTGAAGATTCCGCCCCGCCCGATGCAGATTCCCTTGATGGTTGCAGCGTCTGCCACGCCTCCGTCCTTCGGTGGCCAGAGACGCGCGACAATGCGCAAGTGATAGCGCAGAGGAGGCCTACGGAAGCACGGCGCTCCCCGCAGGCCGTGTGGTTGATCCGCGGCAAGAGCAGGGCGGGGAGCGAGAGGAGGATGCGCACTAGGTATACGTGGGTGGGTGAGTTCTTGATTAAGAATGTCTGGATAAGAGGGGGGGACGTACGTGTGCAGCCGGAGTGCGTATGAGAAGACAATGGGGATAATCAGCAGGATCAGCACCCGTGTGCGCAGACATCGAGTTGGACTTGGTGTTGCTCCCATCCAGCGGATCCCAAGCCCCTTCCAAGAACCTTGACGTCCGCCGCGGCTTCTTGTCCGTCGGCCTCGCGCCCTTCATCGCCGCCAGCACGATGCTCGCGACGAGTTGGTGAAGACACCCGTCTCACGTAGCAACACACGTCGAAGGTGAGTTCCTGCCAAGAAGGAGGAGGTTCGCGACGATGTTACGCGCGAGGAGCGCCCGGCTTCGGAGATCCCTTGTCTCGCTGCTCCGTAAAGTAGCTTAAGGCCACGTCCCCTCAATCGAAAGGCTTCTGCACCGCGCAGAGCTCAGGACGATGTAGCTGGGTACGACACTTGATGTGGTCTGACGCAGGAGGGGGGAGGGGATATCGGACTCGCTGCATGGAGAGGGGCGCAGCTAGCGCGCTGTCTGTTCAAAAGCGCGTTGAGATGTGCTCTACAACGACGTCAGAGGGCAAGGCACCCTCTAGGTCGAGTAAGGATCCTGCTACAGTTACGGGGCCGCCGAACGGCGCTCCCGGATCAAGGGTGAGCGTTTCCGGGCAGGTCGTTCACGGAAATGACGCCGAAGGGCGGAGGGGTGGAGGGCGTCGCGTAGTTCGTGCAGCTCGGGAGGTGAGAGGTTCGAGACTGGGCCAGTAGTTTCGTAGATGAAGCCGCGTTCGATCCCAAATGTGAGGTTTGTCTGGATTGACATTGATATGAGAAATGCGACAGAGACAGAGGAAGCGGAAAACGTACCCCGAAGTCGACGCGATTCTTGGCTAGAATCCAGGACTTCGAACTGGGAAACGGCCTGGGTCGCCTCTGGCCCTTGTTGGTTATCTTCCTTGTAGCTGTCCACGATTTCAGTCGCTGAATTGATATAAACAGAAGCTCACTCACTCATTCGCATTCACATTTCTTCAATGCAAGGAGAGTAGGGGTCACCCATCATCGCGACTAGCGGTGAGCACAAGGTGAGCATGCGTTTGTCGACAGAGGTTCGGCAGCGCAGCGATTAGCGTGCACGTGCGACAGCTTGTCGGCCGAAATTACCTGATTCGAACGACAGCCCGACTCCGAGCCTCCGAGTGGCTTGGTCATGTTCACAGTTCAAGCTTTCAAGGTCCATCATCTTCACGAGAATTCGCTTTCGTATCCCTCGAGCTTACTGATTCCCAGCCATTCTCAAACCAAGCCCCACCGGTACAATGTCTCTGTCATGTCTTGTTTTAGTGGATGCTGTTTCATTCTCTCCCTCCTATGCTTTCCAAACGGCAAAGTGTCTGCGCGCGACGAAGCCTTGGGATTGACACAGTAGGACATTATATCACTACATCGCTACGATCTGGGACACAACATATATTCGAAGCCCATGTGCTCCGCGTGTTTTCTGTTCATCCCGATCTATAGGATCGGGACCACCAGATATCGGATACTATTGTTACCTGTTCAGAATATCGTGCTAACTTCGAGACTTAGGCCACATGTACCATATGGCGACGCCTCCCAACGCGCCTTCCGGGTATTCTCCACACTGGCGTGGGGGTGCAGGAATCACCCAGAACACATAACATGCAGGCCGGGGCAATCGCCAGCCCTCAGTACTCTCAGGCGACAGCATTATACCGTATAGCATGGGCCCTGATAGTCTTCATCCCGTGGTGGAAACTTGCGAGGTGGACAAAGGAGTAGAGTACGAATGAGCGGTCTTGGCGAGGCATCGGCATACGCAGAGACTCTGTGTGATCGTGGGTTCAAGCTACCCATTGCTGCCTTCGGCTCCTCGCCCAAGTCGAGCTTTTTGACTTCCACGACCCGCATACTTAGTCTGGGATCGTGTTTCTTATTTGTCGTCCCGCCCATAGTTATACGCTCAATCATTGTGCGGTCTCGTCAGTGCTGCTTATTTGCCAATTGGCTGAAACGTGGGTGGCTCATTGGTGGCTCAACTACAGTTCACTGATTATCCTATATCTATAAATGTTCCTGTCGTGGCGGCGCAGGGAACATCAATGATGCAGCATAATTATGAGAAAACAGAATTTGACGCAAGATCAACCCTTTTGTTATAGAAGGGAGGCTGTTCAGAGAAATGCTTTGAATAATGTATTCAGGATCATATGTAATTCAAGCGATACTAGCTGTGCCTCTGGTATCGATGCTGCAACATGAAATGGCAAAATTAATATTGAAGGAGACGCCAATGCCTTGGTATACAATTTAAATTGCTGGGTGATTTTCTGCGAGAGCACTGCGAATATCTGATTCCTCCCGACCCGTCGTAACAGCCTCCTCATGTCGCCCAACAGCTGCCAACCAAATGGACAGATTATGGAGGGAATCGGCGAGAGGGCCATTGAACACCGCCGGTTGGTCTGCCACGAGAGCCCGGCGCAGATCTACTGCCTCCCGAACCGCTGTGTCGGCCTCCTCGTGTCGGCCAACAGCTGCCAAGGAATTGGACATGTTGAAGAGGGAAGCTGCGAGAGTGGCATTGAACACCGCCGGTTGGGCTTTCGCGAGAGCCCGGCGCAAATCCACCGCCTCCCGAACCGCTGTGATAGCCTCCTCGTGTCGCCCAACAGCTGCCAACCGATTGGACATGTTGAAGAGGGAATTGGCGAGAGGGCCATTGAACACCGCCGGTTGGTCTGCCACGAGAGCCCGGCGCAGATCTACTGCCTCCCGAACCGCTGTGATGGCTTCCTCGTGTCGCCCAACAGCTGCCAACCAAACGCACATGTTGTTCCCAACAGATGATAAGCGGTATGAAAGTGCGAAAATTATATTTTCCCGCGATGCATCATCAGGCAGTCCTTTCAGCTGTTAGGAATGACCCTAAGAGCAACGGAATAATGTTCAATTTCAATTGATCCGGCCAGTGTGAGTAAAGACCAACCCGGAACTTTTGACCATCTCTTCATCTTCCCACCACCTCTGCTCCCTATAAGTATATATGTCGGCAACGTATTGGGATCTTTAGTCTCATACCCGAAAAACCACGAGAATATTCCGTCGCGACCGATTGGCTTCTGCGCTTGTCAGAACAAGAGACATCAGTAGTACTGCCCTACAAGTCGCTCAAAAGCGCCCAATAAACATGATGCAGTAATCCAGTTCCTGCTACAGTGCTTTCTTATCAACCACGGCCACTAATCGCAATGTCTTCCACCCTCGAATCTAATTCTCCATCCAGCCCGTCTCTTATGTCCCTGTCCGGTTCTCGCGCTTCGTCGCCATTCGATTTGACAGAAACCGGGGTACCCGTAAATCATATCAAGGAGTTTGAAACCACAGTGACAAGGCATTCACAGTACCACTTTGAAGACGGGAATATCATATTTAAGGTGAGCCGCCCCCTTTGTGATTGCATATATCATGTTCTGACATAGCTTCAATGCGGAGGTCGAATACACGCTGTACAACGTGCATCGCTACTTTTTCGCCCGCGATACCACCTATTTCCGTGCCACCTTCCAAGGAACAGATGAAAGCAACCCATGCGCCCTTTCCAGCGTGAACTGCGCTGACTTTGACGAGTTCCTGGCTATCCTACGCCCCACGTAAGCCCCAGCTCTCCGACTTTATGCGCAGAATATACTGAACATACAAAATAGCGACCCCCGCCGGCCCACGAAGAAGGCCACTGCCCAATGGACCTCGATCCTTCATCTCGTTGAAAAATGGGGCTTCGAGAACATCAAGCTCTTCGCCATCGCCAATCTCACTGCAAGTGCCAATCCCGTGGACAAGATCGTCCTCGGACGTCGATACGGCATTACGGAGCGGCTTTCCGCTGTTTACGAGGCGGTCTGCATCCGCGCAGATTCTTTGACTGTGGAGGAAGGAATAAGCCGGGCTTGGAGGATACTGCGAGGATCTCGGCGGCGAGGCAGCTACACGGGACTGGAAAGGCGCGCCATGAGGTAAAATACTTTGCAGGAGATTTGGGCGAGATCTTCCGGTTGGAGCTGTCTTCAGGAACAGGGCCTCTCGCCGTGGCGCAGCCTGCAAGCCCTGCTAAAAAGAGGCTATCAAGGATGGCGCAGGCCGCTGCTGCTCTGGAGGAGAAGAGGAAGACCGAAAACGCTATCACAATACTAGAAGCGCAGATCACGGAGGCGCACACGGCCCTGGTTGCTTGCCTGAACCCAACAAGGATATATACGAATGGTGGAGCGGCTCCACTGGAGCCTACAACCTGAAGGCATGTGACTCTTGCGGAATCAAGTGGGTGAATAGTAGAGTGGCAAGCGAAGGAGAAAAAAGAACGACGACTGGTGGGTCTTGCACTGGGGCTCGGAGGGAAAATATCGTTCCGATAGTTTAACCTGTGGAGCAGTGTTCTGGCTCGATTGCGATGTCATTGTGTGTTCTACTTGTATTCTAACCTCCCCGGCAACTCTTTTGAAGCTAATAAAAAATTGGACAAATGCATCTCCCCACCTGCGACGATAACCTCCATATATTATGATGAGCCGAATCTCAGTCGGATCAGCCCATTCCCGCACGAGGGGCTATGCGGCGTGGGGCAGGAGATGTTGTGCCGTGGTCACCCGGGTTCTCGTCTCGGAAAATACCCTGGTTTGGAGCTCGAGTAAACGTATATTATATACACGCTGCACATATTCGAAATGCTGAGTTCGTTACTTGCGAAGTGTTGTCGCCACTCAATCACCACCTCCAAGAATGCAGTCGCGGCCACAAGACTCACAACGTCATCAATATTGCTGAATGCGGATGCTGATGCAGAAGATTGGTCATCAAACAGCCCCTAACCGAGCGTGCGATCCATTTGCTTCTTTCAAGCGTACTGTCAAGCTCATAATCGATATCGACAAAATGACCATTGCCACGCCACCGACCCGGAGCTTACAGCTGGCCAATTGCCACCGCAGAGCCGTCACTTTTACCGCCTCCCCCCGCTTTGGTTAACCCGGGTTCACCCAAGCCAGACCCTGACATGGGTCTCATACTTCCTACCGGAATGGAATGTGTATTTCCGACACCGTGCGTAGCACTGCATATGACCCAAGGTCCATCTCCATTTCGGTTTCTGATTGACACTTGTCGTTGCATGGCACCTGACCACTTGGAAGTTGGGCAACACTACACGGGGACACACAACTTTTATCCAGGTTGGTCATCCGATGAACGCGACCACTACTTCTATCTTCGGATCGGCGACACCCCAGGCTGCTTCTTCCATCTGCGGAATGTTCGGGGAGCACATCTGCGCGAGCTCGGAGTCTCAGTCAGGCAAATGGCAATGCAAATAATTGGACTTCTTGATCCACGTGATACTGGGCCGTGATACTAATACTTCATTGTCTCAATCTACTCGAAAATCATTTCCATCCACGTCGATAATCATGAGTCCGATAGCTCAACACACACTCGTGGGAACACCCTTCTCCACATTCACTCGCACCATCTCGCTTGGCTTGCATCGCAAAGACATACCGTTCCACCAAGTCCATACTGCGCCGCACTCTGCCATTGCAGACGCGCACCATCCATTCGGATTTCTCCCCACCCTGATCATACCAGGCGATGGAAAAATAAAGTTGCGAGAGACCCAGGCGATCGTGCGATACATCGATCGCGTAGTGCCAGAGCCTTCTCTTCACCTTCCGGAGGGTGATAGCCATTTTCCAGAGCAGATGTGGGAAGTCGTTAGTTTTATTGCTGCATTCGGTATGTTCGAATTCTTGTCGCATTATACTGCAGCCAAGTCTAACTTCTATGGGCTGTTAGGATTCCCCAAAGTTGAACCTGGTGTTGTGAAGAAGCGCGTAGCAGCTGGGGATGAGGGCAAAATCTCGGACGCAGAAATCCGAGAGCAGATCAAAGAAGGGGTGGCAGAGTTAAAGCACTTCCTTGCCGCCATTGAGTCTCTCATGGCCCCCGATGGCTACATTTTCGGCGAAAATTTAACATGGGCGGATTATTTTTTGTATCCGCTCATGGCTGACCTGGAAGCGATTCCGGAAGGCGAAGTGATAGGAGCTCGGATCCGTGGGTGGATGACGAAAATGAAAGCACTGCCTGAAGTCGAGAAGACGTTTGAGAAGACCCTTGCAGCTGGGGGACGCCCTCCGAGCGACTAGTGTTATACTAAGATGTACTTATGTATATTGTCAATCTTGCTATGATTTTTTTTGTTCGGTCAGACCGCTTCACCGAGCGCATTTTGTCGTGGAACGCGCTGAATATTCTTCTTTTACATACATCGCGAGCAACCTACAGTATACTGTACTTAGCATGCGTAAAATATCAATATGTAAAACGTTCTCGCTTGACAGCCTCCGGCTTTACTCCAGCATTTCCCATGCCGGTCATACAATTGAGGACAAAGGGCAAAGGGCCGCAAATATGAGGTTCTCTCGTAGCCGAGCCGATGGCCTGAAACAATTTCCCGTCGTTGGGAATCCGACCAACGTGTACTTCAAGATCCACAAACCGAGGAACTGCGGAGTTCTTGAGTGCCAAGGAAACGGGAGAGAACAAGTGAATAGTAAATCTTAGATCTGTTGGCATGTCGGTACCGAGAGGGCCGAGGGAATCATTGATCAAATCCAGGATGATGTCGGGCTCTCGAGCGGATACTACAAGCGCAATGTCCCACAGACCATATGTCTGTTTGACAAGCGCGGAAATATGGCGCGTTAGAGCTAAGAATGGCGTGATTCCTATACCACCAGCGACCCAGAGGAGGCGCCGCCCACCATCGCATACGGCTATGGGCTCAGGGACGGGAAGCTCGCCACCAATGCCCCGGAGTTTTGCGGGTATTGCCAAGTGAGAGACATGCTGCACTGTCGACTGAGCGCCGATGGCACTACTGAACACATTGTGCATTATCGGTGTTATTAGGCCCCCTTTGACGTTCCTGACCGTGATGGCGAAGGAACAAGGGTCCGACGTCGTAGGAGGGATAGAGACTGTCCAGGTCCGCACGCAGTCATCATTGCGTGTGTGGGGCCCTTCTTGCCACTCCACGAGCTGATGCGATTTCTGGCGAAGGAACTCGCTAAGATCAAGAACAACATTGCCCCCCGGCTTCACACCTATCACTGATCGAGATGCTCGGATTGTGTATGTCGCCAGGTTGTCAGAGTGGATCTGTGCTTTGACGAATGAAAGCGAAACATCCTCGAAAGATTCTGTAGGCGGGGTTTCCTCTGCGAGATATCGAACAGGGGGGCTATACGGGCTGCGTTCGACGGTGCATGTTGAAGCATGTCGAAGAGGGAGAGCATTTCTAATCAAAGTATAACCCGTAGCTCGGATGGTAGTGATCACGCCAATCGAAGGCATGATGGCCTCTGCTTCTGGGCCATACAAAGTCTTCGCTTGACCCGTGACATACAAAATCGATCCGTCGTCGAATGAGGGGAAGACAACGCCTGCCAGCGGTGTGATGTGAATGTTTCCAAGAGAGTTCATCAAGCGGTTCCCTGTCATACTGGTAAGCCTGGTTCATGCACACAAGGGACCCCATGATCCTTACCTGAGTAATTCGGAAGCACCAATGTCCGTTCATCGCAAGGCCTTACACGAACAAAGCCTGCCCGCCCACCACGGTGATTTGTGCTGACGTGGGACGGGAAGTTCTCCCTGTCTGTCGGGGCCGCCACATAAGATGTAGCTAGGTAGGCGGTGTCTGCCAAGTGTATGAAATCTATGACTTCCGTAGGAAGTCTCTCCGCATCCCCCATATTGAACACATGATGGGCGACGCGGGGGGCGGTTGAAGGATATGGGACCAATGTGCGTACGGAGATATATTTTGGGCAAAGGCTGATGGTAACACATCCATAAGATTTTTGAGATTTTTGAGATCATGCGGGTCTGAGACACGTACCCTAGTGCTTGAGTTATGTCCACTCTCAGAGACAATGCAGTACCCTCCAGTACTACATCTGACACAATACCGGCAAATTTGTTTCTCCTTCGAGTGGAAGGTTCGAGACCAACGGCTGACAGTAGAGGTGCGCCTGACGCCAACCCGGCTTGGCTCTGGTACCTGGACATATTGCAAAGTATTGGATCATGGTCCCACACGTTCGCATGAATCGTGAGCGAGGATTGCCCTTGACACTCAATGAATCTGTCGCCGCCATATCTTGGCGCAAGGATGGATGCCCATGGCCGGCCCAAGGGGTCGAGAGTAGTTACGGGTATGAATTGTAGGCGATAGGAATGGAATATTTGGTGCTGTTCAGGCAAAGCATTGACCACGGCGGTGATAGAAACTCTTGCGGGAAGGTTCATCAATGCCTGAACAGCTTGCTCTCCAGGATGCCAGCCTTTCAGCGCAGGTTCGATGGTAGTCATCATGCGATGGCGGATGGCGGGTTTGCCTGTCATTTGGCATCACGATCACTAAAATACTGGCCCATGTGTTTGGAGATGTTGTCGGAGATTCCAAGGACGGACTCTATTGTGTGAAGCATGTGAAGAGTCAGACTCAGAAGACGCGCGAGGTAGTAACTAAAAACGAAACGAAACGGGGGTGTGGGAAAAGCCTGGACCGCGCCAAGTGCTGCTACTGAGGCGGCTGTCGATGACAGATGCCACTCTGGCAGCCCGGGTGTAGAAGTCGCGCGATCATTGTCGCGCAATGCACTGCCACACTTGTGCGTGCTATGCCGGTGGCAGATTTAAACAAGTACGTTTGAAGCTTATTACACTGGCTTGCGCGACGTATGCAAAGCGCGCGCGAGAAAAAGTAAATAGCGTAATTGAAAGAAAATGAAGAGCTCTGATTTTTTTTATCGGATATAAAAGCCGCACTCGAGATATTTGACGTGGGCTCCCTCACCAAGGTAGTTCTGAGGATTTTCAGACTAACTATCGATCATCGACCTTACGATACCGTCCGTGAAGTCTGGCGTGCGATAAATCAGCTTGTCACGAGCAAGGTGTGGTCTCCGCACATCCTGACAGCCGACAATTTGATGAGATGGATTCTTCAGCGGCCAAAACCAGCCCGCTTAACGGTGACATATGATGTCTTTGTGTGTTTCCTGCAAGATCTCGTCCTGATTTGCGATTCATCATGAAATAATTTGAGGTGAGTACACAAATGATAAATAATCCCAATATATTTCTAATCAAGTCCCCAGAACCGAGAATGGGCATGAAGCCGGCGAATTCTCATCCAACAAGAAGTACTGTTTAGATTCCCGCGATCCCTCGTCCCCGTAAGTCAACAGGTCGGGGCTGGCAGCAATCGGGTCGTACTCTGCGAGGAGAGAGCGAACTTTTGCGATTGCGCCGACCTTCTTAGCTTCCGAACTAAACAATACGTCGAATATCCATTTGGGTTGGAAGACGACTGTGAGGGAGTCGGCGTGGCGGGAGGCTCGTGTTTGGTGAGCAGGGGTCTGGGCCAGGCGCAATATTAACATCGCGTGCGAAATGATCTTGTTCACAAACACACCTGAATCACAGCAAAGAATGGCTCCCCTCCAAAGCAGAAGCACCAGCGATCGGTGTCGATATCGCGTGGAATATTCTCGGGCCAGGGCTTCGTGTCGAGTGAGGCGATGTTGTTGAGGAGCATCCAGAATGCATTTTTGTACGTCTCCATAGAGCGGGGACGTGGGTTGTGCTTGGAAAGAAGGACGAGGGAAGTATTCGCGCCTAGCTCGCGAGATTGGGGGAGGTATTCGGCCAGTGTTGCGGCGAGATCGCGAGCATGACGCGGGTCGGCGTGGTCGTCTGAGTCGATGAAGAGGTATCGCTGGTTGTCCGCCTTGAGGCCTTTTGTTGCGTAGATGCAAGGGTATACCCTCTCCTCATCGAGGAGCACTGAAACGTACTCGTCGTACACCTGCCGCTCCCAAGAGCCTTGCTTGTGGAGCTCGTTTACTTGCGCCCTGGTGTAGGAATGCAGATGAGCTACCCCAGCGACTCACGGGCGAAAGGGTTCTTACCTGGTCAAGAGGCCTCTGTTTTGATATTTTGGTGCTGGCTTGCCGACGAGCTGAGAGATGCAAGGCATCAGTTAGAAATTATAAAGACGGTAATTTTCATGCGTACCATTTGCACCAGCTTTGATTCAGAGCCAGCGAGGAGGGATACACCCGTTACTGCGAAGGCTCCTGCGCCAAACAGCAGCAGCGTCGAAGCATTGAGCCACGACGTTGAAACGCCGGAGTCAATTAATGATGTAGCGTTGGAGGTGGTGGCGGCCATGGGTGAATTTTATGTCTTGCACAGAGTTCTCCGACTGGCTTTTAAGCTCCTCTGGCCTTTGCTCGTGGCTGGCCACCATTTAGTCGCCACCGCTTACTTAATTCAAATCCAAAGGCCTGACGTCTCCGCTGACATAAATCTTTACTCCAGTCACCACCGTTCGCCTAACTCAAATCCAAAGGCCCGACAATCTCCGCAGAAATAGATCTGTACCCCCGGTGATGTTGCCAAGATAGCTGAAGTTGGCGCATCTGGAGGCTTACGGACCACGGTTTCGCCGCGCTGTCTCACATCGCTTTGATGTGTCCGGCTGACTTCAACTCCCCTAGTTATTAGCATAGCGTTGGCCGCATGTTGGAAGAAATTGGCATACTGCATGGACCCTGAGCTATCACCTGTCATGGAGTGAATAACCGCACTGCCATCAACCATGTCGGTGACCTCGGGGGGCACGATATTCTGTCATCTCCCCAGATTGCCCATCCTGGACACAGAGAGCGCATAATCTCTTGCGCCACTTGATCAACGAAACTCGCTTGAGTCGTCACTTGTTTGCTCAGCTGAGAGAAAGATCCTAAGGCAAGACGGAACCAATGGCAAATACAACTGGACTTGATCACGATGTCGCACTCGAAAGCGTCGCGCTTAAGTAATGATTTTTTAAACTTTGTGTGGCCAATTGCACCACAAACATTGCCCGGCTGCCAAGAGCTGTCGCAACCTTGTTACGGCTGATTTATTTACGGTTTCCGGGGAGTACCCGCGCACTTGGGTTCCTACACCGTCCTAATCCCGAGATCACTACAGCTACGAGACATCCGCTATTACTAACAGCGTCGGGGCTTTCTCGACAACCACAGGTTCTAGTTAATATCTCCTTAAGAGACTATTCAACGACGAACCGCGCCTCCAGCCGATCCCCGAGGTTGCGGCTAAACGTAGAAATAGCTTCGTGGATCATACTCTACTGACCTCTGTCAGCTGATTAGCTTGTTGTTGCCGTGTCAGAGGGAGCATCTGAGGGCTGGAACAGATGGGCACGTAGTCATACGGGGCTACGGATGCTACGCCACATCTTCCTGTAAGTACACAAGTTTTGCGCCACCCTACAATGATAAAATATATCTTGCACAGATAGAGTGCAATTTGAGCGCAATCACTGTGAGAGTGAAGTGGTCAATACTTGACCTAGATAAATTACATAGACTGCACTCTAATTCAACCTCGAGGAGGTAAGGCCCAAGATTATAGAGCAGCAGCACGCAGAATCAGGGAGCAATAAAATACAATCCACCACTATGTACTGTACAAATAATTTAAATTAGTGGCAGCGGGAAGGGCCTAGATGTGGCCACGGAATACGAGGCTTCGGGGGTAGAGCCTCTGGAACCATACCCACACAGCTACGTACCATCTGTTTCAGTGGTCTAACTTTCTCGCATCAGATGGGCGATATAACGCTTAAGCGGCCTGTCAATTCGCCGTGTGTTTGAAAGGCACCCCATCCCAACATTCCGATGCTGTTATGTACGCGACACGATCTTCCCCTGTTCGGCCCTGATATTGAAACCGTATTTAGCCATCCATATAACAGCCCCACAGAGAGCTGTTTGACATCCAACCCACCTTCATACTCGTCTCGGCAGCTTCATCCCAAAATGAAGTTCTCTTCTGGCTTTGCGGCCCTTCTCTCGCTTCTTGCGAGCGGTGCAGTCTTGGCATCTGCAGACGACTCTAGCTTCGATCTGTACAATGGTGTCAAAGTCCAAGATAGTGTTGTAGACACGGCTGCTTCTCAGCTGAACTACACGTTGTCCGGTGGAAACCCCTACCCGAATCCTTTCTTCATAGATCGGCTCGGTACGACAGGACCTGTCTTGATACAATCCAATAACCTGGTGTGTATTTACTCTACTAACTAACATAAAGGATCAGCTGACATGGAATAAAAAAGATCGAACAACTTGCACACTTTGTTCGTGAACGAGTGGTACGCTACCTGAATATAATTTTACCATGGGCAGAATCACTGACTATCTTCTGCAGCCGGAAAGAACGGTGCACGCTAAAGGTACAATTTTAAAACCTTAATTCAATCGCAATCATTGACCCTATTCCATCCAACTGTTTAGGAGCTGGCGCTCATGGTTACTTTGAGGTATTAATTTTTCTAGATGGTCTTAATATGGATTGCTGAGTTTCCATACAGGTCACGACCGATGTGGGTGCCAAGTATACCATGGCAGGTTTCTTGCAAAAGAAAGGCCAGAAGACATCTGTCACTGGCCGATTCTCCACCATTGCCGGAAATTTGGGAAATCCAGATTCTGTGCGAGATCTGCGGGGTCTTGCGTTCAAGTCAGCTCCTTTTCCCGTCTCGCGCAGCATCATCCCTAAACATAATTTTTACATCATAGATTCCGCACTGAAGAGGGTAACCTTGACTGGGTGCGTATGATTTAGGCTCGTGATGCTGCTTAGAGGCATGGCTGACAAACCCGCAGGCGCTCCTCAATCACCCTGTCTTCTGGTTGCGAGACCCTGCCAAATTCCCTCGTGAGTCGACACCAATAGCTGTGGCACGTGTCATCAGTCACTCAATCGAGATTTCAACAGACTTCATCCGCTCGCAAAAACGTGACCCTCAGACCCATGTCACGAACTACAACGTAAGTCTTAGACGAAAGATTTGACGAGCACCATTTAACACAGAAATTATTATCCAGAACTTCTGGGATTACCTCTCGAACAACAATGAGTCGATCTACCAAGTGATGCGCACTTTCTCGGACTTTGGTTCGTCATTTGAAATGCGGTCTCCAAGATTAATCGCTCAATCGTACCATAGGTACTCCTTACGGATTCCGCCATATGGATGGTCACAGCGGCAACACCTTCCGACTCATCCACTCCTCTGGTGACTGGCATTACGCCAAGTGAGTACAAGAAAATCTACGTATTTTCTCCTCCAGGGATTGACGGATTTGATTCAGGTTCACGCTCATTAGCGACCAGGGTATTAAGAACAACACGAACGCGGAAGCTATCAAAGTGGCAGGTACCAACGCGGACTTTGGTATCACTGACCTCTATGGCGCCAGTACGTTTCTCATTTCCAACTTACGCGAATCATATGCTCATTGGGTACTCAGTCGAATCCGGGAATTACCCTAGCTGGACTGTTATGTTCCAGGTCATGACCCCAGCGGACGCTGAGAAGTTCAAATGTGCGATACTGTCCGAATTTCAGAGGAATTTAACTGAGGATATTTTATTTAGACAACATCTTCGATCTGACCAAAGGTAGAATGACCAACTTTGGTTCCCTCAATAGTGGCTCACGGATATTCATATAGAGTGGCTCACGGATGATGTTCCTTATCAAGAAGTCGGCCGTATTGTGCTCAACCAGAACCCGTGAGTCTTACTGTTTGCTCCGCTGCATTCCACCGATGATTTATGCCCATTCAGGACCAACTACTTCGAGGAGATCGAGCAAATCGGCTTTGACCCCTCTGACATGCCTCCCGGCATTGGTCCCACCGAGGATCCCACCCTTCAGGCTCGTCTCTTTGCTTACGGAGATGCTCAACGCTACCGCATTGGTAAGAACCACAAGCAGCTTCCGGTGAACGCGCCCATCACCCCTGTTGGTAAGTCGCCGAAGTATACCTTTTTTCGACATTTATCTGAAAAGCCTTGGATCTCCTTCAGCCAACTTCCTCCGTGACGGCTTCATGTCTTACAACAACCAGGGCAACCGGCCGAACTTCATGTCGACCCAGGACCCCATTCAGCTGACCCCCCGCCCTTACAACGACGACAACCACACCATCTGGGTTGGAGGCGCCGTCAAGTACGTCAGTCAGCCAACTGAGCTCGACTTCGACCTGCCTAGGATCTTCGTAAGTCTTATCAGCCATCCAAGCCATTGCACCTTGGGCTAATCGTGAATTATTCATAGTGGGGAAACCTCTCTACGCACGACCAGGACAACCTCATTGGAAACGTTATCTTCCATCTTGGGCAGGCTACCGATGAACGCATCAAGAAGAAGCAGTTGGGCATCTTCTCGCACGTCAATGCTACTCTCGGAAAGCGGATTGCGGAGGGGCTCAACATCACATCTTATTAAGGTCGCGGATGGACACTATTTCGTTAATATTATCTTTGGTAATAATAAAAAGGCGGTGCTGTCCACTCCGGCATCTTGCTCTTCACTGCCCTCATCTTCGCCGCTGTCGCTTTCATCCCCCTCCGAAGCCTCATCAATAGCACCGTGCTCGAGTACTGTACCATTACGACCTTAAGCTCATCACCCAAGGACAGAAAAAAGTCATCTGCACAAATCGCCTTAAAAATCAAACAAAAATTCTGGGCAATATAATTCGAGAAAATTCGAAAATCGATGAACCTAAGGTCGTAATAATACAGTAGTAGCTTCACGGTCAGTGTATGGCCTTTGTGTATTGGTTCTGCGAGTGCACGTCTGTTGCTGCTTTCAGCGTGCTGCCAAAGTGTCCTCCTTGCCAAGCATTCACAGCGGCAACCGAACGATGATAATGTGTCCTATCCTCGATGCGCCCTGCGGCGCGTTGCCGTACAGTCCTCCTTTCGCATTCACATCTGCGCCGTTCTCAAGCAGCAACTGGGAAACAGCATCGTGGCCTCCCTTCGATGCAGCTTGTAGGGCGGGTCTGTAATTCCCTCCTTGCACATTCACATTTGCGCCGGTCTCGAGCAGCAACTGGACGATGGCATCGTGTCCTCCCCTTGATGCTGCCTGCAGCGCGTTTCCGTATGGTCCTCCTTGCGCATTCACGTCTGCGCCCTTCTCGAGCAGCAACCGGACTTGACCGGACGATGGTGTTACGAATCTGGTAATTCGGGGGATGCGTAGCTAGCGTGAGAGCAGATTACTAATGTGAGCTAAGATGAGTTTGGTATCTCGCTTGGAGATAACGGAGCGCGTGTGGTGCTGAGGATGCTGTGCGTCACGTGCGATGAGTTCGAGAGTGATAACACTGTCAACTGTAGTCTAACTAAGTAGATAGATAGTGTTCTAGATAACATAGAGTACTTCTTATTATTCTACTTTGCAGCGAATGTGTAGGATCGAGCGCGGAGCTTCAAATGTACGATAAGAAATGTAAGTCGTGCAGAGTCAAGTCAATACAGTGTTCTATGGGTCATTGAGACACTGCTGCGATCGGATTGTCTCGCGATGGAAATTTAATCGGTTTTTTCACTTTTGATATCTACATGGTTAGAAATCACTCTGAATATACAGATTATGATTTTAGCAGAATTAAATAGCTAGTGTAACGAGAGCTGCAGGTAATTTACGACGAACGATGAAATGTCACGGATTATGGGTTAAGTGTGACGCTGTCCGTAGGCGTAAGTCCCAGCTTATCGCGCATTGCGCCGTCTTGCAACTTCCCACTGATGAAAGCTCGAATATCGTCCGCATTTTCGGGCGAGGTGATGTCGATAATGTGGGACCGTACATGGTCCCGCTCAGAGAGAAAATCGACCAGTTCCCTTGCCGGCCGGGAGGTGACAAGAATGCGCAATTGCGGTGGAAGCTCCGATACTTCATCACGGAGTATTCTGAGTAATTCAGTATCTGAGGCATCCTCAATGGCATCATCCAGTGCATCAATCACCACCACAATCGGATCAGCGATCGCATGGGCATGGCGACATAGAGGCTTTTTGATGAGCTCTTCGAACTGCCGTGCCGGAGGCGCCGACGCCAGTGAAAGGTCCTCCTCCAATACAGCGCTGATATCTTCGGCGAAGGCGCGGTAACGCGCTGCGATATCCCGTGCAACCGTAGAGAAGATCGATCTTAGGGTGTTGCGAGAGTCGACTGCGGTGTCGAGAAAGAAAGAGGACGTCAGAACACAATTTTTGTGGAGTGTCTGCGCGACAGTGTGCGCAATAGCGCTTTTCCCTGAACCCGCGACACCGTTCAACCAAAAGACATTGTGGCCATCAAGCGAGCGCGACCACCCGTTGATCAAAGCTAAAATAATAACATGTGTACTGGGCAAGCACGCGAGTGTGGGGTCCCAGGACGCGCTTTCTGCATACGCAAGCCTTTCCAGAGCTATCTTGACAGCTGGCTATGGTGTTAGCGCACGTAAAACTTGCTGAGGTTGATATGGGACTTACCTGACTGCTTTTTGTCCAGTCCGTATACTGTGTGATTGCCGGCTACATTCGTGACATGCCCGCCAGATGTAGAGCTGGTGTTGAAGACCTTTTCCACCGTCAGATGGGGAGTGTGGATAACAGTGTGCAAACCACATACCGCGGCCTGCTTTGACAAACGATGCTTGGTGAGCTTGGTAACTGAAGCCGGCATTGAGCGGTTAACCAAGACTTTCTTGCCGGAGGTAAGGGCAGTCATACAACAAAGCGACCGGGTGGCAAAGCGGACAGAGAGGGACAAGGGTGCGAACCGCGACACAGCAACAAATGAAGCCAGCCGCGCCAGCACCTCCCGTTCATACTCCGCCGAGTCCTTGTCCATCCCGTTCGCGTTCGCTGGCTCCCGTTGTTGTATCATATTGTACTAAAGGAGATTTTCATCACGTATTATGCTATATTCTATTATCTTACTCTACTCTAGTTATTTCCGCGCTGTCCCGACGCAAATATGAGTGTATGCGGAGGGAAGCCTCACGATGAGGCACACGGGTCTGGTAGTGCACCATTTCGACCTTAGGTTCAGTAACGGGTAACAGGGCATCGTGAACTGAACACTTGGGCCAACTTGTAACAGGTAACACTATTGTGATGATGTATGCGCACAGATAAATATGGCACGATAACAGAAGGAGCGAAAAGCGAATACCACGAGAGAAGGGAAACCGTGCCACGGCGCTCCGATGTTAGTGCAGCGCCAATGACTGCTCGTTGAGCGTCGCTGCCACGTCGGTCGTCCTCTTCTGGGGGAGTTCCTGAGCACGACCGTGACCTTTGGAGTGCTGCATTAAATTGATTAATGGAAATCACACTAGTGAGGCGTTTAGGCATGATGGAAGCAGAAGGAAGACCAAGAAGGAGCGCGTATGGGGTGATAAATCGCCGCAAGGAGCATGGATGAGCGGGCAGGAGCACAACGGGGGGCGGCGGCGCTGGGAGAGATCGAGAGGAATTGCTGCAGCGGTGGTGAGGTTCGGTTTATTTTTCCTACGCTCCTGTAAGGACACGCCGGTATCCACACTAAGTACATCCGTGATTTACTATATATGGAGCCTCTAACCCTACTAGACGCAATCCTTCGACCCCGCCCTGTATAGTGTACCAATAATGCTTTAGCTACCCCCCGGAGCCTTACATGCATGATATTATGCAGGGAGACCAAACGGGGCAAATAGCCCTGGCTTGGATCCCTGGGGAAATTTTAAACCCCAAGGACGGAAAAAAGCACGCCTAGCATGGCAGACACGTAGTTTTCTTCTTTTTACTAGTCACGGACAGCCAGCATGATACGTCTTGAGGGAGGGGGTGTATGACATGTGGTGCATAACGGTATTCGCAGTTGCATCATGTTGCGCGTACATGCAATTGTGCAGTTTCACGCGGTTTTAGAGTTTCCTTGCAAGAATTCCAGATCCTTGCAAGATGATGTCCCGAGGGGTAGCGCTAGCGGACTAAGCCGCACAGAACACAATCCAATCTGGCGTGTAGCAAATGAGATGGCAATCAAAATGCAATTTCTTTTAGCAGCCAGCAATCATTGGTGAGAATTGGTGAGAAAAAAAGCAAGAGAAACAGTGCGAGCGGCTACTGTTTAGTGTGCAAGAGTGAAATGGAGGGAGACCAGCCAGAGGTGACGAAAATGCTGGAGGAGGTATGCAGGGAGATCAGAGGAGGGGGATGCGCGTTTGCGACTTCTTTTTCCGAAGGCAATGGCCCGATCCCAGCGAGGATTTAAGTCGTGGGGTGTGGAGGGACTGAGGGGGAAACGATGCGTGTTGCGTCTTTTTCCCCCCGAAGGCAATAGCCCGAGTTTTAAGTCGATATCCGCACAAACAAAGTCCACTGGGTCAGGTGGTGATGCTAGCTCTGGCCAAGCGGTGGCGCCTTGGCGGCGTTGTGGCGCGGTGGGAAAAGGTCCGGTGCTAGCCCGGGTGTAAGCATTAATTTAAGGCCTTAATTGCCTTAACCGCTCGTTAAGGCTTAACCTGTAAGCGAACAATGAACCGTTTCACAAACTCCTCCATGAAATGACTGTTTCATCCCTCAAACCAACTGCACTCAAGCTGTTCGATATACTTAGTATTCCCCGTAGGCGAAACTTACACACCATTTGAGTCTGGTTGGGTCGGGCTTCGGGAGCTTGATGCTTGAAGCCTCCACGCAGCTTGACTTTGACACTGAGTGCGCGAATGTAGCGTGGGTATAAAATTCGTTACCGCACAATTCATTATTCAGCTCATGAGATCTTACAATTGTCTTACAGTATGTATCCGTTATAAATTTAAGGTTGTCGTTGAAACTTTGAAGGTCCGTCTTCCTTTCAGTCATCTTGCTAGCCCTTCTTGCCCTCTCATGAATTTGCCCCTCGATGCAGCTTCTTACAACCAGCTTGGTCAAGTTTTCAACTCAGTTAGTGTCCACGGAGCTCCGCTCTTGGCTCAGGAGGCGGCCCTCACAGCATACTGTTCTGTTGTGGTATGTACGGTGAGCTATGCAGCGCCCAAACTACCACATGCCCGCACTGAATCAACATCCCAGGCCTTGATCTGGACGTGGGCGCTGTGTGTGCCGGAGGAGGTCGAGATCGTACAACGGAAAGGGCTTTCAATGCCCATCATTGCCTACTATATTACACGGTGAGCTCGAGTCAAGTCGTGCCCCTGACCGATCGTCGAAGCTCACCACGCGCGACAGCCTTGCTACCCTGGGCGGTTGCATCTGCAGCGTGCTATTAGGCCTTGACCTGCAACTCTATGTATCATTCAGTATTGCATCCTTATGGATAGTGCAATCGAGCACAGGCCTGCTTTTCTTCTATCGCATCCGCGCTGTTTACAAGCATTCTAAAAGCATTCGCTATGGCTTCTTTGTCATGTGGATGCTGGTCACTGTGTCTCCCTTGATGATGTTGCTCCACCCGGCAGTTCGATGTGAGTGGTTCACTCTCCACGCATTTGGACTTGCCTAATAATATACATCCCCGGTGAAGGTTACATGCCGCGCAGGCATTGCTACATCTGGGGTCCGCTCACCCTCCCTGGCAATGTATCAGTGTTGGCGAACGACACCCTCGTCTTTATTGGCGTGTCCCTCCATGCTTATAGGAACATGACTCTTGATACCTCCCGTTTGTCACACGTGCGCCGTTTCAAAATACTCATTCAAGGAAATGGTCTGTACAAGGTGTCAAGAATGCTGCTCAAATCCGGGCAGCTGTACTACGGGCAAGTCCGTTTCTGAATGCCCTCTCGACTGTCATTAACGCGCTCTTATTTGGAAACAGTGCTATTATTGGTGTCCAGATATGGACCACTGCAGCAGTGTTCCTTGGCCTGCCCTATTCTCAAATGGTCTTTATGACCTATATCCCTTTCTCAAGCACCCTGGCATGCAAGGTCTTCCGGATGGTGATGCTATGTGATACTGTCGAGGATCCGTTGAGCACTCTGGAGATTCATGAAATGTTCGAAATCATGATCGATTGAATGACATGTGCCGTTGTGGGCTACTGATTCTCAACAAGGTCAGTGTCACACATTTTGATTGCTGGTTAGAACTTTACACCTTCGCTGCTTAGTATATGTTTGTACTCCACACGGATATAGGGCGTCCCTCCAGGGAACTCGCATGAATAGTGTCTATAACCATCAGGCTCCAACTTCTCCAGCCAGACGCCTCATTGAAGACCCGAGGCCCAGGTCCTGAACACGCCTTCATTGATATCACTTCCAGCCATTTGAACATTTATTGCCTTTGAGACAATAGCTTCTTCCGCTTTTTGTATAGACTCGCTCTTCAGTCTATATCTCACATTCGAACAGACTTCTCCACTATAACCAATATTCATACACCAAATACAATCCCCTAGCATGACACTGGGTGCGAGATCAAGCTCCTGGAAATTTGGGGACATCAGCGTGCCAGTCGATTATTTCCCTTCATCTTACCTGCGTAGTGGCCCACATATAAACAACAAGATCGCTCGTTGAAATGAAGCATGACCTGGTGAAGGGGGATTTTATTTAATCGGACTTCTGGGTACCACGCGTACAGGTGGGTGATCTTGCTTGCGTATGTCATCTTTCGCTCTGACCAAAACAATACACCCGCGATATTGCTTTCGAATCTAAGATGAAACGAAGAGACCAGATGGCGGGCGCTTCCGCCGACGTGTCTGTCACCCTCGCATGTGCGCGCGTGGGAGGGATGCGTTCCGGCTCGCGAAAGAAAAGCTAGACTCACACTGTGATGCGCGTGGGCGTAAAGCGTATCGGGGATCTTGTGTTCGTGCATTGAATTTTTGCGGAGATAATTAAAATCAGGGACGAGGGGAGGCGCAGGAGCGAAGGAAGCCCTCGCAGATGTGCTCATCCGACAGAGATCAGGCTCAGTACCCGGTCTTGCCGCCAGCGATGATCTTCGTAGCCTCCGTGCATTTAATAATGAAGATTTACGAACGACTTCCAAACGCCCGTATTAATGTTGTCTCCAATCTCGAGTAGCTCCGGGTCCAAACAGTAGATGCCTGAGCTGGACCAATTTTAGCGCCCATGGTGCGGAAGACGATGAAGGGCGTCTCTTGGTGCGTGCTGAGGGTGTTGAATGCGCGCGTGCGGGAGGAGGACAGCGTTCACGCAGCGCTGCGCGAGGACCTGTATCGTGCACACGCGGTAAGGCCATCCTCGTCTAGGCGGGAGATGCGCTGGAAGATGATGCGGAGATGATCTCCAGGAGGGGAACAATGATGCCCGAATAACACCAGGCAGCGACGAAGCCGATTGAGCACATGAGGCAGATGCGGGAAGGAAGGGAGACGCACCGAGAAACCAAGTGCCATGTAATACGTGGCGGGTCCACGAGCCAGCAGAGAACGTTCTCAAAAGCGCTGAGATACGGGTGCACGACGATAGTGATGTGCATCATCAACAATCATTAAAGGTCCACGTCAAGTAGGTGCTCCCCAGTCTCAGTCGTATTCAATGCGGCGAATAACACACGCTCATTTTTCTGTACTCTCTTGCCAGCGACGAACCTCATCTGCTGATGAAGTGCGATCAACAGCTTCTCCTTCTTCGTCGCACCCGGCACTACTGCCGTCTCCTTCCGTTCGTATAGTCCACCCAAACGACTAATTCAACTCCCTGTGCAAATGCTAATTCGATCAACCCACCCGTCCCCCCACTGGCTGCATATGGCGCAGGTGCTGAATCGAGGGAGCTCGCGGTGTATGGGCCCATGAGACATGAGGCTCACGCTGGAGAAAGGTATTAGATGAAGTGGATAATCGAAGGCGTGATGAACAACTTACCCAAGTTGAGTTTTACAAACGGCCGAGGGCGAGGTGGCCACGGGAATTGACGTGCGACGACAGAGCAGTCGTCCATGCTGACGCCGTCACCGAGCTACTGGAAGGTAATATCAGTGGAGATCATCGGCGAGCAACATGCGACAACGTACCTTGATGAGATCGTCGGAGTCATGACCCGGTCTTGCCGTCAGCGAAGATCTTCGTAGCTTCTATGCAATCCATAGCGAAGATTTACAAACGACTTCCGAGCACCGCACAATTGTCCCCAAGCTCGAGCAGCTCCAGGTCTAAACAGTAGGTGCCTGAGCTGGTCCAATATATGCGCCGCTCGATCTTGGTGCCCTTGGGGCGGAAGACGATGGAGGTCATCTACCAGTACGTGCCGAGGATGTCAAATGCGCAGGAGGGCAGTGTTCACGTAGCACTTCGTGAGTTCCCATATCGTGCGCACGCGACAAGGCCCTCGTCTAGCTGATGATGCGCTGGAAGATGATCCAGACGATGACTGGAGCGAGGCCATGATCATGCGGATGGTTCTATGCGGCGACGAAGCCAGGTTAGCATATGAGGCAGATACAGGGAGGAAGATGGAGACGCACTGAGAAACCGCGTGTCACGTGACACGCTGCTGGTTCATGAACCAGTAGAGGACGTTCTCGAAGCAGCGTTGCTCGCCATCAGCCTAGTCAACGCCAACGGTGGCAGACCTGTTCGTGTCCAATGCATGAGCATGAGTTCGTCATGCTGCAGTCGAAAGAGAAACACGCACGAAGCGAACATCACGAAGATGATGAGCGCCTATATGCTCGGCTGCTTGAACAGCACCCTGTTGACCGCCGCGCTAAACTTGTGGCCCCGATCGTCAAACGAGCTTGGATGTGGCCCAAAGAGATTACTGTCCCTGATGATGGCGCCGGGTGAGAGGATGGTGGTACACCGACCAATATCGGATCCAACCCAGAGCCTTTCAGGACGTGGGGCCATGCAGATGGGTAATGCTGTCCATGAGATCGACAACTATCGGAAGTTCGCATTAGTACAAGCGCATAGCGAAAGAGGAAAGGACATACCGCTGGCAGAAGACCAGGCTAAACACGGTGATCGCGCTGCTACCACTGGGAGGAGGATGATATTGGTGCGGATGGTGCTAGCGGTAACGACAAGTCAGTGAATGCAGAATATGGAAAAGGAAGGTAGACGCACCACGCAACGAGCGACCATGTGCTAGAGGACACGCTACAGGTCCACGAACAAGTGGCAAGTGGATGACGCTCCTGCCGGCGGTGAGATGCAGACGCGCAGAATGGTACCCTTCATCATCAGCAAAACCGTTGCGAACAGGAAGCATCTGCTCAGCCCATTAGCTCGCTATCCAGATTGAACACGCGCGAACTCGCGAAGCTGAAAAAGTTCGTGCCTGGTCCGGCGAGTCGCAACCTTGCGATGATTCCGCAGAAGAATAGCCACTGCTCGGATCTGATGCGCTAGTACTAGTGGGAACTGGTTGGAGATGGGGCAGGGGCCGATGGTTTGAGGCAGTAAAGTGTGCTCTATCGCGAGGGCCAAGTGACTCTGCGGAGATGTGAGCATTGCGGGGAAGACAGAGATGTGGGGAAACGCACCTTAACATGGTCCTTCGCTACTGCCATGCCCGCCTCCTCGGCAGTCATGAGCCCGATCTTGCCGCCAGCGAAGTTCTATTTAGTCCAAATTTAAATACGATCCGTGGCGAAGATCTGCGAGCGACGGCCAAACACGACAGCACCCCCAGTAGACGCGGTTCGGGATGTTTGCGCCCACGACATGGAAGCTGACGGAGCTGATACCGTGTGGCGATCTCAGGAGGGCGGAGATGTCATGTATGACGCTATGTGTGACGGCGGAAAAGAATTAGTCAATGCGGGACATATGCATGAAAGCAACATGAAGGCGACGAGTTGGCGACGAGTCGAACGACGCGAAGGCTTAGGTTCATTCGCACGTGATTTCAATGTTAAGCCCTTGGTTACTAAATGATAAATGGCAACTCTGACCAGCACGCTCTTAACTTAGTACTGTGAGCACTGAGCAGTTCTCTTTTTCTGACTCTCGAACCTCCACACAAAGACACGTGCAGAGCTCGATGTCGCTGGGTCCATATGTTATTTGATCAAGTTGGCCACTGGCACAACGTCCTATTCTCTCCGTAGATCGCCAACTGTACTGAAATACTGTGCGTTGAGCCATAGCAAAGCCATAGCCTCACAATATTTGGGAATCCCCAATGCTTCTCGCTGGTTCCTCGTCTAGGCGTGCTTAGGACGACCCCGAGTTCACAAACCATCGGCAGTGTTCATGTTTTAGTGCTCCAGGCTAATATGTGATGACTTCCCTTGTGTACCTGTATTTCAATGTAAATTTTAAGGCTCGTACACGAAGCGGATATTTGAGAGTGATTCATCCGAGATGCCAATGACACCAGCCAGCTATCATCTACTGGGTACAGCCTAGGTATCGTCCCCGTCGCAGCTCTGTTGACCCTCGCCGATCATGAAGTGCAACTGAGACTGCTGTCAGTATCTGCATGACCTAATGTCAACTCTCAGATATCCAAAAGTATAAAATTGCGAACGGTCCATTCACACGGGGCACTTATATTTGCGAGAGAGCGCGTTGGTGATACGTCTGTTAGAGGATCGTATGAGTACAGGGGCATAAATAAAGAGGGGAGGACGTACGGCTCGCAGGAGACATAGCCGTACGCGGTGACAGCACTGTATCGAGGGAACTCACGGCACATGGGGCATATGAGGCTCACGCTAGAGAGGTGTTAGACGTAGTAAGAAATCGAAGGCCTGATGGACTTACACAGGGGTGAGGCCCAGACGATTGAGGGCGAAGTTGCCCCAGGCATTGATGTGCACGACGGCGGAGCCGTCATCCATGTTGACGGCGGAGAAGCCATCTATGTCGGCTTCGTCAAGGGGCTAAGAGAGGATGATGTTAGTCAAGATCATCATTCAGTAACATGGGACTACGTACCTCGACGTGATGAGAATCAGCCATGAGGCCGGCCTTGCCACCAGCGAACAGCCGCGCCCACGCTCTTCCCGGTGTTCATGCCGAAGAGGTAAAGGAGCGCAAGGGGGAGTACGCGAAGGCGAACTAGGTCGCTTGGCGCTTGTACTTGTACTACCAGCGCGCCCGAGGGGCATACTGGTGTCCGCGGGCATGGTGCCGAGCGCGCCGCGTTGGAGCAGGTGGCTTCGCGGTGTTCTAGAGAACGAATGAGCGAATGCAAAAGAGTAAAATGAAAGCGCAACTCACCGTTACCTGTCCAGACTGGCCCCTCCTTTCTGGATGATGATGACGATCTTCGCAGGCCCAATGTGATAAACAGTGAAAGCGAAGATGTTAGAGCGACTTCCGAGTCCAGCCCAACATTGTCCCCGATCCCCAATCTCGAGAAGCCCCCCCCGGTCCAATGGCTCGGAGATGCCGCGCCTCCCGATCTTAGGAAGACGACAGAGGTCATCGTGGGGTGTGTGTCCAGGACGTTGCAGTCACGCTTGACGTGGAACTGCATGCAGTTGACGATGTATCCCCTCGTGAGCACCCAGTACGCCATGGCGGGGCCATCCTTGTTGAAAGCCCGTGATGCATTTGACGGTGATCATGAAGAATACCGGGAGGAGGGGCATGGAGATGGCGCATGATGCTACACCGCAAATATGAGACATTTGATACACAAGGCGGGGAAGGGAGGGAGACGCACCGAGAGACCGCGTGTTATACGTATGAGCCGCCCCCAGTCTGCGAACCAGCAGATAACGCTCTCGAAAGCATCGAGATGTAACGAGATGAAGACCGCGCTGTTCGTCCTGCAGCCAGATCACCGCAAACCAGGGACTGGGGATGCCTGTTCGTGTTCGACGCATCAGTAAGCTATCCAACTCAGTTGAGGGTAAAGGTGAAGAAACACTCACACGAAGCGACATCACGACGATGATGCTAATGAGCGCCCACATACTCGGCTGCTTGAACAGCGCCCTGTTGAACGCCTCGCTGCTCTTATGACTGGGATGGTCGCACGAGCTGGCGTACGAGCTGAAGTCCTTGAGTTCTTAGGTGACGACGCCGGGTGGGCGGGAGGGACACGACGAGGCGCTTTATGGTCCTGATGCCCACGCGATCGAAACTGAAGATTCCGCCCGCCCGATGCAGATTCCCTTGATGGCTGCAGCGTCTGCCACGCCTCCGTCCTTCGGTGGCCAGAGACGCGCGACAGTGCGCAATCTATAGCGCAGAGGAGGCCTAGGGAAGCACGTCGCTCCCCGCAGGCCGTGTGGCTGATCCGCGGCGAGAGCAGGGCGGGGAGCGAGAGGAGGATCCGCACTAGGTATACGTGGGTGGGTGAGTTCTCGATTAGGAAGGTCTAGATAAGAGGGAGGGACGTACGTGTGCAGCCGGAGTGCGTATGAGAAGACAATGGGGATGATCAGCGCGATGAGCACGGGCGGGTGCGCGCAGGCATCGAGTTGGACTTGGTGTAGCTCCCATCCAGCGGATCCCCATCCCCATCCCCTTCCAAGAACCTCGACGTCCGCCGCGGCTTCTTGTCTGTCGAACTCGCCCTTCATCGCCGCCAGCACGATGCTCGCGACGAGGTGGTGAAGACACCCATCTCCCGTAGCAAAACACGTCGAAGGTGCGTTCCCGCCAAGAAGAAAGAGGTACGAGTCCGTGGTGATCGTACTGGGATTGGTGGGAAGGAGGAGGTTCGTGACGATGTTACGCGCGAGGAGCGCCTGGCTTTGGAGATCCCTTGGCTCGCTGCGCCGTGAAGTAGCTCAAGGCCACGGCCCCTCAATCGAAAGGCTTCTACACCGCGCAGAGCTCAGGACGATGTAGCTGGGTACAACACTTGACGTGGTCCGACGCAGGAGAGGGGAGGGGATGTTGGACTCGCTGTGTGAAGATGGACGCAGCTGGCGCGCCTTGCGCTCGAAAGCGTGTCGTGATGTTCTATATATCAGCGTCAGAGGACAAGGCGGCCTCAAGGTCGGCCAAGCATTCTGCTATTGTTATGGGGTCGCCCAACGGCGTTCCCGGATTGAAGGTGAGCTTTGCTGGGCAGGTCATTCTTGAAGACGACGGCGAACCGTTGGGAGGGGTGAAGGACGTCACGCAGTTCGTGTAGCTCGGGAGGTGAGACTTCGTGGAGGACGCCGCGTTCGATGCCAAATGTGAGGTTTGTCTGCAATGTCATTGATATAAGCAATGCAATAGAGACAGATGAAGCGGAAAACGTACCCCGATGTCGACGCGATTCTTGGTGAGAATCCAGGACTTCAACGAGCTCTGGGCCCGTATTGGCGATCTTCCTTGTAGCTGCCCACGATGTCAGTCGCTGAATTGACATAAACAGAAGCTCACTCACTCATTCGCATTCACATGTCTTCAATGCAAGGAGAGTATACGTAGGGGTCGCTCGTCATCGCGACTAACGCGTTTGTCGACAGAGGTTCGGCAACGCAGCGATTAGCGTGCACGTGCGACAGCCCGGCCGAAATTACCTGATTCGAACGACAGCCCGACTCCGAGCCTCCGTCTTGGTCATGTTCACAGTTCAAGCTTTCAAGGTCCATCATCTTCACGAGAATTCGCTTTCATATCCTTCGAGCTTACTGATTCCCGCCATTCTCAAACCAAGCCCCACCGGTACAATGTCTCTGTCATGTCTTGTTTTAGTGGATGTTTTATTCTCTCCCTCCCATGCTTTCCAAACGGCAAAGCGTCTGCGCGCGACGTCGGCGACGAAGCCTTGGGATTGACGCAGTACGACATTTGATCACTACATCAATCGGCACGATCTGGAACGCAACAGATATTCAAAGTCCATGTGTTCCGCGTATTTTCTGTTCATCCCGATCTAGAAGATCGGGACCACCACAAATCGGATACCATTGCCACCTGTCCAGAATATTGTGCTAACTTCGAATCTTAGGCCACATGTGCCATACGATGATGCCTCCCCACGCGCCTTCCGGGTGTTCTCCACAGAGTGTGGTGGTGCATGGAACATCCAGAGCACATAACATGCAGGCCGGGGCAATCAGCAGCTCTCAGTACTCTCGGGCAACAGCATCCTACCAATAGCCTGGGCCCTGACATCATCCCGTGGTGAATTTTTGCGAGGCGAACAAGGGGGTGGAGTATGAATAAGTGTTCTGGGAGAGGCATCGGCATACGCAGACACTATGGGTGATTGTGGGCTCAAGCCACCCGTTGCTGCCTTCGGCTCCTCGCCTAGACCGTTTCTTCTTCTTTTTCGCCTTGTCGATAGATGTGCACTCAATAATAGGTGACTCAATCGTGCGGTCTCTTCAGTGCTGCTGATTTGCCAATTGGCTTAAAGGCGGGTGACTCAACTACAATTCACTGATCACTCTATATCCAGAAATGTTGCTGTCGTGGCGGGCCAGGCAACATCAATGATGAAGCATAATTCTAAGAAACAAAATTTGACGGGAGACCATCGATCAACCCCTACGTTATAGAAGGGAGGCTGTTCTGAGCAATGCTTCGAATAATATATTCAGGATCATATGTAATTCAAGTGATAGTAGCTGTGCCTCTGGTATCGATGCTGCAATATGAAATGGCAATAATTAATATTGAAGGAGACGCCAATGCCTTGGTATACAATTTAAATTGCTGGGTGCTCTGCCGCGAGAGCACTGCGAATATCTGCTACCTCCCGGCTCGCCGTAGCAGCCTCCTCCTGTCGCCCAACAGCTGCCAAGGAATTGGATATACTGAAGAGGGATGTGGCGAGAGGGCCATTGAACACCGCCGGCTGGTCTGCCGCGAGAGTCCGGCGTAGATCTACTGCCTCCCGAACCGCTGTGATGGCCTCCTCGCGTCGCCCAACAGCTGCCAACAAAATGGACATGTTGAAGAGGGAATTGGCTAGAGGGCCATTGAACACCGCCGGTTGGTCTGCCGCGAGAGTCCGGCGCAGATCTACTGCCTCCCGAACCGCTGTGACGGCCTCCTCGCGTCGCCCAACAGCTGCCAACAAAATGGACATTTTGGAGAGGGAATCGGCGAGAGGGCCATCGAACACCGCCGGTTGGTCTGCCGCGAGAGTCCGGCGCAGATCTATCGCCTGCCGAACCGCTGTGACGGCCTCCTCGTGTCGCTTAACAGCTGCCAAGGAATTGGACATGTGGAAGAGGGATTCAGCGAGAGGGGCATTGAACACCGTAGGTTGGTCTGCCGCGAGAGCCCGGCGCAGATCCACTGCCTCCCGAACCGCTGTGACGGCTTCCTCATGTCGCCCAACAGATGCCAACTTCTGGGACATATTGAAGAGGGAATTGGCTAGAGGGCCATTGAACACCGCCGGTTGGTCTGCCGCGAGAGTCCGGCGGAGATCTACTGCCTCCCGAGCCGCTGTGACTGCCTCCTCGTGTCGCCCAACAGCTGCCAAGGAACTGGACATGTTGTAGAGGGAATCGGCGAGAGGGGCATTGAACACCGCCGGTTGGTCTGCCGCCAGAGTCCGGTGCTGATCTACCGCCTCCCGAGCCGCTGTCACAGCCTCTTCGTGTCGTCCCACAGCTATCGAGTGATTGGTCATGTTGCGGAGGGCAATTGTGAAGCGATTGGTCATGTCGCGGAGGGAAATGGCGAAGCGAGTGGCCATGTTGCGGACGGAAATGGTGAAGCCGTTGGCCTTGTTGTGGAGGGGAATGGCGAGAGGGGCGTGATTTGGTTGGTCGGCCAAGGGAGGCCCCTTCAGATCCTCCGCCTCGATCCTCGCTATCATAGCCTCCTCGTTTCGCCCGACAAATGATAGACGGCCGGAAAGTTCAGAAAGTACCGTTGCCTGTAATTCGGTATTCCGCAGTTTTTTCAGTTGTGGGCCTTGAATCTAAGACCAACGGACCGATGTTCAGTTTCAATTGTTCAGACTAGTATGAGTGAACACCAACCTTCAACCAGTGCCAGGCCATCTGTGATCCACGAAAGGTGCTCCCGGACGAAACTAATATCTCCATCCACATTGTACCATATTCCGATAGCAATGCTTGCAAACTTTCCGTCATGGCGGAATCTGGGTTCTTGATGTCGACAAGGTGATCAATCCAAGACTCGCAGCTGTATAGAAGCCGCTCGGAGACGCCTACAACCTCTGGGATACCGGGTGGGTCAAGCCCTCCCCTCGCGAGATATCCCGTGCCAATAATTGGCCCAGATTTGCATTCACGAACTATGGTTTGCACACAGAGCGCTGCAAGGCGTTGGCTGTGCCATTTCTCCGATATGTAAAACTTGCGTGTCTCCGGAGTGGTATTGGCGTGATCCGTGATGAATTCCTTGAAGGAAAGGTGTAAAAGGCGAATAGGCTCATTTTCACCGAACAATCCCACAAGAACAGATCCAAATCTGTGGGCAAGACGTTTGTGTGATAAGTTCTGGGTATCACCATGCAATGCACCGAGAGCCGCTAACGATAAAGGCCGCCTGGCTGTCACGATGGCCCCCATTACAAGCCCATAGCCCTCGCAAAATTCGGGGTCCTCCCAATCCCCGGAGACATCAAGAACAGCTGCATATAGGGCATCTATTTTTTTTGTGGGGTCGAGACGACCTGGCGTACCGGCATTCGAGAACAATGAACGGAGCTTTCCTTCGGGATTGTCCACGCTGTCAAGATATCGAAAGACTATGACAATCCAGATGAAGAGACCTTCCGCCAATAGCTTCAAGTGCGAAACCGTGGTCGTGAAGCTGTCCGTAGATGGATGTCCCATATTTTTGCGCATCGTGGTGTCTTTCAACTTCAAACTAATGAAGGCTTCAATATCGTCCGCATTTTCGGCTGAGGTGATGTCAATGTGATGTGACTGTATATGGTCCTGCCCAGAGAGAAAATCAACTAGTTCCCTTGTCGGTCGGGAGGTGATGAGTATGCGCAATTGCGGTGGAAGCTCGGACACTACATCACGGAGTATTCGGAGTATTTCGGTATATGAAGAATCCTGAATTCTCTCGTCCAATGCATCAATCACCACCACAATCGGATCAGTGATCACATGAGCATGGCGAAGTAAAGGCTTTTTGATGAGCTCCTCGAACTGCCGTGCCAGAGGCGCCGACGCCAGCGAAAGGTCTTGCTCCAAAACAGCGCTAATATCTTCTGCGAAGCCGGGGTAACGCGCTGCAATATCCCGTGCAACCGTAGAGAAGATTGGTCTAAGGTTGCTGCGAGAATTGAACTCTTGGTTGAAAAAGAACGAGGATATCAGCACACGGTCCTTGCAAAGCGCCTGAGCGACCGTATGCGCGATCGTGCTTTTCCCTGAACCCGCGACGCCGCTCAACCAAAAGACATTTTGACCGCTAAGCGAGCGCGACCACTCGTTGATCAAAGACAGCATAGTCACCCGCGTTCCGATCAAGCACGCGAGTGCAGGGTCCCAGGATGCGCCGTTCGCATACGCAAGCCCGCCCAAAGTCACCTTTATAGCTGGTTATAACATTAGCGTATGCGTAAACCTTCCGCGGTCGATATAAGACTGACCTAACTGCTTTTCGTCCAGTCCGTATACTGTGTGATTGCCTGCTACATTTGTGACATGCCCGCCAGATATAGAGCTAGTGTTGAAGACCTTTTCGACCATTAGATAAGGAGTGTGGTTACAGTGTGCAAACGACGTACCGCGCCCTCATTTGAAAAACGATATTTACTGAGCTGGGAAGCTGAAGCTGGGATTGCGGAGTTGCTCAAGACTTGCTCGCCAGATGTAGGGGCAGTATTGTGAACCTTTTGAGTCATCAGAAGGGCAGCTTTAACTTGGAAATTACACACTTACCACTGGTACCCGATAACGATCTCCGATTCTCTCGAGGGGTGAGGGTGCAGGAATAGCAGGCTTTATAGTATTGTTGGTTACCGAATGCTTTGCAGTTACATTGATAGATGCTCGATTTACTCGTGACATGATTGGTCGAGAAAGAGAGAGAACTTTAAAAGTAGCGACGTGAAGGTCACTGTAGACTGTGCACCGCCTGCAGGCAGTGCACGCAGCTACACGGCCATAGGCGCTGGTCTGGGGCTAGCCAAGAGCGGACCGGAGATGCCAAATGGGATGCCGTGACGCCGCAAAGCTGATCATGGGTTCATATGCCGGCATATTGTAGCATAAACTGGTGGAGAGAAATACGAAGCTGGATTGCATTTGTGTCAACGAGAATAGTGGTGAAGGACCATGCATAACAAGCAAAAAATAAACAGAGCCGTTCTGACCTGTTCTGATAGTTCGCTAGCAATACGTTGTGCATAGCGCAGCCCGCTGTTGGACGTCAGTAGCTGGACGGTGTAACTGATGCTGGTGGTGGGCTGAGCTGTTCTTGGCTATGGGGGGTGCGCGGTAAAGGAAGCATGGCTAAGCATGGCTAGCAGTGAGTCATCTGATTTTCTCAGTCCACCAGCACAAGAATAAATATAACTCAGTATCATCGCCAACGTAGAATCATCTCCGTAGCCCGTGACTCACGCCTGGCAGCATTATGCAGAGAGCGATGGGAGATGACCTTATGTTATGACACTGGCCTGTACAGCAATCATTCATCTATATTAATAGAAATGATGAATCCGTGTATGTAAGCCCAACCACCCAATCGAAACAAGTACAGATGCAGCCGGGGAGAGACCTATGTACCAACGTCAGATCGATATTTACGGGATCGTGGCGGTACATGGTAGTCCGTGCGCACGGGCACTTCTGTCTGTGAGAGCGGACTGTATGAGTATAGGGCATGAAGAAAGAGGAGAGGATGTACGTACGGCTCGCTAGCGACATGGCCGCACATGGTGACAGTTCTGTGTTGAGGGAATTGGCGGCGCATGAGGCACATGAGGCTCGCGCTAGAGAGGTATTAGACATAGTGGGCAATCGAAGGCCTGATGGACTTACGCGAGAGAGATACGCAGACAGTTAGCGAAGTTGCCGCGGAGAGTAATATGTACGACGAGGGAGCAGCCATCCATGTCGATTCGTCACCGAGCTGAGAGAAGATGATGTTAGACAAGATCATCATTCAGTAACATGCGGCCACTTACCACGTACCTCGACAAGAGTAGACTCAGTCACGAGCCCAGTCTTGCCACTAGCGAACAGCTGTGCTCACGCCCTTCCCGATGCCTGCGCCGAAGAGGTCAAAGAACACGAGGAGGGGATACGGGAGGACGAAGAAGGTGTCTACGGGCTCGGTGCCTGGCGCGCCGGGGTGAAGCAGGCGACTTTGCCGTGATCTAGAGAAGAAATGAGCGAATGTAAATGGGCAAGACGAAATAGCTGCTCACTGTTACCTATCCGATTGGATCCGGCTTGGTACTTTAGACGGTATATCGACGACCCCATGTGCCGGATCCCATAACCGTCTGCGCGTACCACGGAAGAGCACAACCCAACCCAAGCCGCGATCACCGCTCCTTTCTCAACGACGAACTTCGCCGTCCCAATGCGATAAGGGAGGATATCAGAGTAACTTCCGGTCCAAAAGGTAGATGTCGCGCCTCCCAATCATGGCAGCCAC
The DNA here is from genome assembly GCA_001630335.1 of Athelia psychrophila. Lineage (NCBI taxonomy): Eukaryota > Fungi > Basidiomycota > Agaricomycetes > Atheliales > Atheliaceae > Athelia > Athelia psychrophila. The sequence goes on along the minus strand of KV417551.1, from coordinate 16,017 downwards.
GGCGCGGACGATGACGGAGATCATCGCGTGGTGCGCGCCAAGAATGTCGCAGGCGCGGTTGATGTGGAACTGCGAGAGGAGGATGAAGTTGATGTAGCACTTCGCGGGCACCCCCTAGGTGTGTGCTGTGGCGGGCCAGTCTTTGTTGAACGCCCATGCCGCGCTTGTCGACAATCTCGGAGAGCACCTGGAGGCGGGGGATGGCCCCATGATGCTAGAGTCACAAAGATGCGATGGTTAGTCCAAAAAGCGAGGGAGGGCGGGAGAAGAACGCACAGAGATTGCGTATCACGTGACCTGCTCCAAGTCCGCGAACGAGCAGATAACGCTCTCGAAAGCATTGGGATGCGAGTGGACGAAGAGGGGGTTGTTCGTCCATCGCATCAGCCAGATTGCCGTGAACTTGGGGCAGGGAATGTCTGTCCGCGTTCAATTCAGTAAGCCATTTAACGCAAGAGAAGGAGAAGAAACACTCACATCCAGCGAAGATCACGAAGATAATGATAATGAGCGCCCACACGCTCAGATGCTTGAACAGCGCCCTAAACACCGCGCTGCTCTTATGGCTGTGATGGTCGCACGAGCTGGTGTATGTCCTGGAGTCCTTGAAGTCCTTGACGATAGTGCCGGGTGAGACAGAGGTGGAAGTGGTGACGACGACGCGCTTCCTGATGCTCGCGCGGTCCTACCTGGGGGTTCCGCCCCGCCCACGCAGAATCCCCTTGACCATTGCAGCGTCTACCGCACATCCGTCCTTCGGTAACAAGAGACGCACGATGGTGGTGGCACAAAGGGACGCATGGCGCTTCCAGTAGGTCGTATGGTTGATGGGCGGCGAGAGCACGGCAAGGATCAAGAAAGAAATGAGCACTAGGTATACGTCGGTGAGTTCTAAATCGAAAAGGGGGTAAGAAGCGGAACGTACAAGTATACTGGGTATACGAAGAGGATGGCAGTGATCAGCACGATCAGCACGGGCGGGTGCGTGCAAGCGTCGAGTTGGTGTCGCTCCCATCCAGCTCATCCCCTTCCAAGAACTTCGACATCCCCCACGGATTCTTGTCCGTCATCCTCTCCGCCTGCGCGATGTCCGCGACGCTCTCCATAGTCGTGTTGGTGAAGATACCCACGCCAGCGACGTTCGCGCCCATTTGCATCCAGACGAAGTAGCAAAGCATGCCGACAGGTGAGTCCCGGGCAGGAGAAAGACGTCCTCGTCGGCGGTGATCATACCGGGATCGGTGAGAAGGAGGCTCGCGACGATGTTACGCGCAAGGAGCGCCTATGTTTGATGATCCCCTCGCCTGCTAAAAGTAGATGTATCCCTTCTCCCCTCTATCGAAAAGCTTCTCAGCCGCGCGAAGCTCGGGGCGCTGTAGCTGCGTAGGGCGCTTGCTATGGTCCTGCGAAGTCGGGGGGAGTGGATCCCGGATACGCTGCATAGAGATGGACGCAGTTGGTGCACCGTCCACCTGAAAGGGTGTCGTGATGTTCTCTATGTCGATGGCAGAGGATAGGGCGCTCTCCAGGTCGGCCAAGTCCTGTCACAGATATGGGGTCGCCCCACGGTGTTCCCGGATCAAAGGGTGAGGGTGTCTGGGCAGGTCATTCACGGAGGCGATGGCGATAGGCCCTTTGGAAGGGTGAATAACGTCGCGGAGTTGGTGCAGCTCGCTCGGAAGGCTAATGCGTATACGAGAGGTTCGAGACTAGGCCGGTTGGTTTCGTGGAGGATGTCGCGTTCGAACACGAACGCGAGGTTTGTCTGCATCATATTAGGAATACGACAGAGAGACGGAGAAGGTGGAAAACATACCTCGACACGATTCTTGGTGGGGCCTCCAGGACTTCGAACTGGAAAACGACCTCGGGGCCCGTATATTGGCGGTCTTCCTTGTAGCTGCCCACGATGTCAGTCGCTGAATTAAAAGAAACAGGTGGCTCACTCACTCGTTCGGTTCTCAATGAAAGCAGATCTTGTCATCGAGGCTACCAGTGAGCATGCATGTCCGTTTGTCGACAAAATGGCAACGCAGCAATTAGCGTGCGACAGCAGTGTGTCGGCCGAAATTACCCGATTCGAACGACAGTTCGAGTTGAGTTCGAGTCTCCCATCACAAAGTCGACAAAAATAATGCTACATTCCTCAGGCTCGTCCTCATGTTCTACGTCTTCCACAATCGCGATCTGCAACATGCGCTCATAAGCGGCTTTGGGATTCTCCTGATGCTGGCAGCTTCCAAACATCCACATCCGTCATTTGCCGGCCCATAGCGGAAGTCTTTCAGTCAGCTGTATCGGAATATACAAATTTATCATCTTCACAAAGAAAAGACCGGGCATGAAAATGTATAAAAGGTAGCCACTGACACCAGGTCTTTTTCAACATCAACAGGGATTCAACTCCAACAACACAAACATCGTCATTCCAACCACACATATCCACATCAATGTCCTCGCCCTCCCAAAAGCTTTTTGAACCTACCCAAGCCGGTGATATAACCCTAGGGCATCGCGTGATCATGGCTCCATTGACGTGAGTGTCCTACTATAACGACTTAAATGAGCCTAAGGTACTCGAGTCCTAACGCCACGTTGAAACTTGCAGCCGAATGCGCGCCACGGAGACGCATGTCCCTGGCCCGCACGCTGCCCAATATTATTCTCAACGTTCTGTGGCCCCAGGAACCCTCCTAATCTCAGAGGCCACTGTGTCGGGGTGGTTGGGACGCCTGCCTGGTGGCAGCGCGTGCCCGGATCGGACACCGGAAACCATTAGCATTAGACGCATGTAAGACAGTCTCTCACCAATCCACGTATCACCTAGCTTCTCGGTGTGCGCGTCGCCCCTCACAGGCGACCCCAGGTTCCCCCCACACCACCTTCATTAGCGAGAAGGCTAGCGGGTATCCTTGCGTGGCTAGTATCTACTCCGACGAGCAGATAGCAGGCTGGAAGAAGGTAAGCCTGAATCCATCGCATTTTTTTACTGCAATAAGTTGACTCTCGACCACATAGATTGTGGACGCCGTACACGCCAATGGGTCCTTCATTTATCTGCAGCTATGGGCCCTGGGCCGCCAGGCCGATCCAGCAGAGCTCAAGCGAGACAACGCGAGCAGCGAGTACACCGCCGCATCCGCCATCCCAGTTGTGTCCCTCTTCAGAGGAGAAATGCAGGTCCCTCGTGCCTTGACAGCGGAAGAGATTGAAGAATTTATCTCGCTCTACGCCACGGCTGCTTCTAACGCAGTCCACAAAGCCGGGTTCGACGGAGTCGAGATCCACGGCGCCAGCGGCTATCTCGTAGACCAGTTCCTCCAAGATGTGTCCAATACTCGAACCGACAACTACGGTGGCTCGGTAGAGAACCGTTCTCGCTTTGCGCTGGAGGTGATCAAGGCTATCGCAGACGCTGTCGGCGAGAAGAAGACCGCCCTGCGCCTCAGCCCATGGAGCACAGCGCAAGGTCCGCCATCCGACTCTGTGCATCTTTCCTTTTTTCTAACTAAGCCATGTTGTTGGTTTTTCAGGTATGGGGATGTCAAACCCGGTGCCTCAGTTCACCCATCTCGTCAGCGCCATCCGCGATCTCTGCCCCGATTTTGCCTATTTGCACGTAATTGAGCCTCGGGTGAACAATTACGATGACGTCGAGACCATCCCCGCCCATAAATACACGGAGTGTGATGCACTCTACGCTCTCTGGGCTCCCAAGCCGCTCATCAGTGCCGGCGGGTATGACCAGGAGCTGGGATTGGATGTTGCGCAGAAGACAGGACAGCTCCTTTTCGTTCCATCCTTGATTGAGAACTCACACACGTATATCTAATGCTCGTCATGTTCTGCCTCCTCGCCGTGCTCTGGCCGCCCATCTACCACACGAGTCGGAGCTGCTGGAAGGGCCCCGCATCCCGCATCTGCGCCATACCGCCGTGCGCCTCGTCAATGATCATTTCACGATCCTCTTCAAGTGGCTCGTTACCTGGCGGTACTAGCACAAGCGGTACAGAGTGTCGAGCGTGTATCATGAATTGCGAACTAGGCGCTACGGAAATGGGGGCAGGGTGGTTTTGCGATGCCGCTTGGGTGGACGATTTGGTATTCGAGGGTGTTGGGGGCCGTGATAAGAGAGAAAGTCGGGTTGGTTCGAGGCTGAGACTGAATGGCGGATCGGCTGGATCTGAAGGACGGATGCGCGGGGGTTGCTGCGCTTGGTAGGATGTTCTGAAGCTCGATGCGCTGGCTCTGCCGAGGTTCTGCGGTGATGCCACCCGCTTTGCGCTGCACTCGATCCTTATCTCTCAAATATGTACGGAAAACTCCTGGACATCACATTTGATCACATTTCACAAATTCTTTACAAGCAGTCTGACATGCGCATAGGAAAGGGGTACAAACAATTCCATCACGTCTGATTGAGGACTCGGATGTGCGCTGGGCCACTAAGCCGGGGCCCACGTCCAGAATTGAACGTCGGATTTGATCTTCTCCCCCACGCCGATCTGATTCGATAATTAGGTACAATCTGTGTGAGCAGAGCCAGAACGAGCTTACTTGGGTATTATTATCGCGACTGTCGAGAGTCCATGCAAGGTGCTCGCCTGCAGTGATCCTATGATACAGTGCAGATATGCCGTCAGCTATCGTTGAATGTTACGCGAGTGGCAGTAACGTACTGCACCGTGTGAGTTGATATCTTCTCGATACCGAAAAGAGTTGCTTGAACATCGCCAGTAAGGCCCTCTCCAGGCTGTATTATGATCAGTTGAATATCGCGAGGCGCAAGCGGGCTGCTGACCTGCAGGCCACCTCCAAGGTAGACAAATGTCTCCGAAATGCTGCTTTTAACCTTATATTGGCCATGACCCTGGCTTTGGAAGGACCACTGTATGTGATAGTACCGCGATCAGCCCACAGATGGCTATGCAAAATGAGCAAGAGGGCGACGAACCTTTTGGGCGGCAGTACCATTCCCTTCGTACCCCTGGATATTTCCAGTGGAGTTGGCGCCCTGTAAGTCAACATGTTGGCCTTTGAAATGGACATTGACGAGTGTCACGACGATGCCAGATGTGATATCGGCCATCTTGGTTTATAGTGGGGTAGGTGGTAGGGTGCGTGGTAAGGCAGGTAAGTTGATGCATTTGAGAGACGCTGTACTCGTATTTTATAGCAACTCGGGGGTGCCTTCAGTGGTTGTATCGCGGATACTTGCAAGCACCGTCTACATTGCCCCACATCTGGTGGTGCCACGGATATCGTCCAATCAACATCGTACCTCTCCATTTCCGACCCAGCTGGGTCACCGCTATCGAAAAATGAATGTTCAGACGGTGCTTGCGAGCATCCGTGATACAACCACTGAAGGCACACAACGCTCAGGACCCGCTGGCAATACGACAGCGCACCTTTCCATTTAGACCCTAACTGACCGCTGTCGGACAATCAAAGCATGTGAACTTTGTGTAGCAGGGTCAACCCGGCGTACCTTTCCATTTCTAATCCAGCTGACCGCTGACGGAAAACAGGCACGATATGTCGACCTGCGCAGTTTATGTAGAATGAGTAAGTAGGGTTTGAGGGTTCAGGACCCATAGAACAATTGACTGAGAACACGACACACCTGTCCATTTGGAACATAGCTGACCGCTGACGAAAATTTGGAAGGTAAAAGCGGGGTGGACCTGCCAAGATCACGGAGTGAGCCCGTGGGTTTTGAGGGCCCAAGAGTCCCCGAAGAGCTTGAAGTCGAACTTGAAAAATCAACGCCATAATTTGGTCAGATGACGCCCACCTCAGGTCCGCGTAAAAGTCGGAGGGGGGGTTCAACTTCGGCTCTGTCAAGTCCACGCGATATACTAACACCGGCCCACCTTTTGACAGACCTTTGGTCTTTGACCAAATACTGTGTCTTCCCATCTTTCGGTCCCGGAGCTTCACAGATAGAAGGGGAAACATTGAGCCCATATGAGCATGAATTTCTTGTATTTTATTCTGCGCAGTGTAAGTTTCCCGAGCCTAGTGGACCACCTTTTGACGACACGTGGNTGTGACGGCAAGGGAAACATGGGGACCTACAAAGGTCACCTCAACCGCAGGACATTCAGTTGTACAAACGGAAACTTTACCTGTAACTGCTCACAGTGCTGCTACGGTCTACACTATAGCCGGTAGAACCAAATATCACCCCATCCACCATCCCACGCACCATCCCGTCCATTCAACTACGTAAACTCTCTGCGACGTGAGCATAAAAATATCGTTGAGCCCCCACGGAAGTCACCGACATAGCGCCTATGAGCGTTCGTGGCAGATGTAACAGGGTGTAGACCCCCACGTTTCCTATAGTAGGTTAGTTGTAGCATGGAGAGGTAAAGGCTGGGTCGACCCGTGACGATTGCTTTTTAAGGCATCGCTAACTTGCCAGTTTGCCACGAACGCTCATAGGCACTATGTCGGTGACTTCCGTGGATTGCAAGTCCTGGGCGACTGTTGTGCTGCCGCGTGGACAGGTAAAACTTGGATTGACTGGCGACTGCCTGTTAATTTCGTACACTTGAAACACTTCGTCCCAGTTGGGCCGCATGGAAAGGTAAAGATTAGGTCGACTGGCGACTGCCTTTTGTCCGTGCTGTACACGTCGCCCCAGCTGGACGCGTCTAATACATCTCGCTCCTTCATCCCAAACTCCCAAGTTCTGGGTATCTTGTTAACTGACTCTTTTTCTGTGTGGAAAGGTAAACCTCACTGTATCGACCGGCGACTGCTTTTTAACCTTGTACAGCCCCATTTTCGCCCTGCCTGGACGGTTATAGTGCCTCTCACTCCGTCACCCCAAACTCCCAAGTTCTCAAGGCTTCTTGAACTTCAGCTTGAACTTTTTAGTTGCGGTATTAACCTAGTCTACTGTGGTAGTCGTCGACCCCCACCATAAGCACACATTTCAGGTTACGGGAAGCTTAATGTGTTTAGCCGAGTTTCGAACAGCTCTAGCCCGAAAGACGTAACTACAATGCTACGACGTAGGACCTAGACCTGAGCCGCGAGACATGGGTAGATTGAACTGTCCAACTTTAGCGTTTTTCGGGTCAATGTCTCGGTTAATTTAAAAGGTCCCCCGTACCTCACCATTCTCCTTCAAACCATGCAGTTACATGGACAAAGTACGGTGGCGCACCGACGCGCGTTCGAGATTACGGCCTGCAGTCACAGCAAGGCCCTCACAGTGACAGTCGTAGACACCGGTGCCCTTCTAAAAAATCGGTGAGACGGAAAGGCCCTGCACAGTAACGGAAAGGTTCCGTGTTAGAAATGATGTCGGCCGCCGGGTGGAAAACTGTCTCATGGTGGAAAACTGTCAAGCGAGGACACTCGAGTGTAGTTCCGAGCTACTCGAGTTAGAAAAAAAGAAAGAAAAGCGTCCTTCGACTTATAGGCTCCTCATGCCCTCACTTAAAAAGGGCTTAAATCTAGGTAGAACATCTCACGTATCTCGCTTCCATATATCATTTTACTAGTCTAAAATCACTTAGAATCCAGTTCGAGTAAGCCTTTGTGGATTAAACTTCGGCAACCACTTTAGTTATAAGTTCGGATTAGACTGTCAGTATATAATGCGAGCTTGTGTTCGGCCGCTACTAGATGCCGTACATCTTTCGTCTGCTTCCCTACGTCCTCCTACGGAGCCCGGTGC